>VYXD01006585.1:224834-261485 GCA_013397195.1 Hylia prasina
AAGGAGGGAGTGAGGGCGGGTGGGGAGGCGGCGGCGCTTTTATACGGAGACGGTGCAGGGCAGGGACCTGGTGAGGAGGAGGAGGAGGAAGGGGGGGAGCCGGCGCATCCTCCGCGCCGCCGCCGCCTTTCCAGCATCCACAGCTGATGTCATCTGCGGCAAATCCTCCCCGCGGCGGCCCCCGGAAGCAGGAAGGACGCGGGGGGCGAACAACGCCCCGAGGGGACGCCGAGGGGTGCGCCCAGCCTGCATCCCGGCCCGGCAGTGGGACCCCCTGGGCCCGCGCCCCTTGCTCCCCGTGCCCGTTCGGGGCGTCACCCCGGCCGGCGACGGTCACCCCGAGGCCCGTCCCGGGTCCCAGCCTTGAAACAGGGCGGTGAGGAGCCGCAGGTGATGGCCTGGCAGACGTGGGGAGCTCGTGTGGGAAAGCCGGCATCGGGACTCCAGCAGCGCTCCAGACGCTCGTGAAGGAGCAGTGCCGCTGCCCAAAGCCAGTCGTCCTCTCCTGCATCTTGCTGTAGCACTGCAGCAAAATTTGAGTCATACTTAAAACACACACCCTCACCCTGCAATCTAAATATTCTTGCTAACTTTTTTAGTTTGAAAGCAGTTCCTTTAATAAGATATTTAACACGTAGCCCCTCTGCACATATTCAGTGCCCATGGGATATACCAGAACACTCGTTTTGGACAACAGTGCTGAAACCTGTATTCTTAGCTTATTCAAAGTTGCAAAGTTCAAAGGGCTGTGGTAAGTAATGTTAACCAGGCTCAAGCAACTCCAGGGAGCAATGATGGCAGAAAACTTACACAATGACAGAAACAAAGGTTTCATTTCTCTTCTTATAGATGTTAGTACCTACACCCCAATGCTCAGTGATAACCATCTCTGAAACGTGTGTTACTCTCTCCTGATGTGGGATGGAGAAGTCAAATCTGTCTGAGATGTTCCTCTTGCTTTACTGACATAAGCAAGCTACTCATTTAGACTAAGCCTCTTGTGTATATGGCTCAAGTGATGTGGGATAAATTTCACTGTGACGTAGGAAATAATACAAACTTTTATAGCTTGTTTTTTAAGATATCTTCTTGTCCCTGACTGAGAAGACCCTTCCTCCATTTGCAGCTTCTTACAGTGCTGGGATAATAGTCAGGAAGAGAGTGCTTGCCTGGATGAACCAGTACATCAGCCTTGTCTTTGTATTTTGTTCCAGGGCACAGTGCATGTTAAGTTGTCACTGCTAACATCTTTTTTTGTCTTACTAGCCTGGAGGCTACGGTTTCAACCCACAAAGTTTAGAACAGGATCATTATAAGCGCTGGTCCATTGTGTTGTATCTGTCTATAGCACCTAGTGGTTTTGATATGAATAATTCCTCTGCATAAATACAGCACTCAGAGTCTTGGCTTACACAGCATGGTGTGTTTGGATGTTGCATCCAAAGTAGACTTTTTCTGAACTGCTGCTATTCTGAAGGCTGTAGAGTGCTGACAAGCGTTTTCAGAGCCGTGTCAGGTGGCTGAGATGACACAGTGCTCATTCTTCACTGGAGCTGGCACTGCTGATAGAACAAGTACAATCACGCAGATTCAGAAGAGCTAGCAGCAGTTTTAAGGTTTGCAAGGTATTCAAAGGCACGGCCTGTTGCCCTTTGGATACCCCTGTTCATTTGGGCCCCACTGTGACTTTGCTGTTTCCTTGCTAATCCTGTCAGTTTCCATGGCATGGTGTAGATGCCTACTTAGAAGTAATGTTCAGCCCCTGTGGCCTTTTCCTATATGACCCCCTTCTTAATAATTTATTGTAATTATAGATACTTTCAAGACTTGCCAAGTGGTGCCCACTGGACAAAGCCAGCTTCAGGCTTCCATCGCTGCAATCTGTAGTTTTGGGATGTGCCTTTATTTTGATAACCAACAAGAGCACCTAGTGTCTCAAACGTGGAAGGGGCTTGCCAAGGGTACTTGCCAGCTGGTTGCAGACAGATGTGGGTTTCTGGACATAAAGGTAAAACAATTACTTGCCTCACGAGCACAGCAGTTAAATGTGATAGTCAGAGAAATGCACACCAGTACTCAAAAGTCACTGCATTGCTTTCAAGCACTTATTTTAAGGAGAAGTGGAGACATTCACAGCTGGAAAGATGCCTGTGAATCTGAAAAGAGCTGAAAAGAATGCATTTCACCAGAGAATAAATGCTTACATGCAGGTAGGTAATACAGTTACATCTAAAATAGCCTATAGTCTCGGGGTCACCATTTATGGTCGTGATGAGAGCGGTGAAACAGGACTCATTGACTCCATATCAGAAGGCTTAATAGGATTTATTAAAATTGACTCCATTGTTCAAAGCTTGGGCTGTTTCTGCCCAGGTACAGAGTGAGCTGCCCTTCTCCATGCTCCGTACTGAAGAATCCCCGAAAATGCTTCCCATATCAGAGAGATAACAAAACTTCACACCCTGGCTAAGAAAGAGAAACAAACCCCCATCTCCTGAGACAGAGACACAGGACAGAGATTGTTTACAGAACTCTGTGCTCTGCAAATTTGAGCTTTCCCATGAGAATATTTTTCTGCAGGGAAACTCATAATGTGTTCATACAACAATAGCCTGCTCAGGTCGTCCTTTATTTTTATACTGCGTTGTAAAATAACATGCAGTTAGAACATGGTATGGATGGTATGGAAAAAGGTGAACTGTTACAGTCAGACTGTCTTGTGATGGGTCATGTGTCACACGTTAAAACCCTAAGGACAAGAGGTTGTCTTTGGAAAAAAAACAGTCTTGTACTAAACCCTTCAAAGGACACCAACTCTGGCCTTGTTCGTTCACAAGCATATGCTGCATCATCTGAGATGGAAGATGGACAAGAAAGGTGCTTCATCCTCCTAAACATATCTCCGAGGAAGCTGCAGGGTCCCAGCTCCATGCCCACTGCTCACAGTGTGACTTGCCCTGTCAGTATCTCAGTCAGGGAGATTTGTTTGTCATCATCTTTCCCTATCTGGAAACTAATTTATATTCTACAGTATGGAGCATCAGGTCCACTGCTGAGTGAAATGTGGAGATATGCTGCACAGAGCTGACTCAGTGTCCTGTGACCCATACTGTTTGAGAGTGATTCTACCTGCCTACCTGCAGCTAAATCACATAGCCCCTTCAGTAGAAGAAACAGCAACATTCATGGACTGTGGAATATATCTTACTGTTTCAAAGAGACAGTGATTGAGACCTGCACCTGTCTGGCTTTTGATTGTTTTGGTTTGATTTTGTTATTTTATTATGTTTAATACCAAATTGGGGTCCCACAGTTGAATATGGTCAAATATAATATGTAGAACTGTATTTTTTAGATGTTGTATTTTTTAAATGCCATTTGCCACCCACTAATATTCAAGTTTCATTCAAGTCCAAACTTCAAATTTTAACTGATTTCACTGCTGCACAAGCCTTTAGGCTGACCCATTGTCTCAGGTCAAGCGTTATCCCTAGCATTAAAGAAATATATATCCATGTGGATTGCTTCAGACCAATTGACATGGAGACTGGGGAACAAGAGAGCAGCACTGTGGAGAGGGACCTGGGGTTCCATATGAGTCAGCAGTGCTCTGGCAGCCTGGAGAGCCACCCATGTCCTGGGGACATCAGGGACAGCATCAGCTGGGCAAGGGAGGGGATTGTCCTGCTCTGCTCTGCCCTGGGGCAGCCTCACCTCCAGTCCTGGGGGCAGTTCTGGGTGCCACAATGAAAGAGAGAGATAAAACTACTGGGGAGTGTCCAAAGGAGGGTCACAAGGATGGTGAAGGACCTTGAGGGGAAGCCAAATGAGGAGCAGCTGAGGTGACCTGGTCTGTTCAGCCTGGAGGAGGCTGAGGGGAGACCTCACTGCAGTTGCAGCTTCCGTGTGAGGGGAAGAGCAGGGGCAGGCACTGATCTCTGCTCTGTGGTGAGCAGGGACAGGACCCAAGGAAATGTCCTGAAGTTGTGTCAGGGGATGTTGAGGTTGGTTATCAGGAAAAAGTTCTTCACCCAGAGGGTGTTTGGGCACTGGAAGAGGCTCCCCAGTGAAGTGGTCACAGCACCAAGCTTGACAGAGTTCAAGAAGTATTTGGACAACACTCTCAGGTACATGGAGTGAATTCTTGGGGTGTCTTGTGCAGGGCCAGGATTTGGGTTTCAGTGGTCTTTGTGGATCCCTTCCAACTCAGGATATGCTGTGACTTTTTGAATTTAACAACTTTACTGAAACTGAAGTGTCTTAGAAGCCTCTCTTCATTGAGAGAAACGCCAGAATTGCACAGTGTGTCATGAAGAGTCCTCCTCAGGTGGGTAGGATTTCTTAAGGGTAGGCAGGAAGGGCTAATTTTTAGAGATGGGGATTTTGCTAGGGTAGACATGAGGTGACAGATTCACAGAAGGGCTGGTTGGAAGGAGCCTCTGAAAGTAATTTTGTCTAATTCCCCTGCTCAAGCAGAGCCACCTAGAGTAGGTTTCTGCTAGCTGTGTTCAGTGGGGTTTGAATCTCCATGGATGTAAACCACCAAAGCCATTGTGGAGTAATTCTGATGCATGATGAAGTCAAGAATATGCAACCAGTAGTAATGCAGATAATACCTACATCATTTTGTACCTTACTTGATGCCTTCGCAATGTGACCATCATTCTCACTATCCCTACTCCACCTCACCAGCAATTTCCTGCGATCAGAAGCTCTGCCATCCCCATGTGGTCCAGCCTTTACCTCCCAGAGTCTCCTCCCTTGTGTTGTTCCTTTGGGGCAACTCAGCAGAGCCTGCAGCAGCAGGTGCAGAGGGACAGCCAGCATTGTCACCCTGACCCCAGCAGAGATGAAGTGTCACCCTGCAGCTGCTGGCCATGGTGTGATTAGTCATGAGCCCTTCCCTGCCAACACCTGGATGTGTGGTTCATGAAGACAGCTCCTCCTGCCTTTCCCCACTCTTTTGGCAGATCTTCATCTCTAACATCCTCAAGCTGGCACTGCCAGAGGAGCTCTTCCTGCAGCAGTGATGTGGCAACAGCCAGGGTCACCAGAGAGCTGGACCTGCATGAGCAGACAGAGATTGGACTCCACCAGACTCTTGGGAAATAATTCATGTTTTAGGATGGCAGGCTTTGTATTTAACTACATGGAAAATAAAAATTACTTGACCAGCATTCATTTAGGGTATTTTAAATATATTACTTCAATTTCAATGATTACTTCTTGAATTTCAAAGGAGAGAAAGCTTTTATTTGCTTCTGGTGAAATAACTATTTTAATTGGTATTTCATCTGTTTCCACTCCTTCCACTTTATCCACAGAAAAAGAGAAGCTGAATATATAAAAAAAAAAAGTGAAGAAAGCAACACTATTGCTTTTAAAAATAACATTTTCTCTCACTTTTAGCTTTCTGTCTTGAAGTGAGAGAAAAATAACACCAAGTAACATTTTGCCTTAGTTCCCAGTGGAAAAAATAATTATTTTTTATCAGAGTAATTTCCCTCTTTTTCTTTATGGAAAAAAAAATAGAAGTAAAAAAAGAAGAAAAAAGTACTTTATTTAACTGCAATGAGAATTAAATGAAAAGAAAAAGATTTTCCACTGGACTATTAAAAAGACAAATTAAAAAATAATTATTTTGCATAATTTTATCCTGACATTTGCTATGAAAAGAACATGTAGCTTTTCATGAAAATAAAATGATTGCTTCTCCACTGTTGGAGGAAAAATACAGCAGTTTTGAGTAATTAGATCATGTTTACTAATTAGCACGATGCTTAAAATTCAGCAATAAATGATAATAAAAGCATTGAAGGCAGTGGTACCCATTGTACCACAAAGCTGGATGGATAATTAAAACATCATCAGCTGCAAAAACAATGGTAAGACAAAGTGGTTGACATCAGGCAGCAGTTTTGAACATCCTTTGAGCTCAGGGCTCAGTTGTCAACCCTTCTAAACCAGCAAGAGAATGGTCTTTAGATGTGAGATGTAGTTAGGGTTTCAGGACATGAGTTTGTCAGGGTTTTAATTCTTACTGAAGGACTGCAAATTACAGAATTTCATTCGGGTACTAGGGGTAAAATACAGTTTGTCTCCCATCACACCAACCTGAAGAACCCTATGGTCCAGAGTCCCCACATGTGCTTCCTTTCAAGCCAGTTTTAGAGCTCAGTCTTGACTTAGGAGGGGAGACAAATCAAGCCATGGGTTTAGAATGCCTATGCCTACACTGTCATCCACCTGTTTTGGAGGCAGCTGGAAGCTGAGTGTTCCTGCACTGGGCTGTTGGCTGCCAAAAACCCGTGTTCAGCCTGGCCAGAGGTTCAAAACCTGCCTTCCCTGACAGCACAGCGTGTCCATGCTGGAGGACCAAAGGTGTTGTGCCTTAACTCAATGCAGGCACAAAGGAGAGAAACGTCAGTGGGGCATTGGCCATGTGCTGCTCCATCCTAGATACTCAGGTGGCAAATGCATGTGCTCTAAAGAAAAGGGTGGGTTGTTGTTTTTTGGGTTTTTTTGTGGGTTGTGTTTCTCTCCAAGCTGAATTGTCTAATTCTGCCTCTGGGAACCAAACAGCAAGTAGATATTTTATGTAATATTTTCATGTAGCTTAAGACGTGCCTTACAACACTTTTTAGAGGTTACCTGCTAGCTCCGCTTGCTCTGTAGGATTTAGAATTGCTTATTATTATTATTTTACCAGGGTCCTGTTCTCTCAAGCACACGGCAAGAGAAATGACGAATTGCTACTGCATAGAGAATGGGAAGCAAGAAATCTAGGCAGGCATCATTTCACACAGTGCACTGGCAGACTTCCGAACACACAGTCTGGGGAACTGCTCCATCTTCCAACTGGAAAGGTCCAATAGACCCTGGTCCTACTCTGGAGGCGTCACAACTCTTCAAGGCTATAGCAGTTTCATGTATTGCATAGCTGCAGCCAGAGTAGTGCATCATTTTGCAGCCTTGCCCAGGACTTTTTGTGGATGCAAGGATCTTACTATGTTGAAAGTTACAATGAGTCCAATTCCTAAAAGAGTATTTTGTGACTGTGATACTGCCTAAAGAGTGTTCAGCCATTCTACTGATGTAGCCTTTAGTCTTACTGTTACAATCATCCCATCCTTTAAGTGTTTCAACTGCCACAAAGCCTCATACTTTTTCAATAGAACTTGATACTTGAACAGCATTAATGGTAGAAGTGGTTAATTTTATATGTATCTCAAAACAAATTCCAGTGTTGTTCACTCAGACCTCCTACATGACTGACCATCTGGTTCCTCTCCCATTTTGTGCACTTTATTCTTTTGGCTTAATAGCAATGTTACTATTTGTACGATTATGCTGCATCATTTTTGGCCTTTTTTGTTTGGTTGGTTTTTTTGTTTCCCTTTGTCTTCTGTTTTTATTTATTTGTCTGTCCAAGGCACTCTAATAGGCTGACACAAAGATGATTTGGTGCTCTTTAAGTTAAAAGGTCATTCCTAGTGGTATTTTGAAGTATTTTACATGGTTGGGATGTGCTGACTTCTGCTTGCAGTGCAGAATTTACTGAAAGGCCTGAGTGGAGGGTGTGCAGCAGGGATGTCCAGAGAGCTCTTTAAGCTGATAATTTTTCTGTAGTGGGCAGAGACCACCACCACTGGTCATTCTGATATAATGAATATCAGAGTTTGCTTTGTGCCTAAGGGTGTGCCTTTTAGTCCTGCCATGGCAGCACCCCAAGAGTCCTTGTGGAGCAGGAATCATGCTATGGGATAGACAGGGTCTGCTATGATTTCCTCCTAAAAATTGTCCTGATTTTTTGTCAGGTTATGGTGCAACTGTCTTGCCAGAAGTTGCATTATAACCTCTTTGGGTAATTCTAGAGTGGTGTTGTATTTCTGAAATACAGAGAATTTTTGTTCTTTCTCATTATTTGCAAAGGCAGTGGGGCAACAGTGTTAGAGCTGTTGCTGAAAAGTATGATTTCCAATGCAAAAATATAGATCCATGACAAAGTACATTACAAAATACAGAAAAGAAGCATTTTTTTTTCAAATGTTCTTTCCCACATATTCATAGTCTGGTTTTTGGGGTTGTCCTGTGCAGGGATTCAATGATTCTTGTGGGTCCTTTCCAAGTTATGTTATCCTATGATTCTATTAAATTCCATTTAATGGAATATTCCATTCAGTTTTCCCTAAGATAGCTTGAACTTCTTTAATAGTGGGGTTTTTTTTTCAACTTTTCCTTATGCTGGTTCCAAAACCATTTTGAATTTCAAATTTGAAAGGGTACAGTATTCTTCAAAGCACAAGGAAGGCAAGGTTTGTTTTAGCCTGACTTTTTTTTTACTGCAGTCACCCTGCAGGCATACTTTTGAGATAGCAGCTATTACATTGTCATTATGTGGAACAATAGTATACACTTGTGTATAAAGGATACAAGAAAACTCTTTCTCCTCCCAGTAATACTGGAAATGCTAGTTTTTACATGCAGGAATATCTTCTTCCACAGCAGCGCAGAAACGTTGCCATTTCTGGGATAACACCGAGTGCCATTGCACTCAGTTCTGTGAAAAGGCATGAATGAATATATCCTTTCCAAGCAAAGTCATGGGTATAAATTACATAGATAGAATGTAATCTCCATTTTTGAGTCTCCATTTTTGTAATCTCCAAAGGCACTGTATTTTGGTAATACATAATCAGAAGGGTTTTTTCATATTTCCCTGAGAAAATCCCAGTTCCATAAACCACAATGTGTCAATTCTGTAATAGGAAATATGTTTACTAATAAACTGAGGGAACAGTTTTATTTATATGGATGTCCTTACCACAAGCTCTGTATGTTTCCTTTGGAGGATTTGTGTTGAGTAGGTTCAGTCACAGTAGATTTTGTCATCACTGAGTGAAAGCACTCAAACAAATCCCTATGACCCATGGGTCATAAAATTGTTCACTGCTATATTCCTGCATTTATGCATTGTATTTTTAACAGCATTGAAGTCATTATAGGTGATTCATTCAATGAAAATGTTTGCTTATCTCCAGAGGAGTCTCTGATTATCTCTTGTTTTTTTGACATCTCAAGCCATAGGCTCAATCTTCCAGTTTGGTCACATCATTTTCCTTGGGTTCAATTAATGTCTCAATCTGATTTGATAGTAACATATTCAGTAGAGAGCATAAAGCAGCTGTCCAGGGCCACTTCTATAGAAAACTAAATTAAAGCTGTGGTAGAAGGACCAGTAAATCTCCATCTAGAAGAAAACTGCTAAAGCCACCTTATGGTGCAAAATACTGAGAAGAGGAATTAATAGAAGAAAAGATTGGGAGACTGTGCTGGTTTTGGCAGGATAGAGTTAATTATTTTCACAGTAGCTGCTATGGGGCTGTGTTTTGGATTTGTGCTGAAAAAGGTGTTGAAAATGTAGAGATATTTTCATTATTGTTGAGCAGTGCTTTCTGCCAAAGCCTTTTCTACTCCTCACACCAGTGAGAACAAGGAGTTGGGAGGGGACACAGCTGGAATAGCTGACCCCAGCTGTCCACAGGGATGTCCCAGGCCATATGGCATCATGCTCAGGATATAAAGCTGGGGGAAGACGAAGGAACAGGGATATGTTCAAGATCATGACATTTGCCTTCCCAAGTCACTGTTAAGCGTGATGGAGCCCTGCTTTTCTTGAAGGCAGCATGCCCGTGGAAAGCAGTGAATTAATTTCTTGGTTTGCTGTGCTTGTTCATGAGGCTTTTGCTTTACCTATTAAATTGTCTTTATCTCAATGCACAAGTTTTCTTGCCTTTACCCTTCCAGTTCTCTCCCCTATCATGATGGTGAGGCAGTGATTGAGCAGGTGTGTGGGGCTTTGTTGCCAGCTGGGGTGAAACCTGACAGAGATGAAGTGCAATGAACACTGATGAAGTTATAACAAAATGGACAGGGAGTTATTTTCTTCCTCTGAATATATCCTGAAGTCTGGGTTTTGGGTTTATGCCCATGGTTTTTTGGTGTTTTTTTTAAGGATGATCAGGGCTTATGGTAAGATTTTTTTGCCATTGGCTTTGCTAGTTAGGAGGCTAGCCTGGCAGTCTGGGTCCAAATGGAATTGCTGGCAGGCAAAGCCCATGTTCTGCTTGCTTCCAGTACATAAAAGGGGTAAATATCAAGGCTGTGAAATATTTTTAGGAGGGAAAGTTTCAGAATAAGAACAACATGAAATTAAGAAAGAGTCATGTTTATTTTGGCTGAAAAAGATGCCCAGATGCTGTGCAACCTAATGTTAAAACACATATTAGTACCTCCTTTCAGGCTGTTGGCACTGGAGGAAAAGAAGAGTAAGAGCAAAGAGGTGACTAGCAAGAGGGCCATGATACTGTCAAATAAAATTGGAAAATTATTACAAAAATAAAGAATGAGATGATGTAGGAAGATACTTGGACAGATACAGTAGGTATTGAAACAAACATTAAATATGATCATTTCTCTGCCCGTGCATTCTTCTTGCAAATAACAGCATAGGAATTCATCATTTGGGGAAAAAGAGGAAGAAGGCTGGTGTGGCACAATTCCTCTTCAGCCCTGCAAGACCCAGGGGTAACAAAGGGTAAGTCAAGGTGTGCACTGACATCCCCTCCAACAAGTGGAATGATTTCTTGCAGCCACAGCTGTCTGTGTTCCCCATGTTTCAGAGCAGTGGTCATGCAGCCAGCATTGAGGGAGCACCCTAAGATTCCCCTGCACCTACAAAGGACGCAGAAGTCCCTGCTGTAACCAACAGAACTGGTTGTCCAAAACAAGGGCACAGCATCATATTGCAGGGTTGCTGTGCAGCATGCTGCCCATCAGCTTCTCTTCATGCAGTGCCAACATGCTCTGGGTGCGAGGCCAAAACCTAATGGGAATGCCCTTGTGAGTAAGCATTTCTGGACTGAGTGCACTGTTATCTTGGTGAATT
Organism: Hylia prasina; assembly: GCA_013397195.1. NCBI lineage: Eukaryota > Metazoa > Chordata > Aves > Passeriformes > Sylviidae > Hylia > Hylia prasina. The sequence goes on from VYXD01006585.1 coordinate 235,783, forward strand.
GCACATCTTTGGGGAGAAATTTCTCAAAGTTGCAAGCCCCTGCCCCCCTTTATCTCTGCATTGTGCTATTGGTGTTTTAGCCTGTACATCCACTATTGCAGCAGCAGCAAGTGCAGAAGGACTAATGACAGGTGTCTAACATATCTCCAAACTGGAGCTGCCTTGCTGTCTGACCAGGGTAGCCACTGGCATTTTCATTCCATGAGAATTATCTTTCAGTGTCTTCAGTATAAATTCCCATTTACAAGTTTTTTTCTAGGGCTTTTCTTCTGTTCTGGCTGGGTTTTTTCTTGTTGGCTGGTTTATTGGTTATGTTTTTCCAGGATTTTTTGTTTTGTTGTTTTGGTTGGTTTGTTGCCTTTTTTTTTTTTCTCCTGAGCATGAGCAGGAAAACATACACCAGAATCTAATAAATACTGAAAGCCAACCTGGGCTATTATGGGCTGATGCATCTACAGTGATATTTTGCACTGAGTATTTAATTAACAGTTGTCTTTGTGATAAATAAACTGGAATAAAACCAGCTGATCTTCCAAGAACTGAATTTGTCCTCTGCTGTTATTGGGAGTAAAAATTAATAAAATATTATTTTAGTGCGCAGTGTAAGCTTAAATAATTCTTAGAGAATGAAGGGAGCCCACCTGCCATGGGAAACCTTGTATTTTACCTTTGTCACAAAGATGTATTTATATTAAATCATATGTTTGGCCTTCAATGGTCTTCTGTTTTCTCATTTATAAACCACAGATTTTCTTGGCTTTGGAAAGCTGTTTGAAAAGATGGATAGAAATTCTTCAAGAACAGCAAAGTAAGAAGTGCTTCTTCTCTGGGTTTTTGTTTACATTAGTTTCCTTCTGCTCAATTTCCTACATGTATATCTTGATTTTAAGGAAGTTTCTGCTAGTGTTACTCAGTTTGAGGGTTTTTACCTTAAGCATTTATGCTCTTGCTGTCATTGATTGAAAAAGCAGGGAGATGTCCATATGCAAGAGAGTGAAGGTGAAATTATGTAACATGAGAGGATGATCTCTTTTGCAGTCTCCTAACCTGAGGGGTCATCCTGTCGTCTATCCACATAAATTCTAAGCAGCCTGTGATAATGTTAAGAAAATTAGTTTATCATATTGAGAGTTTATCATTCACACAGTATTTAAGATCCAGGCATGCTGAAGAAAAATCTGCCTTAAACTCAGGGCTTTTTTATGTTTTCCTGAGAGAGTAAAAAGTTTACTCTGTTTGTATAATAGTATATCCAGTAAAATATAGCAGCATAGCTCTCTTTTTACTCGTGATACAATGCTTCTGGCGTAGTATAAAGTCATTATGCAGCACGCCCAGTTTACCGAAATTCTGGAAGCTGATAACAATAATTAAAATACTACGTGACAAGTAGTAGTTTATTATGCAATCCCACAATGCCTCAGTGAGTTGTTAGGCACACAGCCAAGTGCTTTGAACCACCTGGAAGAATTATTTTTACACCTATCGTGGATAGTGTTAGGGAACGATCCGATGGGCTTGGGGGTCTGCAGTTATCACACACCAATCACGCTGGTAAGATTTCATCTCCTGAGGAACTGAACTGATATTAAGATAATGACCAGGGGTGAATATTGCTTCTGCCTTAATGACTGATGGAGCTAAACACATGGCCCAAGGCTTAACAGCAGGCCCTTAGTCAGCAGGCAGAGCCCCAAATGCAGCTGTGGGTGTTGTTATAAGCTAAGACTGGCTGCAGGTGTTTCAGGTTTCGGGAGGAAGGGGAAGAAAAAAGCAGCTTCTTTATACAGGCATAGGATATGCCTAAAGAATAAGGTGTGCGTGAGCCACATGTTGTAAATGTACATGACATTTCATATCTGTAAATATGTGTAAATTTATCTGAGTAGCTTCTAGTCTTTTTTTTTTAATTATTTTTTGTTTAGTCAAATGACTGAAACTATCTGAAAAGGTTACTTTTCCAGAAAATGGGTTATCCTCAGTCTGGATACTTCATCCTCTGACGTCCAGTTTAATCAATTATTGTCTTGATTTTCAAATTTATTTGTGTACATTTCCAAGCCTTTGTTCACGCTGGGACTAACCTGGGGCATGATGAAGTCACAGCAAAACTCACAGGTGTTTACTGGGATGATAATTCTAGTGTGGTGGTTTTGCAGCTTCAAGATACTGCCATGTTAAAATTTGTATTATTTATCTAGTCCAGACCACAATAACTTCGTTTTTTGTCTTCATTGCAACCTTAAGAACACAATGATCAGTTCTTTTTTATTGCTACTTAACTTTGTATACATGTACATTAGATAACGAGCACATCAGGATTTCCCAACAATAGCCATGACAGGTTAGCTTTGAAAATGCACCACGAGTATTGGGAATAGTTGTGTTCTCTAAGAAAGACATTAAATCTGGTTTTCTAATTAGGAAGGAAATTTTTTTTGTATACTCCTAGTAATTCCTTCCTAATTTCGGTTCCCTGTGTTGTCAGGAGAGGAGATGGGATTCAGAACAAAAGCCTTACTGGGGTGCTGTGAGAACATCCCTTTTCCTCTGCTTGTTATAGTGGGAAGAGAGGATGCTGAACCATTCAGGACACTAAATTAGATGCCCCCCCCAAAAAAGTTACTTGAAAAAAATAATTTAAACTTATAATGTTAAATTTTGTGCTGTATATGGAAAGTTTAGTTACTAGTTTTGCATGAAGGCTGAAGTAGTTTTGGTTCCTCAGCTGATGGCACTCATTGTTTCTTAGAAGATACTGAATCCCATTGGTGCATGTAACGATGTAGGAATGGTACTGCCCAGTTTAGTGCTTCCACTGAGACTCTCCAAACCATCTTGCTTCTGGCTTGCTCCCCTTCCTCCTCCCCCTCTCCTGCAGTGGGTGGAGAGGAAGGATTGGAGGCAACAAAAGGTAAAGGGTTGAGATAAGGGCAGCCTACTAGGAACAGCAATGAGATAAGAAAACGAACACTGACAGCAACAATACTAATAGTGAAATTGTACAAAAGAGAAAGCAGCCACAGCACCTCAGCTGTTCCATCCAGCTCCTAATCAATGCCACTCAGCTTCTCCCTCTGGCTGAACCAGCGGTACCCCACTGTTCCTCTGCTGTGCTCCCTCGACAGCAAAGAGCCCCTTCTCCTCAGAAAACAGTCCCTTTCCCCTGCCCCCAGCAATGATGTGATCTAGAATAACCCCCAAGTCCTAGACATGCCCCCTCCTAGCTACTGCAGAAATTAACCCTGTCCTGAACTGAGGAGCGTGAACACTTCGTCACTTGTTCAGTGGTTTTATTGCTAGGTTTCATCTAAACGTAACTGTCCAATGAGACATTTGAAGGAAAACTGATTTTCTGTTTTTAATAAGTGAAGGGCATTTAAGCAATTTTGTTTTGAGTGATGCCTCTGGAACATCATTCTCTACTACATTCTCAACATTTCAGAATACAAATTCAGAAAATGTATTAACGCAAAATTCAGACAGCGTGATCACAACAGTCCCATGCTCTTTGAAACCCATCTGGAAAGAGTGCTCAAATTCCACGAGTCTTTGCCATTTTCTGTAACACAAAAGGAAATTTGTAACACGCAATGGTAATTTCAGTTGCCTGGCTTATTCTAGGCTAGTTTAGGTGCTGTCTAACAACGGCTTGCTCTTGCACAAGACTTGGTGAGGTGGATTACCGCAGAGGGACCACATTGGTGCCATTTGATTCCTCACGACCGTAGGGTCTGTCAAAAAATAAAAATGAAAAATTTGGGATAACTGATCAATATCTGGGCTGCAAGAAAAATAGGTAAGTGCTGCAGGCATAGAATTTTTGAACCCATAAGGTTGGAGGTGTACAGTATTAACCTATCATTTAAATCAAGTGTGTGAGAGAAAACTTAGAGAAGATGTTTGGGAAATCATAAATCTGGAAAACTTCCGTGTAACAATTAGCCAGGAGGGTGTCTGAATGTATATTTAAAGACGGTGCAAACTCTCCATCTTAGAGAAAACACTTACCAGAAAGCTTTGGGCAGACTTCATTCATGGAAGTTGCTGACAGCAAAGTGAAAGAGCAAATGGCAAAGGGCATTATCTCTATAGAAACACCATCACCAGAGGCTTATGAACCGTGTCTCCAAGAGCAGAGCTGGACAAAGATAAGTGGAGTTATTACAACTTCACTTTTCCCAGCTTTAGACCTGTCATGAGCAGCTATGCTGCTTCTTGCTTCCCTGACAGTTTAAAAGAAATGCAGCCCGTAACTACACTGTTTCCAGCCCCACCTGACTTCTCTTTGTTATCAAAATGTTTGCCACAACGTGTGACACTGGAGATCACAGACAAAACCCCCTGCTTTAAATTTTAATTTGCTATTGTAACCCCAAGGGAAAATGCTATCCGTGAGTTTTCCATGAAACATATTATGAGAATGGGCTGGGGAAAAAAAAAGACAAATGAAGATTTTCCTGCTGTGCTACTCTCCTTGGTGGTGTGGTGGGCTTAAAAGCTGGTTTAAAACCAGAGCTCTGCAGGTGACTGCAGAAGACAAGCACAGTCTGTACCACCTGGCTCTGAAGAAATTTCCACTTTGATTGCTTATAAGCGAGTTGCCTTGAAAGGTGCTATACCATCAGCAACTGCTGCCAAATGTGCTCCTTCTCTGGAAGTTTCAGGCTTTTAGTACTAGGACCCAATCCAATTGAAGGTTCAGCAGTGATGATAAAGCAAAGCTAACAATCAGCTCAGCTAGACTGAGAGAGTAGTCTCTTTGATGTATGTAAGGAAAATTGCTTTTCTTGAACAGCAGCATTCAAGATTTTCTTTGCATTGTTTTTTTTTTTCTTGCATTTTATCTGGACCAGAGAAATGGGGGGCCTTGAGACTTCTAATGCATACTTTGTTATGAAAATAGGTTAGTATTGCATTCCAGCATTAGTCTTGTACAAAACAAAATACTATCTATTGCAAAATTCCATTTCTTCACCCTCTAAAAACTCGTTGGCATTTTCACTTTTTTTTCCTGCTGTAGTGCTTAGAGTCCTCAGGCTCCATTAGTCCTATCTCTTATCTGAGGGCAATGCTGGAGGATGGCTGAACTCGCTCACACAGCACAGGGAGTTGTGCCAGAACAGATTGCAAGGAGAGTGATGCAGCACAACTCAGCTCCCTCCTTCTGTCAAGATAGAAACTGGGCTTTGAAAACAATAAGCCTCTCCACTAGGCATGCTCAGAAGCTCCCCACCGACTGCTGATTACTGTCGGCATCCACTCACTGCCTGGAAGGTGTAACAAGCCAAGCCCCAGCTCTTTCCTGGTGTACCACTGGGTGAATCACTGGTTCTGTAGTTTTGAAAAGTATAAATATTTGATGAGCTACAGACTATCATTGTCTCCCAGCTCCTTTTCCTGCACTGTATTTTTCACACAGGAAACAAAATCGGTGTCCGTACAAAGATCACATATCCACCCCTGTGAAATGAACTGCTAAGGTGAATGCATCTAGGTGTACCCTAGATGATAATTTGAATCCTATTATCCTATACTTTGGATGACAAAAAGACTTTTCCATGAGTTACAGATTTTCTCCTTTTCTTTAGCAATTTCCCTTGGATTTTTCAAATGTCGTAACTTTTCAGTGCTATTAGTTGAATTCAGCATTGGTAAAAAACCTCTTAGAAGTGCTACAATAGTGGTAAATTTTATTGCTTCCACCAGCACATTGATCTGAGATTGGACAGTAGCCCCCAGTTACTTCTGAACCTAGCAGTGTCAAGCTGGCAAAATAGAAGTCAGGCTAAGGGTAAGGTCACCAATAGAATGAGAACAGAAATACTCTATTCAGAGTGATGCAGAAATTACAAAAGCAAAATAATTAGCATAATTTTTCAAGAAAGAGTAAAGATTGTCAAATTAAAATAAATGCAGGTTTTTTTGTTGTTGGTTTGTTTTGGTTTGTTTTGGTTTTGGGTTTGGGGTTTTTTTATTCATTGTCGTCTTTCCATGGCAGAACTTGGACAAAGGGATTTTTGAGAAGCCTGAAACAGGAGCTAAGAGCTTCCCTGTAGTTACTATTAGAAAGGAATATTATCTGTTTATTTCAACACCTGAGAAAAGTCAAAGCAGTCCTGACATCAAGGTCACCATAAAAAGAGGCACGCCTGGTAATTCAAACTGTGAGTTTTGAGAAAGATAATTCACAGAAACAAAGAACATTCACAGAACTTGATAGTAAAGTTTGTTCCTTGTTTTGTCTGTAGCTAGAACAGTTCTCATAATTTACTGCACACTGACAATAGTTTACTCTCTAGTTTTCAACACTCCCCGTTTACATTAGAAATTCTAGCCCAACACTGTTGTATTATTCCCTGAAAACCAGTATCATGCATCTTCACACCTCACGCACACCTGTTATGACTGAATGATTTTATTTGGAGTATTGCAGCGAGAACAGAAAGAATCATTACAACATCTCCTTGATGAAGCACACAGCCTGCACAATGCACACATCAATATAATTGGTCTTGGAATGGAACAGGATGTGACCCTCACTCCATACCTAAGGATATTTTCACAGATTTGACATCGCACAACTGCATTGCTACTCAGCAGTAACAAGGACGTGTGTTCAAGAAGTGTTCAAGGCCAGGCTGGATGGGACTTGGAGCAACCTGGTCTAGCAAAAGGTGTCTCTGTCCATAGTAGAAGGATTGGAACTAAGTTTGATCTTTAAGACCCTTTCTAAACCAAATCATTCTGTAATGGTTAATATTCCAGACAAAGCCTTGGGGTTACATGCAGTTCCCCCAACATGCTAAAAACATGTCAAATCTGTGCACTCCCATCCAAAAAATAAGTGCATAAAGCCCCAGACCTTCACTTGGGAATACTCTGTTTGGGGCCATATATCTCTTTTTGCTAATGTTCTTACAGCATCCTGAACTTAAAATATAACTAGATGCCAAATTCCACCAAAATGGTCAGGAAAAAGAAGCAAGACAAAGAAAGTAAGAGCCATACAGTTTCTTTGTTTTGTATTGTCATGGACTCTTTCATCCCCGAAAGAGAAGGAGTAAAATCTCTAACTCTGATCTCTTATCCTGGATTATTTAAGTTGCTGGGTATTATTTTTTCCTGATTAAAGCACAGCAGTCTCTTTCATGAATTAACTTTTGACAAAGAATCAGCTTTGGTGAAGTAACAGATTTGAGCTTCTGAAACAGTTACTGCAGGCTTGGATAAGCGCATCTGGAGATGAGGACCAGAGCTATTTCCAGGTCCATTAGAGAATAAGAGTGATGCCATGGTGATCAATGCAATTATTTTGCTTCAGATGGAAATGGTTTGGCAGGGACATTGCAAAGGGACATTAACTGAAATGTTTTTTTATTAGATAAATGATGAAGATGGTTTCTATATTGTTTTAAATGCATGTTTGCTCACTTGTATTTTCCAGTGTAATCTTTTATCCAGCAAATTTATAATCCAAGCATATGTCCAAGCAGTGTATTTGTAATCAGGACACGTGGTGTACAGAATAGCAATTTAGTAGTCTACATCTACTTGCTGAAAAATACACCTGAAACTGGAAAATACATAGTATGATCATGGAAGGTTAGGTTGAAAAAGTCCTTTAGGATGATTAAGTCCAATGCTGCGAAGTCCTCAGCTAAACCAAATCTAAATAATTATTATTCCTTCTTTTCAACTGAACCAACCACGCCCCCACCTAAAAAATAAAACACTAGTGATGGATGAGCTAGCTAAAATGTGGTTTAAGGCTCTCTGCATGCTTGATATTTGTGTACAACAATATGCAACATTTGAAAAAAAGTGACATACAGTTTACTTTGTATAGTTACAGACTTTTAACAAAATGATGATTTAAGATTCCATAAGATATTTGACAGCTCACCTTTAATTTGCATCCTGGATAATGCTCGAGTAGTTGGATGGATGCCAGGAGTACAACTCTGAAACAAACTATCCAGACCATTTTGATTTTGTCCTCCATCAGTATAATGATATCCCAGGAGGCTGATGATGGAATTTCTTGTTTGTGGCATGACACTCCTTGCAATTTTGATTTTTATACCCAGCAGTCATGCTCTTAAGAACTGAGATCCTGGAAAGGAACATTTTCATAACCTGCCTTTGTGGGTACCTTTTTTCCTTTCCTTTAAAGAAAAAAGACAGACTATTTTGTTCATTTTTCCTGATAAATTTGAACCGTGATGAGACCATAGTATTTGTCCTTTTTCCTTATTTCTTTAATCACTATCTTATCGACTTGACTCTCCTGAAAAGGAGCCCATTAATAGACACTTCAGTGATTTGATTTGTTATTTAGGACCAATGTAGTAAAGCCTTTCATGTAGTTTGCCAAAACCCAGAGGTCTTAATTTCCCTGGGTTTCACATTCCTGCCTCAGCTGGTAAAGTTGGAAATGCAGTAATAAAAAACCAAGTTGGATGTTGGATGCAAACAGTGATTTTGCTATAAAAAGAGATATCACTTGGCTGTCAAAATGGATGATCATATTGTGTTTTACTGATAAATGATATTTACCTTTTATATTTAAAGCATTTGTTTTTAAATGCTTTAACTCACAGAATGAAGACATCTACAAAAGAAGTGGTGCTTTCTTTCAAGGCTCAGGCACATATGCTTCATATCTCAGTAGTAACACACTGATTCACAGCAACTACAGCTTCTGTGACATGTGTTTGGATTAAAGTAATAAAAAATAAACGAAATGTTTGGATTCCAAAATATTGGCCAGATCTTTTATTTATTCAGTTATGTAAAAGAACTTGCTTTTCAGTGGATGCAAGAGGAGGCAGGGAGCATTTGGATGCACTAGGGTGAAACCAATTTACAGAGCAGTCTTTCTTCTGACAGAAAAAAAACACTGTCACTGTCTTATTGTCTGCAGCCAATCACATCAGTGTGAGACTGGGCACTGCTTTCAAAAGACATTGCACTGACATATACTTATTTACTAATCCCATCCCTTGAGCAGGCATTATTTAATTGCATACTCAGACAAAGTTTAGTAGCAGTCGGGTCAGAAAATTCATGAAAGAATCATGATGAGAGTGGATTTGATCTTAATATCTACATCACTTGTCAAATCTTTATTCATGAAACAAGAAGCAGTGCTGAGTTTCCACTTTGTGATGCTATTCTGAGACTACACTGAGCTGCCAGAAGAGGTTCAGAAAAATCTAGGATATAGGGCAGAGAAAATCCATCTGCCAGAATTTTTAAAAAGGGTCTCTTGCAGGCTGGGAACTGATTCTGAGATTTCTGAAGAGCTGCCTGATCCCCACTTTTCAGAATATAGGGGCTTCAGACAGGGCTTCAGGCCTTTGAACCAAGATAACATGCATTTAGCTGTCTGCTGTGTTGAAATATCTTCTTCTTTGGTAAGGAGCCTCTTCTACTCAGTGCCATCTTATTTCCATGCATACCCTCCCATCCAGAAAAAAACCCGCCCAACAGTCTGGAGGTTGCAACTACAGCAGGTGCTTAGTTTTTGCTTTGATGATGGGTGCATCTCCCAGAGCAGGCAGGGCCAGTGAGGCTGGAGTGGGTAGAGCATCTTGGGCTGAGGTGGTACCCAGATGCAGCTCTCGCTGAGAAGCTGGCAGGGCAGCTCTCTGTAGGCACGGAGGTCCCATCAGGGGTGTGCAGCATGTGTACATGCACATACGCAAAGCCTGGGCCCCAGGACACAGGATTGACTGGGCTGGCCCTGCTGCTGTTAAGGCTAAACAATATTTTAGAAGCTGCCAATGGTTAGTAGGTGATGGCTACTAATGGTAAATAAATGAGCACGCTGTGCTGGTAGATAGCCATTGCCATGTACTGACATCGAAGCTGGTGGAGTTACTCTGGGTGTGTGCAGGTAGAGAAGAGATCAGCATCCTGCTTGCTATGTGGGAAATGTTGTAAATATAGAGTAGCATAACATATTAAAATGACATGTGTGCCAGCCTTTTATATACAGTTTGATTAACTTCAAAGGGGCTTCTATAGCACAGAAACCATCTCATTTAAAAAAAAAAAACAAACCCAACCCAAATAAACAAAAAACCTCCTTCAAAACGGAGATCATTTGCCTGCATCTTATATGCAGTATACATACTTAAAATAGTTCCAGTGTGATTCTAAAGATAAGAAAAATAGCAGTCCTATATTCACTTATTTCCCCACTGAACACCCATCTTCTGTATTAGACACTTTTTACTCTACAGCCTTTTGAGATTATATCCCTTTCCCCCCACCCTCTGAGCTGCTGTGTGACTGAAGTCAGGCTTGTCCTTTGTTGTACAGAGTGAGGAGGGGAAGGTATGGAAAGATGCTCTGCGTTACCACTCGTCCATACACACAAGTCCAACACGTCTGGGAGCACAGGAGACCCAGTGGCTGTGCAGCTCCCTGTCCATCCCCCCTGTACTCCTCCTGCAGCTGCAGCCAGGCTGGACAACAACCTTTTTTCCCCCCACAGTGACCCATGCTGAAGCTCCAGCAGTGTGAAAAACAAGAGTGCCAGGCATTACATGAGGTGATGCCTGATAGATCTTATATGGCAGACTCCCAGGGGTCAGTGGGAATTTGGAAGTCTAACACTTCCAGGAAATGTTTCCTGGGAACTTTGGAGGGCATGAGGCCAGTTCCTAGTCTAATGTATGTATTTGTGGGGATGCTGCCCACCCCATGATCTGAGAAAGTTTAGAGAATACATCTATTGAAAAAGAACTGGGAATAAAAATTCTTGTGAAATTCAGCCTGTGTTCGTAGCCACACAAAAATCACAAACCTCTTAATTTCCCAGTCTTCAAGAAAGTCTGCCAGGATAAGGAAAATATGGTTTACTAATGTAAGAAACAAGCACATTGTGCTATACAGAGCAGGGAAACTCTGACACAGCAGTCACAAGCCTTTGTATACTTTCCACCTGGCTAGAATCATGTACCTTCCTTGGGAAAAAAACATATTCTTGTTGAATTATTCAGTTTTGCTTCATTTACACTCAGGTACAACTTTATGATTGCTATCATTATTCATTTGTGTTGTTTCATTACCCAGTTTCTCACTTCCAGGGTGAACAATTTAGTGGTAGATGTGGCAGAAATCTGAAAGACAACAGAGATAACTTCACACAGGTGAAAATATCCTTCTTTGGCTTGGTCTTGGCTCTTCCTACAAAAGCATGAGCTGTGCAGTATTCAAGGCCAACATATTTCCACCAGTAATAGAATTAAACAATTTCCCCAAACAAATAGATGCATGAGGAAGAGAAGAAAGCAAGGGTAACCTGAGAGGGTGTTCATGTAGATTAGCTGTGTTTAATCTCACTTTAATTTACCATCTGCCTCCTCCTAACCTGCATGTTCAAGACAGCAGTGTTTCACAAAGGAGTGAGAATTTGCCTGATGCATGTGGATGAAATTGCTGCCTCCTGTACAGTAATTTGTTCACGGCTCTCTTTCTGTCCCATCAGGGTGCCTTTGTTTTAGCCATGCTAAAAATAAGCACTGTACCCTTGCACTGTTCTTCATGTGCATTTTTTATATGTGCTACATAGAGAAACTAATATATTTGTATCTGCATGCATGTGCTATCTCTACGTGTGTGCAAAAGTATACACACACACCCCCACGACATTTTTCTAAATGTATTCATCTACATGTAAAAGTTTCATAGGAATAACAGTATTCGAGAGGTAAATTTAGAAGTGTATATCTGGACATTTGTGAGAGAAAGGGAGTAATAGAAACCCAATGGCAGGTTTCAGCACGTTTGTTGTTAATTATTACAATAAACAGTTTGTCCATAGGAAAAACAGAATTTTTCACAGTATTAATGGCAAATTTTAGTCTTAATGTATTTAATGCATGAGTTACTCATCTGGCTTTGTATTAGAAGAAAACAAATACGCTGACTGACCCCTCAAATTATATTTGCTAGTAGCTGCTTAAAATAAAGTGTTGACTAAAAATGTAACAGGTTATGCCATTTTTTCCTCTTATTGCTACAGCTCCTGTTTTCCGACTTCAGATCTGGGCTCACACTGCTCTCCCAAGAGGAGCTAGGACCGTGGCTTCTTGGGCAGCTGGCTTCCAGGGGAAAGAACTTGTTCTGCTCTCAATAGTTTGTCCTCTGCCAACACACATGTCTCTGTCACCCCACCAAGCTTTTATAAAGGCTATACAGAGAAGCATCCTCTGAACTCTGAAACATTAATGAGCTGGAAGGATCACAAGCATGTTATGATCTCTCGGTCCTGCAGATAACCACAACCTGTAGCCCAGATTTGTTTCCAACTGACATGGGCTGATCAGCAGTGAAAGTGAATTATCTCCAAGAGCACAGTGGTATCCCAGCTCCCCATTTGCATTTTCATAGCTTTAGGGTTTTTGTAAGCAAACATGATGCTTTGCAATGAGCTTCAAAAGCAAAACACAGAGCTGAATAATTCAGGCCCCCTATTTTTATTACATTTCAGAAATTGCCGTATCTGTATGTTTCACTGCTAATTTATACTCCACAAGAACCCTTTTGGCTACACAAAGGTCCCACAAAACATAAGGTCACAAAGGTACTGCTTTCAGTTTTTCTGTTATAAGCAATCAAAGGTGTCCTGCCCCTGACACTATTCATTCCCTAAGGTATTCCTCCCAATGTCAAAAAAGAAAAAAAAAAAAATCTCATTTAAAATCCTGGGTGGGAAAAACATTAAGACCTGAAAGAGTACAGGAGACACAGTATCTGCACAGGCCTCTGTGGATTTCAGGTGAATGCTTGTGCCCTTGTTCATCACTTAACCACACAGAGGAGCAGAATTCATCACTTGCATATAAATAAGCAGGTGAGCTTTGTGATGTGTTGCAGGGACCACCCCCTCTGCTCCAGCAGCCTCCTAGATGGTCTGTGCCTGCAGGAAAGCCTCAGGTTTTGTAAGTGCCACCCTCCTCATCTCTCCTGTTTTCTTCTGACTGACTTGATTTTTTTCTGGCTGGTGTTTGATTTTTAAATTTTGCTCAATCCATCTTTCATATCCTCTCAGCACCACTTTCCTGTATTCCCTCTCTTCTCTTTCCTAACCAGACACTTTTAAGTGTCTTCACCATAATTTCCAGCCACTATCTATTTCTTTGCATGTTTACGCTAGGGAGAATGTGAGCACAAAAACATTAGTTTTCAGTCAATCAGGGACTTTCAAAATTGATCAAACCTCTTCTCCTCATTTTGTAATGACTGTTATAATATTTCCATTTTGCTAAATGAGCTTTTTAACGTACTTTTTTTCTGTCTATGCTTTCTAATGGCTAATTACCAAAATTTATAGAGCAATTTATGTTTAATAAAGCTGATGTCTGTTTACTTAACACAAGAGAATGTTTGCTAGTAAGAGGGGCACTTAAATAATCAGCTACATCCTCAGAAGCAATGCAAGAAAATAGGAAACTGACTGCAAGTCATAGTGGATCTGGGATGAAACAATGCCCTGCACCCAAGCACAATGTGTGAGAGGAGCACCTGAGCTCTACTGAATCAGCTAATCAAGGCAATGGAGGCCCTATTTGCATGGGAAAAAAAAATTAGAAAGTTAGTGTCTCAGGACAAGCTTCAAAGACAAAATAAAGACAGGATCTTAAGCCTGATGCTGCAGCATTTTCCACAGCAAGGGATTTTGTACTGTAAACGTTCAGAGCAGACACTGCCCAGGCAGTTTTCATTCAGTGCCTGGATGCAGCAACAGGAGAATGATTTCTATTTCCTGCCCTACCCTCTAAAGTTTTCTCAGATGCTCCTCCCTCTCATTTCAGAAGCACTGTATTTAACTTTTGGTGTCCTAATTTCTTTTTCCATAAATGTATTTTGTGTCATCCCACAGAATCTTTGATTTGTTCACTTTCCATTGTTAAGAGAGTCTTGTAACCCGGAGTATTTCCAAGAGTATGCTTCACGAAGACACATTAAAAGATAGCAGAACAGCCTGAATCCCAACATGCCTAAAGTTCATTGATAACAAAGTTTTCATGTTTTTCTATTTACATTGGTTTTTGAGGCATTGCCACCTTCCTCAGAGCCCTTGGCCTTCTGCCATCACTTTAAAAGGGAAACTGCCACAAAAGTCAATGGGAGATTAGCAGAACACTCAGTGACAGATTTGGCATGTTGCAGCTCTAATACTGAATTTGCTTGAAGGGTCATAAGACTTAATAAGTGTTCCTATCAACCCCCTTTGGCCATGTAATAATATACTCCATCACTGATGCAGCCTTAACAACCTGAAATTCATTACACACTGAACCACCCATGGTAATTTTGCTATCACTCACGCTGATGCAAGAGTACCATGGATATTGTTTCATGACAGGTCTGCAGTTCTTTTTAGTCATCACATTAGGTTGTCTCCATCCTCTTGCTACTTGTGCCTACCTTAAGATTTTATTTTCACTACTAGTTTTTAAACTCCTGCCTTTAAAACTACATGTGAAACATACAGATGTGTTTTTTTGCATGCAAGTGAGCATTAATTCAGATTCATACATTCATTGTCAGATACTTCCTAGTTGGCCTTTGCATTCATACAGAAATGGTAATTCTGAAAGCAGATATAAAGGAAGGTCTGGCAAATGTACATGTGAATTGGAACACCAATTTGAATCTTGCTGGTATTTTGACCTTTTCCACTACCAGCTCAGACTCAGAGGCAGAAATGTGCAAAAATGAGATGAGGGGGAATGCCTGTTTTCATCCAATATGTAAGCAATAAGGGGCAATTGTTTAATCACTGAGAGAATGAAGCTAATTCAGATTGATTTGGGATGAAAACACAAAGTATTGCTAATCCCGACTGAAACACAGCAGACACAATTACCATTCATTTGGAGAAGTTATACTGAAGATTTGCCAACATTCTTTTACAAACCAAGGACAACTAATAATTCTACACTAAACTTTTTCAGCTGATATTAACACACACTTCATAGTGTCTAACCTTTTAAAAAACAGAAAATAATGTCTAATAAACAGCAAGTAACCTCTTTAGCAAATTTTAAATAAACTCTAGCCTTGGCAAGTGAGCATCCCCTATTAAAAATGGGACATTAATCAGGATCTTCACCAGGGCCTTTCAGCTGTCATCTGTGGGCTACTCCTGAGAAAGCTGATTAAGAAAAGCAAGGGCACACACACGCATACACATACATGTGGTATTCCCTGGGGAAATGCCACTCCATCACAAAGCAGCAACAAATGCAGCAGGTCTTGGCTCTGTAAAGAGTGGCCTGAAGGCTCATTTTCAGCTCACTACCTATTATCCCATAGCATTTCACCCATACTTTCACAAAGGCCCTTGCTACACCTTCCCTTCTGATTTGCCTCGCTGTTCACAGTGTCCATGACAAAAAATGAGTGTGTGGTGCCTTTCACTGTCTCTGGCAGCATGTAGATGAAAGATGTCCTTTGTAAACAAGAACCCCTGCTGCTGCAATTTCAAACCATTGGGGCAAAACAGAGGCTGACAAGCTTAAAACCCTTTTTTCAGACTTCCAGTTCTTCTTCCAGGGTTTGCTGGCTGAAATGCTGCTTTTCTAGCTTGATACTGGACCTGTATCCAATGTTTACGTTGCATTCCCAATATCTGCTCTATATTGCTCTGTCACAGTGTTTCTGATAGCATACATTTTCATTTTATAGCTCTCCTTCTTCTCTTTAATTTATGACCTTTATTGAAAATGAACCATTTGTTTGCAGAATGTCAGGCAAAAGGATTGAATCACAGGAGCTTGGCATCTGTGAAATGCTTTGCAATCCATTGCAGCTGTAGTGATGAAAAACTATAAAATGCCTGAGATTAGAAGTTTATTCTGGAGGACTCTAACTTGGCTTTGGATTGCCAAGCACATTTCACTCACCAAAATAAAAAGAAAGCCTGTTAGGAATGGCTCTTGTGATGCTTCCCTAATACATTTTTTCGTTGTCTCTTTTTAAGCATTTCTGTCATTTTCATCATATCTTTACTGCTGTCAGTATCTCAGAGTTCTCCTCAGCGAGCCCTGGGTACTTGCATGAAGTGCTTCAGAAGCCAGATGGGGACTGGGTGAGTTCCAGAACTCAGCAGTGTTTGGCAGCAATGTCCACACTGCAGTGCTGGAACATGGCATGTTACAAAACAGAGGCAAAACCCCATTTTGCTTTAATTTCAGCAATTCATTAAACACCAGCCAGTCAGGATCTTACATCTACATTGTTTACCAGCAGCCTAAAGAATGCTAGTCTAAAAAATGCATGCATCTTGTGTTCAGAGAGGAGCAGGATGAGCTTTGCACCAATGCCTCTGACAAAGGGAAGGATTTACCAGGGGAAGGATGGGATGAAAATGAGACTACTTGTATGCTGTTGCTGCAGATATTGCTGCAGACATTCCTAAGAGGACCTCTTTACACCCAGACTTGGAGCTAAAGTTCAACCTGAGAGCACCACTCAAGGGAGGTCAAAGTTTATCAGGGTTTTAGGTGGAACCTGAAACTTGATTTGTGCAAGGCAACCACAGTTAAGCAGATCTTCTGCCTACTGCCCACTACCCCCCTGGCAATGCAAGTGTGTAGTGGCAAGGTCATGTGCAGTTGCCCCCATCACAGACCACAAATGGATATCTTCATTCCTCCTGGTGCAGCAGAATGGGAACCTTGGGTGGCTTCTCCTACATGGACACACCTCTCAAGACTGGCAAAGGGCTGAAACATGAAAAATGGACCAGAAGTCAGTGGCACAGGCCTTATTATATATACCTGGCTGGTAAATTGGTACTTAGATTGTTCTGCTACCTATATGCCAATTACTGGCAATTCATACAAGTTCTAATGATCTTGGCACTGGTCAGAACAACAACATCTTTATTGAACAGGAAGTTTGAGGGCTTTGAGGGCTTGATAGTGTGTTTGGAACACATTTCTGGAGAAAAAAAATCAAGATCCATAGGGAAGGAAGTGACAATGGCATTTATGTGTCATCCATACAACTCAGAGTTAAGCTGGCACCATAGGAAAACATAAAATCCATGTTTACCAGAGTTTACTAGAGGCCCTGATCAAGGTTAAGCAGGGGTGGTGGGACAGGGGAAACCCTGCTGAAACAAAAGAATTGAACTCAAAGAAAAGTATGGAACCTTTGGGATTTTTAGAATGGTTTGGGTTAGAATGGACCTTAAAAATCATCTAGTCGCAATACCCCTGCAACAGGCAGAGTCCCCTTCCAGTAGATCAGAATGCTCAGATCTCTATCCAGCCTGGTCTTGAACACTGCCAGGGATGCAGCATTCATGATGTCTCTGGGCAATCTATTATCATGCTTCACCATATTCACAGTAAAGAATTTTCTCCTAACATCTAATCCAAATCTCCATTATTTTAGTTTAAAATAATTCCACTTCATTTTATCACTATCTGCCATGTAAAAAAATCTCCCCATCTTTTTTATATACCCATTTTAAGTACCAAAGGGCTGAATCTACAAAATTCTTCACAGAATCACAGAGTATGCTGAATTGGAAGGGACTCCTGGTTCTGCCCAACACCATCCCCAAGAATCACACCACATCCCTGAGAGTGTTGTCCAAGTTCTTTCTGAACTCTGTCAGGCTCGGTGCTGTGACCACTTCTCTGGGCAGCCTGTTCCAGTGCTCAGCCACCCTCTGGGTGAAGAACTTTTTCCTAATACCCAGTCTAAGCCTCCCCTGACACAGCTTCAGTCCATTCCCTCTGGCCCTGCCACTGGTCACCACAGAGATCAGTGGCTGCCCCTGCTCTTCTCCTCATGAGGAAGTCATAACTGCAATGAGGTCTCCCCTCAGTGTCCTCCAGGCTGTTCCTCATACAAGTTCACCTCAAAGTCCTTCACCATTGTCATGATGCTCCTTTGGATGCTCTCTAACGCCTTAATGTCTTTCTTTTATTGTGGTGACTAACACTGCACACAATCTGCAGGACATCTCAGGCAATGCTCTCATTTAAACCCCACTCCCCAAAAGAAGAAAACACCACAAAACATAATAGACAATTATGATATAACTTGCCTTGAAGGGACAGGTATCTATTGGAATTCTGGAGACAGAATATTTCAGGCTTTCTGTGGTAAAAGGCACTGACCCTCAGGCAAGCACTGCATTTGACTCGAGGCTGTGGAACAGTTGTCTGAAATTGAGTGATAGCACTGGGATTGTGGGTGTGTAGTTTGAATAGTATTGTGTCATCTCACAGGGTGAAAAACTTAGATTTAAGGTTTTAGTATATAGTAATATATATGGGGCAAGAAGGAGGATTTAGGGTGTTGTCTAAGTCCTTCTTCTTCACCTTCTTCTTGATTTCAGGTGTTTTTTCTAATTGGGTGGAAAAGATCCAAGATTGAGGGCCTTGTGTGGTTAATTACTGGGTTAAAAGTATAAATAATATAGATGTCATCTCATTATTGGATAGTTTATGCTCAAATAACCTTGGAAAGAAGGCATCTCCATTTTCTACCTTGCTAGTTAGAGCTCATGACTGGTGAGGCTGTAATATAGATAGGAATTAATAAATACCGAGTCTGAACACGAAACTGTGACTCCTGTGTTAATGTATTAATCCCAGCTCTAACACGAAGAAAAGAAGATAGAAACCTCACAGATATCCTTACCTGTCATATCCTGAGCTACAGCCTTGAACATGAAGGGAGATATGACAGAGACCAGGCAAGTGACCTACACAGGCCCACTGGCAAAGAACAATTAAGGTATAAGTAGTGGACAGGATTTCTGATATGTTTTATGTGGAAAATTTTATGTTTATGTGGCAATTTTTTCTCAGAACTCAGCTGTGCTATTAGGATCAGTGCTTGTCTTAGGAACAATGTAGATTTTTTTTTTTTAAGAGTGGTTTTTCAGTGTTGTTCTCATTCAAAATTTTTGTCTGCAGTTACACTAGATTACTTGTAGGCTATAGCATATTTTGTGATCTGTTCTTAGTGTCTCAAACACTCCATAACAAAATCAGGCTTCATCTCCAAAGCCTATTTATTGTTCCTTGCTCTGCATCTGAAATACCCAAGTTGTATTTTCTCCATTTTTTGGTTACTGTGTAAATGATGTACTCCTGGCCAGGCTTGTATTGATCTAAAAAAGGTTTCCAGGTTCAGATTCAAGCTGCATTAACTGGAAAAGGCAGATCACTGTAAAATGCAATATTCTCCAGAATCAATAAATCTTGCTATCAGAATGGATGAGGTTTTCACTGCATCCCCTCCCCTTTCCAGCAACCTCTTCAGAGGGCAGCAGGACATTTTGCTGTGCAGGAGGAATGGTCACAAACCAAGTCCTCACAGTACTCCTCCAGCGTTGTTCTTCCCGTGGCAGCAGCATCCACTCTCCGGCTACTGGACTAAGCACAGATGCCAGAGCAAGAGAAGGGCTGGATTTGGCAAGTTAATTAAAGTGGTATTGGCAGAGTGTTTCAGGTCTACCAGTCATCTTGCTGGATTAATAGAATTGAGGTGTGCCAGGCCTGCATTAATCACTTGTGTGATCCCTTTCACCATTCCTCTATTTATTAGAGTTGATTTTTAAAATTTAATGATGCATTTCAGTGTTTCCTATTTTAATTCCCACAAATAATTTTTCCTTGAAAATATCTTGTAAACATCTAGAATAATAGAGTGCCATTTTGATTTTTGCCCTCTTCCTGCACATTCTTCATTGTAAAATCACTATCATGGACATCTGGTCACAATAAAATCTCATTGCAAGGAATGCTGCTACATTAGACTTCTTGTTCTCTGTTTTGATGTGCACAGCTTATCACATAAATTTTTTTCTGTGCAGCATTTAATCCAGGTTTGGATCTTTTTCCAATGAGTGGAGGTGAAGTTTTCCTACAGTTACTACAGGTTACTACAGCTGCTTCAGTTCTGCCTCTTTTCAGTATACAGAAGATTCATGCAAAGACATTTCTCATTTGGCCAGCACAGCCAAAATATCCTGGAAAACAGAAATGATAAAAGAACAGGTGGCCTTTCAGAGAGACTGGACAGGGAACAATCACAAATTCACGTGTCTGAATTTGCTTCAGCGTGGGATTTTAATCAAGACTGTTAAAGCCACTGGTATTTTATTCTTAGCACCAGGAAAATGACAAATCTGACATACTACCAGTACATCAGCAAGTTAAATATTTAACCCCAGCTCCTTTGGTTCCAGTAATTTCAGAAGTGGTTCCATGAGAATTTGCCTCTCTAGCAATCAGGAAATTCCTTAGACATCCTGTGCAATCTGTTCCTTTGAAAATTCTATAACCATCACCTACCCATGAGGAATCATACTTTTTTCTTTTGACAGCTGAAAATGCTGAATTAAAGGCAATGTTTGACTTTACTCTTGGTTGCCTTTATTAGCTGGGTTAAGATCTGACATAATACAGTTGCAACAAATCCTAACAGAGCATTGGCACAGCACTGAGCAGGGCATCAATGCAATTAACTCACATTAATGGATGGCATGGTGGGACTCATCCTTTCTTTCTCCAGCCATGACAACGATGCTTTTACTGGAGGGAAGATCCCTGCACCCAACAGCAGTTTTGTGGCTTCAAGGACCAACCAGGCCAACCTGCCCCAGGTCCCTGATGCCATGCCAGCAGGGCTTTTCCCCATGCCTGGATGTGGCCAGTGTGACAAGCTGATGAGAAAGTGATGACTTAAGTTTTAGCTTTCATGTTTTTCAGATCCTGTGCTGCCCAGGGGTGCAGTTCTGGGCCTCACATTAAGTGCTGGTAAGTCTCTTCACAGACCAGGGAGACAAAACAAATCCTTTTCCTGCTGAACACCAAGGACAACTTTCAGACCCAAAAGCACAAACAACAATGGCTGAAGGGAGGAACAAGAAGAATGAGACCTCACAACCTGAAGCTGTAATTGGACAATTAAACCCCAATATGCAAGTAGACCAATATTTATAAAAATGGAAGACATGATGACTGGTCAGCCATTTTGTGACCATTCTTAGTTCACCTTGGGTGTAGCCCTGGCCAGGCCCTGCCCTGCCCAAGGTGTATCCTGGAGGCCTTTCAGTAAATATCTACTTTATTCTCTAGCTCTGTCCAGTCTCTGTTTCAGGTCAGCCATCCCAAGGTATCAAAAGAACAAAGCACTTATGTCAGTATCTCAAAGGCTGGGATGGCAACAACCAAAGCAGATGGCTGGGGCTCAGTGGGATGCCCTCTGTCTACGTGGGAAAATTGCCTTTCTTTAAAAAACTGTCCATAACCCGTGACAAAACCCCAAACCTCTGGCCTCAGCTTTACCAACTGGGCCCATCTCGGGCTGTCTCATTTTCCCCTGACTTAGTGTTCAAATGTTCTGAGGCATTTTTCAATGAATAAGTCATCTCATTTTGAGTCTTTTTGCCTTAACCTACTGTTTTCAGCCTTGGTTTTATTTCCAGGCCCTATATTTTTAAGTTTAAAATGTTATTTATCCGTCTTCAAAAATTCTATTTGATTTATAATTGCTCACTAAACCCGAAAGATAGATGTGACTATCAAGTCTGCTTATTTTGGGAAGGAGGGACAAGGAAAGGAGGGGAACAGGAGTAGTTAATAGCAACTTTAGTACTAGGCAAAAAGGAATCACAAAATTCTATGGACTGACTGGCACCTCTGGAGGTCCTCTGGTCCTGATCCCAGCAGGGTCAGCATATTTCTCTGGAGCATGTCTAGGTGAACTTTTAATATCTCCAACAACACTTAAAAATATTGCATCATTGCTAAGAAAATTTAAGTATCAACAGAGAGCAACAGTTAGCTATAAAATACTCTTCCTAACTCAGTGTGTTAACAATTTTTCCAGTATTATCATCTGAGACAAATAATGTCTCATTAAGAATTTGGGAATGTCCTCTCCTGTTTCCAGAATATTTTCAATTGTATCTTTCCATCTAATCTAAGATTAATTAATCTAATCCATCTAATCTAAAATTAATCTACTGCTTTTCTGTTTTCTGATGCTAAGAATTAATTTGTTTTCTGGATGGGGCGTTTTAACCACTTGCATGAGAAAAACGTCATTGCAATCAGAGTATCTTATATTCCTGAGTGTCTCTTTAATAACAGATTTTCTTATATTTTCTTTTTCTTATCTATCTTATTTTCTTTTAATATCAGATTTTCTTGTGATACTTCAGAAAGGAGAGCTAAAAGGTACAAGTAGCCTTTGGGTACTTGTACCTGCAGGCTGGTCCCATATCCTACAACTTACACATTCATAGCAGTGACAGTGCCTCCTGTCTCTTATCAGTTTATCATTTGATGACTCTTAGCCCTCAGGTTTCTTCTAGTGACATACAACATGGTACAGCAATTACCTCAGAGGGGCCCCAGCAGCTCACCTGCATCTCAGAAAAGCACTCTTATAATGAATCCTCCTCCCCACTGCCAGATAAAAATCAGTCAAGAGAGTGTATACAACCTTCATCTGCCCTTGCCTGAAGCAAGTGCTGCCTGTTTTACATCCCATCTGACCTTCTGGTAAAGTCACTGCAAACTTATTGCCCCTGGTGAAAGGCTATATTTGCACTGGATGACATGCAGAGGTGTATTTAATAAATTGAAAAACACTGTTATAACTTTTCTTTCTTCTGATTTCAGATGACGAAAAAATCTTGCAGGCAATTTAAAATTCAATTCTACAACAGGGATGTAACTGAGCTTCCATTGATATTGAGCACTTGTATGTGCAAAATGAAGCATGAAAGTTGTGAAAATGTAATGGGAGAGTCATTACCCTGGGGTGGAATGAAGCAGACCCTTGACCCTGGGAGATGCTCCACCCTTATGTGTGTTAGAAATAAGTAGATGCATTTATAATCAGCACAGACAGGGTGAAATAGCAAGAGAAAAACTAATCCCACCCACCATTTGCCTGGGACTATTAGGTGACAGCACTACACTGCATGAGAGGGACTCAGGCTGCGGCTTGGGAGGAAAGAAGGCAGGAAACCCAACTCCTTACAAGCACAGAAAATGCTGGAGTGACAGCTCGCTCCCAGGTTGTGGAAAGCATGGGGTTACAGAGCTGTCACATGAGTCACAGCAGCAAGGTCTGTCGCTGCTCTTGTCTCCTGAGGAGACTCCATATGCATCAGGAAGGGAATCTCTGAAACAAACATGCTGTTTCACACAAAACCCTGCCTGTGCATCGGGGAAAAAAAGAAAAAAAAAATGCAAGATTTCTCCCAGCTCCTCTCCAGCCTGCATGTAAATCTCACAAACACATCTGTGCTCAGGTGAAGTCAGCTTGAGGTGATAAACGTTTCAATAAATCACACAGCTGACATCTTCTTTAACATATCCACTTACAGTCTGTAAACAAATCCTGCCAGGTAGTAAACCAATAAACTTTTCTATGAAATTATTTATTTCTATTCTCCCAACCTTCTTACAATATCACTTTGGAAATCACGAAATAATGTAGATAGCATTTACTGTTGCTGTTGCAAACAAACCAGTTGGTGCTAGCAGTGATGTTCAAATGACATTCTAATGCTAGATTTTCAAAGCCAGCTTGCATTACCTTGATTCTGATCCCACAGAGGGAAATGAGGTCAGCTTTGACAAATACTGAGAATCTCAGCCATGAACACTATTGTTCTTACCTACAAGGTATATTCCTCACTGAGAAGGCAATAAGCCATTCAAATGTAGATAACTTTATGCCAGACTAACTCTGGACCTTTCCCTGTGCATGACTACATCAGTGAGAGAGTTGCAGCTCAGACCATGTACCACAGATCACTTCATGTTGACCCAGCTTAAAGCATCTGTTCAAGGTCTCAGAGACATTCTGTGGCAGAGTGAGATATTAAATTGGCTTTCCTAATTTCTGGAGCATGGCTGCAACCACTATTCTTATCAGCTTGTCACTGGTTCTTCAGTAATTATGTGTGGACACCATGATAATTTATGGTGATTCTTTATCAAGCGTGTCTAGAACAACTAGATTGTCACAGGTACAGAAGCAAAATATCACATCAGACTGAAGATGAATTACTGAGACCATAATCTCATTCACATATTTAACCTCCTCAACTTAAAGGCAGTTAAGATCAACATTGCTAGCACATGTTTTTCCTTTTAATTAAAACATTATCTAAGTTCAGTGTGTGTTAAGAACAGCAATTTGGATGATATTTCTCCTGCGAAAAATTCATCCTGCAATAACACTTTTTCCCTCACAAAGCTTTTGTCTTACTCAATATTAGGATACTAATACATCAAAACCATGATTGTCCTTCCAAGGTCACAGCATAATTGTACTCCATGTCAGTACCAGATCATTATTCAGCAAAAACAAAACTAATAATCACAAGAACAGTTCACAGTCAGCGTGCCAACTTATTTTTTAATGTACCACTTTAAACAAAGGTATGCAGATGTTTTTCTCTAACTGTTCCTTGGAGTACATTCTTCACCTTTGTGCTAATTTTCTGTGATTACTGGTGCAATTTGACTTTGTTTTTATGGTATTTGAAGACAACAAGTGTCAAATTCACAGATTTCATACCCAAAGCAGCTTTCTCCACACAAAATTATCTCCCAAGCTTTTAATTACAAACTGTATTCATCCAGAAAAGCCATGAAGCCCTAAACACAAGAGAACAGGATCACACGATTGATGGTCTAGTCAACAGGTCTCAGTCTTAAGCACTGAATTCTGAAAATGTTTGCCATAAATCCAGAGTTCAGGAAGAAGGGGGAAATTCTACTGAGAAGCTCAAGGAGAGGAAAAAAGGATTGTCTCACTACCATTCCGGAAGAAGCAAGAGCACTGAAAAAACTACAATAAATCATGCACTGCTGAATTATTTACTCTACTACACAGGACATATTTGGAACAGTGTTGCTTTAGAAGGAAGGTTAAACAATGCTACTGCAGTCTGTGCTGCCAGGTGAGTCATATTTCTTTGGAGACCCAAGTAGTTTGGGTTTTTTCCTGATGACTAAAGTGCTTATATTCGCTTCTTGTCAATCAGACACAGGGAATTGTCTGGTGGGTCTTGATGTGTAGAGTGACAACACCAAGGGGAACACTACTAATAAAGGAGCAACCACTGGGGAGAAAAAGAATTAAACTTCTGCTGAGCCTGGCTCTGATTCTCCGTTCTCTAGAAATTAGTGTACAACCAGGCATTCATAAAAGTCAGCTGAAAACTTACAGAAGGAGTCAAGAATGTGATTTCACTCAGCGCTCTGCCATAGAAGTGCTCATACTGCAAAGCAGAAAAGTGTTGCTGTTAAACGCCTATCAAGTTAAACTAGGGCAAACACGCTGGAAGAGAACAAAGGGCTTGGGGAAACAAAGAAAAAAAAAAAGNAACCCCACCATCTTTTTATTTTTTCTTGAAACTACCAGCATGTATGTCTCTCTCAAGGACTGTAACTGTGCTCTGTGTCAGGCAGCCCGAGTGTAACACTGCGCTTCTGTTAGCGCTGTTTACATTACTCAGCTCGGTGATGCGCCTCGGACGGCGGGGATGGCTCTGGTGGGAAGGGACGGCATGGCGTGGGATGGGATGCCTGGAGGGCGTGCCTGACAGGCAGCGCTCCCACCAAGGGTCCCAGACAGATGCTACGCCACCAGCCAAGAGCCAGTCCAGCAACATCACTAAT
>VYXD01006585.1:261528-283410 GCA_013397195.1 Hylia prasina
GGCTGAGCTGTTTCTGACACCTCCCCCCCTCCTTTCTCTCATGCAACAAAGGCTGTTTCATAAGGGAGGGGCATTTCCAATTCAAGGTTTGAAAAGCTGTGTTATTCAGTATTTTGGGGGGATGATGAGGGGAAATAATTACACAGCAGCACAGCCAGTTGCTCTGGTTTTGTCTGATTGCTTAGCAAACTTTCAAAGGAAAGCAAGTAGTCACTATAGAAACTACCATATCTTATGGCTGTTTGTGTCGCCTTTGAGACAAAGAATATCTTTTAATAAGACATTTGTATTTTTTCCTGCCTTTAGAATACACTGTACAATAAATAGCTGGGCTTTGTTGTGTGTGGGTGTGTAGTTTTGGTGGGGTTTTTTTGTTTGCTTCTTTGTTGGGGTTTTTTTGAGGGGGTGTTTAATTTTGTTGGGTTTTTGTTTTGTTTTTTGGGTGTTTGGGGGGTTTTTTGGGTTTTTTGTTGTTTTGTTGTGGGGTGTTTTTTGGGGGGGGCGTGTTGCTTTTTAAAAAAAAAAAATATTTCTTCAGGTTTGCTTTTTCACCACTGAATGGAGTACAAGGGTAGGGCTTATTCGGAAATGGATTTCCACAAGTGAGAAATCACCAGCCGTATCACTCTGTCTGAGGTTCATTTTAAGTAGCCACATCTTATCACTGTGGAAGAACTCACACTGGATAGGCATAGGAAGGATGGGTATAGTAAAACTGAATACAGAAACAGCTGTCAATCCACAGCTCATTGGGAAGGACAGGTGAAGAGATCACATGCATAAAAGTCCAGCATGTCCCAGTTTGATGGCCAGTACTAAAAAACTCACTGTCTACAGAGAAAAAAGCACTAACTGCTTGCATTGACTTTATAGGTAATTGAGCTGTCACATAAAAGGTAAAACATCATAAAAAGAACTGATATGTGCAAAATCCCTTGAGTCAGTGAAGCTCTCAGTAAATGCATGAAAAAAAACACAGTGCACATAACCTTCCAGTGATCATTTCCTTGTAATCAATGGTGACCTATTTCTATTTTATTATCTTTAACATGATAGAACTGAGAAGATATAAATCATTCAATGGCACAAACCCACTGAACTTTGCTTTTGTTCAAATTTTCACCTCTCACTTCCTGAGTCTGTTTTTTCTTTTATTTCTCTCCACTGAAAGGAATGGGGGACTTTTGTCAGAAGTTTCTTATATGCTGTCTGGGCTCCCTCTTTTCCCACAGTGAAAGCCTTTTTTTTTTTTTTGTCAAGTGTTTCTTGGGATATTTGCATGAATATAGAATTACGTATTCAGCAGGACAGGATTATTTAATGAGATTTGCTGGATGTTTTTCCACTCCTTCAACACAGCTTCCAGCTCAAAACAACCTGTTCCACCAATCCAGCCTGCTCCCTCAGCCTCATGTCCTCCTGCTCCACCACCCAGGCTCAAACATCCTTGCTCATTCTCAAACAGTACTGTCACCATGTGTATTGCTGCTTGTTTATCTTTTCCTGCTCCTCTTCATCCTCAAACATCATCCTCAAAGCATCCTCATCCTGCAGTGTGCCAGCTGCCCTTCCTGTGTCAAAGCAAGCTTTTATCTGCTTAGTTCTGCAAGAGCTACCAAGACTTTACTTTCACCCAAAGTTGCAGGTTGCCCTTTGCACCCTCTGTGCGCAGTGCAGAAAGAGGCAGGCAGAGGGAAAAACATTCCTGGGGGCAGAACCCTCTGGAGGGCAGAGGGGACAGAACTAGCCACCACTGCTGGTCTCAGATATCTGGGTGCAAGCAGTCCCAGGAGCTAGGCAAGGAGCTGAGATCAGCAGGGCATCTGACCAAGTGGCCTAACCTGTGTCTCTGGGGGTTTTTTGTTGTTTGTTTGGTGTTGGTTTTTGTTTGTTTGGATTTTTGTTTGTTTGTGTTTTTGCATTTCTTTGTGGGTTTTTTTGTTTGTTTGTTTGTTTTTTTAATAATGCCTCCATGATGTACTTCATTGTTTAACTACTGGAAAATTACTGTTAATCAACTATAGCTGACTGGCCATAGTCTGAAGACTGGAATGAATTTAGAAGTATGCAGATCCTGGATGTATACCAAGCATTACTTCAGCAGAGTTTTCAGGCCAGTTTTGAATGAGGTACTGGATATTCCCTACCCACCAATATAAACTTGGTGCGTAGATACCTTTGTGTATCAGCTTGGCAGATTCATATTTAGATGTCTGCCTGCTGTTAGACCTTGAATTTACAAAGATAGATGATAAATGGAGTCATTTCCGATGGGCCAAAGGAGTCTGTTCACAGGACAAACACACAGCTGGGAAAGTTGGAAGCTGAAACAGAATGGGTGGACTGGTGAATAGATGAGGTTATGACTCAGATGTCAGATCTGTATTCCAGGACTAGGGCAATTTCATACTAACATATTGCACTATATCTATAGATAAAATCTCAGATTGAAGGCTATAGGACACACAAATACAGGAATAGTTTGGAAACACAACATTCAAAAAGTCAAGGAGGTTGACCCACTGACCCTGCCCTTCCAGCATCCCCAACAAAACAAGCAATAAGCACAGAACTATCAGCAGAAGAAGCAGGAATGTGTTAACTTCAAAGCTATATGTGGCATTTGTACAGAAACCGTGGAACCCCCCACCTCTGCTGGGATACTCTGTGATGGACACATTGCAGTATTGAGAAGAGCTCAGAGGAAAACAAGGAGGATGGCAGGAAGTCCAGGAGAAGCTATTTACTAAAGAAGCAGAGTCTAGTCAATTTAGCCAAGGAGAGGGTGAGAGGTGACTTGCTCCCTGTCCAAGAATTGCTGCATGTACAGCTAGTTACTACAAGCAGAGAGGTTTCAGCAGGCTTAACAAGAGTGGCTTAACAAGATCAAATGGCTAGAAGCTGAAGCCAGCCAAATTCACAGTAAAAACCCCCTCCTCTGTAACCAACAGAGCAATTTTCTAGGCCAATTTTCTCACTTCAGTGTTTTATATCTAAACTCCCCCTTTTTTTTTCCCTTTAAAGATGGGTCAGGAGTTAAGCTCTTGAGGCAGGAATAACTCAATTCCTATGGCCTACCTAAAAATCATGACAGCAGTAGCTGCAGATCTGACTTCCAGGTCGATGTAACACACCTCTTAGAGAGGCCTGTGCAAGTTTCTGGGGAAGGCTGTGAGAGAGGCTGGGCTCAGCACATGTTCCCACTGCACAGCCTTCCCAGTCTTCTCTGTTGACAGTGTCGGGAATCAGCCTGAAGAGAGCTGGATCCCTGGAGCAGGCTGCTATCCTCTATGCACCACAGGAAGAGGCACCAGGCTCAACCTGCCAGGAACAAGCACAGATGATAAACAGAAATACCACCAGGAGAAGGATCAAACCAGCAAGCCTAAGGAGAGCTCAGAAGACAGTGAGAAGTCTGGGAAAGAGAAACCTCCCTGCTGGGACCTTGGGGCAAGGGCATTGCAGAGCTCAGACATTTTCCTCCTCCCCTGAGGCCTCCTGCCCTCAAGGCTGGCAAAGGCTGCCATGGTCCCTTGGGGCCTCTTTGTTTACAGGCAACAAACACTAACACCCAGACACCCAGCTGCTGCAAAAAGTATCAGACCATCTCCAGATGCACCCTCATTTCCTTCCTCTTCCCTCATCCATACTCTAATGATACCAGTCATTATCACCTGTCAGCTCTCCTTCATCAGGCCTCCTCCTGCTCATTATCACTCTCCTCCCAGTTTTCCTCCTTCCCTCACAGCTCTCAGCAATGAGCGATGTGCAGTGTGATAGAGTCCGGCACACAAATCCTTAAGCACAGTTTGACCCAGCTCTGTGGCCACCAGGAATAATAGGTAGATGCCTGTTGGAAAAAGCCACATTCCTTCAAGGAGCTGGAGTCTCCAAGCAGACTCTTCCCAACAGGGGCTTTTGTCAAAGGTGAAAATCTAGCACAGAGCTTCCAAAAACCTAATGTAAAAATATCTTGGAAATATACAAGAAGTGTAGTCAATGCCAGGGATAAGAAACTAGAAATTATCCAGTGCTGCAAAAAATTAAAAGCTTAGGGTAGAAAAAGGATTTCAAAGCAAGTGCTATGTTAGCAAAAAAAGTTCAACTAGGCACCAAAAGGGGTGCAGTAAAAGAAACACAGATTTTGTAGGTAGCCAGAAGACTGTAGCAGTTATCAGGATTACAGACTTGGTCACACAACAAATCTGGGAAATATTATAGCTGAGTGTTGTTCTTCATTAGGAAAACTAAATGTTTGCACTCTTCACATATAAGCCCATCAGCTCTTTGGAGCAAGGACTACATGCATGTCAGATAAAACACCATGTTTATGAGTACACCATCAGTACTCAGACATTAAGAGGAGCAACAAAAAGTTCTGCATGGCTCCCCAAAGAACAGGTAACTGCACCAGAGACTTGTCTAGAAAACCATCATTAGCTCTTGCAAAAATGTTACCAGAAGAAAATTCTGCTTCCATTAGGAAGGATGACCTTTCACTTCCCTTTGCAATTGGCAGCTATCTATTTTTGGTTCAGAACTACATCATGTTAAGACCATAAATCTCAGTGACAAGGCTATAGCATTGTGCTTCTGTGGACAGCTGGCCACCTGCCCTTGCAGTAGCAGTGAATTTTGTCGTGCACCAACAAGATTTTCACCATCGATCTGTGCATTCAAACCTGATGGTGTTTGCAGGCTTATCCACACACCATCTCACTTGCAGCAAATCCCAGAAGATTTGGACTCCTAGGTCAGCTCCATGCCTGCTCAAGTGACCTTCATTACTGCCAGCACAGGATGCACTCCCACCAGAGCCTATCCTCCCTCACATAAGCAAAAAACAAGAGCCTCAACAGTTTGCATGCCTGCAGTTAAAAGCCTTGCAGTATACTTCAGCCATTAAAAGATGTGTTGCCCTGTTTCTTATAATCTGTGAAAGCAGGGTGCTCTGTATAGTCAGATGACAGGAGGGAGGTTATAGAGCCATTTCAGTTCCCCTTCAACAGCTACATAGGCTTTTAATTGCATGCTGTACTCCATGGGGATTGCCTTGCCTGTCCCTGTGCTGAAACAGGTGCTGTTTACAATTCTCACCCTCCCTTAGGAATTTTCCAAAAGGAAAATAGCAGCCTCCTTGAACCAGGCCTGTAGAAACCATGTTGATGAGGCTATGAGTATCTGATCCCATCTCTCGTCTCTTTTCTTATCAATTTGAGAGTAGTTTTAACTAAATCTAGGAAGTTACAGTTATTTAGAAATGTCAATCGTGTCAAAATGTCAAAAATACAATATTGAGTATTGATTCGAACAGCTTCCCTAACTGCACTTCATGTCAGATCCTGAGCTGTGCCCATTGCCACAAAGGCAGCCTGATATGGCTCTATGACACTGAATCTCTTTGATGACTTCATTAATATATTTTTTGTAAACTGTCCTCACTCCAGTGAGCCTTACCTTCTCTGTGTATGCTGAGTTCCAAAAAAAGCTTTGATTCCAAGGGGAATACAGGATTTTCCATCTCAAAAGTTTTCCCTTTTACAATCAATGCAAAATTCTTTTTTGCATTGGACTGGCTATCCTGTAAGTTCAATTTTTTTGAGAAAAACACAGATCTTGTACTCTACATTTTACATAGCTGCTGGTATAATGCTGGTTGTGTTTTACATGTGTTGCATGTCTGAGGGCATTTCAGCCGGTAGCAGTCTAGTACTGTGCATGTAGAAAAAAAGGTATG
Organism: Hylia prasina; assembly: GCA_013397195.1. NCBI lineage: Eukaryota > Metazoa > Chordata > Aves > Passeriformes > Sylviidae > Hylia > Hylia prasina. The sequence continues at coordinate 267,266 of VYXD01006585.1, forward strand.
TGCATTGAAAAAGCTCCTTAAAGGGAGAATGGTTGGTTTCCATTTCCCACTGAAAAAACTGTGGTCCTTTGTGAAGAAACCTTTCTTATTAAGAAGTGTTAGAACAGTTTTTAATAGGCTTTTACAACGTAAGTGTTTAGGAATTGAGAATCCTCCCACTTGCCTGACTAAGCAGGCAATGAGGGCTCTCCCAATGACTGCCCCATTCAACTGGGTTACAAAGCATCTCCCTGATTGCTGGGGAAAAAATATGCTAAGAGTAAATTCTAGACATTTCACTGAGGTTTCAGCTATTATTTATTTTTGTCCTTTTAAACAGCCTTTTTCTTTGAAACAAAATCTTTCTCTCTGGAAAACACATCTTCTGCTGAGAAACACCAAAACCAAGCAGGTAAAGAATTTCAAGAAGTCATTGCATAGCAAACGCTGTGCCAGGCTAAACCAAACCTTCATCTCATCTTTGTCCCATCATTGGCAGATGCCAAAATCCAGTGCTCAGGGCAGGTCAGAGTGAGTGTGTTGAGAGGCTGCCCCTGAAGGCTGTCGTGGGAGGAACTGGCAGCACAGGACGTTGTCAGCCAGGGCAGCTGTGTTTGTCATTAGCAGCTTCCATGGGCTTTTACTCTGAAAAGCTCAGTGCCTTTTCCATTACTGTGGGAATTTAGCACCTACCTGCTGCTACTCCTGTGCCCAGGAGTTCCTACGCTCAGCTGCAGGTCACATGGAGAAGGAGTTCCTACGCTCAGCTGCAGGTCACATGGAGATTCACATTCCTGTGGCACAGCGTGTCATGAAATAGGCATTGAGCTGTTTGCCCTCTGCCCATGTACCTGTGTGTGCTGGTTTGAAAGCAAAACCAGTGAGAGACTCCCAGTCAGAAAAACTATTTAATAGAGAAAAAAAAATGTAAAATAAATGCAATAGTACAAAAGATCACTGGCAGATTCAGAATACAATCTGACACCCTGTTAGGGTGGTGGTAGCAGTCCAGATGAAGTGGTCTTGTTGAAGCAGTGATCCTGTAGAAAGGTCTGGTAGCTCTTGTCCTCTGGGAATCCAGTGGGTAAGGGCTCCATGCTGTCCCAAATCCCAGATTATACCCAGGTGGGAATGCTTGGCTCCTCCTCCTGGGCAGAGCATCTCACAGTGGGCTTATTCTGAGTCATGTAATGGGTCCTTGATTGCCCATTAACAGAAGATGGTCCGGAGGGAGGGGGCAAGGGAAACACTGTCCCACCTGGTTTCAACAGCTCATGAAGGTGGGGATAGAATACATACTTTGGGCACATCTTACATTGTGAGCTAGGACACTGTGTCTTTCAGTGTCTACAGAGCCCTCTCAACAACACCCTGCCAACTCCTCTCCAAGGTAAAACCCTCTCATTCCTTGGGCAGTGGCTGCCCTTCCTCTGGTCATCTCCTGCCTCTGGTTGGGCTTTTCTAATTTCTGCCATATCCCCGTTGAGACATGGAAACAGAATTCCACAGAATAACCATCATGTGGGGACATCAGGAATTACACACCATCACAAGCAGTATGTCCTATCCTCCTTCCTAGTAATCCTATTTTCAGTGCCAAGCAAATTTACATTCTCTGGACTGCTTCTGGTTTTTTATGCTTTCGAAGATCTAATCCAAAGACACCATTTCATTTCCAAGTGGATATAACAATAGTGTCTTCAGTCCAGAAACTAAGGAAAGCTGCCTCTTCCCTATAAAAAGTTCAGATTTTTATCAATCCAGAAGATGTTCATAAAGAAAGGGAGGCTTTGCTGCAAGAAAATCCCAGCTGGTTCAGGAAGGAAACGTTCACAGACACTAGGCTAAACCAAGAGGTTCATTGCACCTGATCTTTTACAACATTGACTTCTCCCCCAAGCAAAGCTGTGCTCCTCCCAACGTCACTGAGAAAACTGAGTTCCCTACACAGGACACAGCTTCTGCCTCTTCCATCATTCCCCCAGCCAGCACTGTGCCTGTCATGTTCCTAATTAGCCCACAGCATGATTAGTCAGGTCAGACATACTGTAAATTGAGTTCTAGAGGCTGTTAAACCCTGATATTTGAGTTAACCTTTAATTAAAATATTTATAAGCACAAAACATCCTCACTGAGCACACTGCACCATGACAAGACACTGAAAATTAATTGGCCAAGTAAAAGTTAAGGACTAAGAAACAGTGATAGCTGGAAGAAAGGACAGCAGACACTGTTTTAACGATAGGCTGCTCTGAGTTTACAGTCAGGAGACATCAAGAGCAAAGCTGTAGCATCTCCACAAGTAAGTAACATTTTTTCTGTAAAAGGTAGAAACAGTTAAGCCAATAGGTCAAGAGAAAACAAATATGTTTGAGAGGGTAAGTGAAAAGAGTAACATGGAACATTTCTAAAAATACTGCTGATGTTAATAGAAACACATGAGCTAGCACTTTAGAATCAGAGAGAAGACTCAGTGGCTCCTGTTTTTTTCTAACCCCACCTTCCTTTGTGGGCCTGAGCAAGCTAAGCTCAATATCGATCTGAGGCATTTGCAAGGCTCTACATTTCATTTCTTTCCACATAAATCAACAAGTTTTAGCAAAATCCCTCATGCGCTTTTAGGAGTTCCTGGCATACCTGCACTTTTGTGTAAAAATAGCAAGCACAGACATTTTTTTAATTTTGGTTGTTTCAGTTCCTGTAATGAGCAGCATTTTTAGTTCCTTGGAAGTTTTGTTGTTGTTTGAGAAATAAAGGAAAGTCTCAAATACTGATCTGCCATTTGAAGTTTTCTGAGGAGAAAACACCCTCATTGCCTTGAAGATACATCCTGATGAAAATTTGTGCATATTTCTAAACCACAGCAAGAGATGAAAATATAGTTCAGGTTGTGACTGGTGGATTTATTTGACCTTTTCCATAAAGAAGATGTCATAGACCAGCAGACAAGCACTGGCCTTGTGCTTATTCCAGGCTTTTATGTAGGTTTTGAAAGGCTGGGTATACTATAAGCCTGAACCTTCTTTGTCTGGTGGGGTTAACCCTCACTATTTCACTGGCTGGGCTGACATACTGTCTTTGACTGAAGCTTGTAGCTCTCTTTTGCTCAAAAGACTCAGGCCAGGCACACAGACAAATGATAGTCAGCAAAAGGGCCGAGCACGTGGCTCCTGAGTGGTTACCCATCACCCAGCTGCACATTCCCACTGCTTGCTCTAAGAGCAAGGTGGCTTACAACCACCACAGGCAAGCCATTACATGTGCCTGTGACTGTTAAAAATCTCTCTGAGGTTTGTATTCATTTCTCAAAGCGTCTATTTATAGGTGAAAAATAATCTCTGTATTTTTAGAGACACATTTGCTGGACCCTTTTAGCGACAGCAGCCAGAGCTAAAATAGCCATCTGCTTATAAAGTAAGAGGGTTTTTTCCATACCCTTCAACTGAGATGGTGGTTTTTTGCACATATTGAAATTCCATCTTAAGAGCACACACTATGCAGAAAATGCAGGTGTCTCATTGCAATCACACCCCTGCAATGGCTGCACAGAGTCCTGCTGTAAAGTAGAGGTACACAAGAAGTGTAACCAAAAGCCAAAGAGAAAATTATGTAGTGCGTAGAGAATGACTTAGGGTAAAAACAAGGTTAAGCCTAAAGTGTCCTTGTGTCACATCTGGGGTACTTTTACTTAGTAACAAATTGCAGTAAATTATGTAGAAGAAGCCTGATGCTGTGAACACACATGCCAATCTGTGAAAGGTAATAGGATTTCTGAGAAAGGTGTGAAGTCTAAGCATTAGTCTAGAATTTTCTTTTTTTTCAGAGTTAATAATAAGGAGGAAAAAGACAAGAAGATCTCTTTTTACAGAGATAAAATATGGAAAAAAGGAATTTTATTATTTCTTCTGGAATTTCCTTTGGAACCAGCTGACATTAGTGATGACAGTTACATGTTTAAATGGAGATGGAGTTGAAAAAGCTCACGTGTGTTATGCATGAAAAATGCATAGATAATAATCATGATACGTTATTGTTACCTTCCATTGGGAAAGTGCCTGCTGCTTTTAGGTTAAGTCCTAGAGAAAATGTATTGGATTTGAATGTACTCCTGCTGGAAAGGATGAAAGTCAATAGGTCAACTGGAATTAATTTGAAAACTTTGTGTTTGTTTAAAATTATTTTTAAAAAGAAAGTATGATGGAGAAGATACAAACTGGAAACACTAGAAAACCAGGAGAACATCAAACAACCACATCAGTTTGGCAGGTAAGTGAAAAGCATCATCAAAAATAGAATCTAAGGAAGATTAGGGATTCTTAACTGATAATAAATGACTTTAGGAGGTTGCACAGTGACAATCCTAAAGGTCAGGTTAGACCCAAACACTTCTCTGAAGTGATTTTTTTACTTCCTATATTTTTGCCACTATGTTCTTCTCCCCTCTCTCATCACTGCTTTGCTAATGAGAGACCATCTCCCATCTCTTTGTTCCTGTTACTGACCCTGACTGCTATTCTTGTATGCCATATATTTAATGTAACTTAATTAATCCCCAGAAACTGAGATACTGCCCACTGGTGATTATTCTAATTTTCCCTCTCTCTACACTGTAAACTTAGCTAACATGTCCTCACAGAGGACTCTCCCATGGAAAGAAAACCCATAAAAATTATAGAAGTAAATAAAAAAGCAGGCAGACTTAGAGATTCACATGCAGATAGCAACCATGTCTTGTTTATATTAAAGGGGTTCATTCTGGTGGTAGTTGCAAAAGCTGATTGACTGGAGTAAGGGTGATTTTTAGCAGTCAAAGTGCAGGCATTAGATGGACTGTAATGCTGAGGTTGCTATGAAGGTATGATGGTGAGATAACTGATAGATAAATAGACAGATATAAATATAGATACCCTCTCTGTGCTCATATTCATGGTATTTCCACCTGTGGTTTGGTGTGATCTTGCTTCATCATTTTCCCTCTAGATTAATTTCTGCATCTCAGAAATTTTGTGCAAACTGGTTTGCGAGAAGTAGAAACATACTTCTCCACTATTTCATAGTTCTCTTTCCTAAGTGTCTTATTCTCTAGTACACACAAAAGATTCATTCCTGCTTGAGAAACTTGTGTCACGGCCTGGTAAACTCTCAGACTGAATTCTGCTGCTGAGACATCTAGCTGCAGATACCTCACTGCTCTGAAGAAAAATTACACCTACACAGTACCATGATTTGTCTTCAGCTGCATTCAGAGTGTTAAAATCCAGCTCCACAACTATTACCTGACAGACCAGAGAGAGAGGGTGAGCCTTAAAAGGACAGCAAGCGTCCCTGGCAGGGGACATCTGTTGGAACACATACAGTCCTGAGCAGGGGCAGAAGGATAAGTTTGCTGTACATCTCCTGCACTGAGGACTGCAGAAAGCATCTGTGAATTTAAGCAGAAAACGTGTGAATTTAACTTCTAAATCAGGAATTGAAATACACCGTACATATACAATATATTAAGGTCTGAAGCATGGTGGCTTGGTTCATATGTTCATACAGAGAATCACAGAAATGTCAGCTGGGATGGCACCCAGGAGATCTTTCCTCCTACACAGTCTGAGGCAGCACTTTCTCTGTATCTCTGACAGGTTTGTGGGACTTTGCCTAGCCAAGCCTTTCAAACCTGTGAGGTTGGAGACCCCTCAGTGAAGTGCTGCATCCTCTCCTAGGGAGTAGGATGTCCATCCTGAGTTTGCAAGCTGCAGCCCTGAGGCCTGATCTCACTGGTTGCTGCTGCCCCACCACCTTGGCAGTCACCCTTTGCACAATGCAGGCAACTCATAGACTGGACTGCAGACTCCTGTTTGCAGACAAGCCCCCTCATCTCCTTCAATCTTTCCATGTATGACCTGAAGTCTCATCTAGCCCCTCAGAGGTGCCTCTTGTTCTCCTTGCACAGCACCCTGAGTGCACCCTCACCCAGGGCCATAGAAACAGAATTCATAACTCCCCATAGTGTTATGGCTATAATATCCAGCATGTGATGTGCCTTCATCATATAATGCCCATTGCAGAGGACAGCAGGAAAAATCTGAGAGAATGCAATTTATTTAGCACATTTATTTATGAGTTACTTTCATACAAGCAGTACTTGCTGACAAGCATGTTTTCTACTGCTGCTACTTACTTTCTTCCTGAAGTTCATCAGATACAGGACAAACACAAAAAATTGCTTTTGCAGAAGTGATTGGGAGTGTAGGAATGTACACAGTCCTCCAGAACTTGTTAAGAACATAGATAAAACCATTCACAGTGATCTTTCTCTTGTGCTTTTAAATCAACATGGAGCATGTCTTGACATGACTTCTAAAAATCAAATTTCTTTAGCCAGGCAGTGCTTAAGGGAGTCCATATTTCATGGGCATGGGAATTTCAAGAGCCACAGCAGAAGCAAAGCTATTACCTATGGTTGGTTTTGAAGATTTGGTATGAGAAGGTATTGATAAAATTTTACTAGTGACTTATCCCTACATGATTAATTATTTCAGTTTCAAAAGCTGCGAGTCTCAAGAATAGAGAGAGCTTGGAAAATACTGCTCGAAATGCATAGTAGCAGGGCTGCTGAAGGTGTAGGAGGCTGTGGTTGCAGGCAGAGCTAGGCTATTGCATGCTTTGGACATGCTTACAACTTTGTGAAATCTCAGCATCTTTCCAACTAATATGGCACACATTATAGGAAAAGATCATAGTGTTTCTTTATCTTCAGCAAGAGCTCATGAAGTTTTCTATAACAATTGTGCTCATTGACTTTTTGTGTTTGCTTGGCAGAAATAGCAGCCCTGACTGAAGTAGAGGTGCTGTTCAAATGAAGGTATTGGTGTTTGTGGAAAACCTGAGCACCAACAGCAAGGTACAAAATGCTTCATTGTAATTTTCAGGTGCGAACTCATGCTAGATATTACAGACTGCACGCATGATTCCAGTGTACACAGTGGAGAAAAGCCTTCCCATAAAAAATCAGTTCCTCAAGACAGAAAAAAACCGCACTTCATTCCTCATTCCAGCAGAATGTGCATATCATGTCAGCTGCCTGGACCAGCATGCCAGATGTGAGCATGTCACAACTGCTCTGTATCCAGTTTGATATTGCCTGTCAGTAATGAAAGGCTGTCACTCACTTGAGCAGGTATGTGTGATCGTGTGCAGTGTGTGTATGCTCACATATACAAAATTTTCCTGGATACACACACACATCTGTTGGAATTCTGGAAGCTGAAAATTTCAGGCTTTCTGTGCTAAAAGGCACTGACCCTCAGGCAAGCACCACATTTGACTTAAGGCCATGGAAGAGGCTTCTGAAATTGAGTGATAGCACTGGAGTTGTGGGTGTGTAGTTTGAATAGTATTGTATGATCTCACAGGGTGAAAAACTTAGATTTAAGGTCTTAGTATATAGTGATATATGTGAGTCAAGATGGAGGATTTAGGGCATTGTCTAAGTCCTTCTTCTTCACCTTCTTCTTCTTGATTTCAGGTGTTTTTTTCTAACTGGGTGGAAAAGGCCCGCAATTCGGGCCTTGTGTGGTCAATTACTGGGTTAAAAGTATAAATAATATAGGTGTCATCTCATTATTGGATAGTTTATGCTCAAATAACCTTGGAAAGAGTTAGAGGCACCTTCATTTTCTACCTTGCTAGTTAGATCTCACAACTCGTGAGGCTGTAATAGAGATGGGAATTAATAAACACCAAGTCCGAACACGAAACTGCAACTCCCTTGTATTAATCCCAGCTCTAACACAAAGAAAAGAAGATAAGAAACCCACACACATCGAGTTTATAAGTCCACCAGAAATACTTCCAAGGCAGAAAGAAAGCAAGCAAGTTCCGCTTGAAACACTCATCTTCATGTGTTTTCATCTTTCTAAATGAAACATAATTTTGTGAATGTCTCATGCTCAGAATCTCGTATCTGTGGTTTTCTTTCCCCCAGACATGTTAGTAAGTTTCCATACAGTTCAGAAAATGAGTTTGCAACACTTAAGCAGTCTCTTCAGATGATTTTTTCCTGTTGACTTCAGTTAAATTTTGATTGTAACTTCCTTTCTAAAAGACAAATGTACCTTTGTCATTGAGGATGATTTAGGGCTTATCAAAGCTTCTATCGGGGCTCCAGCCCCTTTGAGGAGGCTACAACAGATTCCTTAAATTCAGTGCTTATTAAATAAATGTATTTGTCTCTAAGGAAAGGACACTGAAAAACATGAAAAAAAGAAGATAGAGGCAACAATGAGGAAAGGGCATCCACAAGTCATGACCAGGGCTCAGGAACTCCCACTGTCACCTGTTATGGGAAATTAGAAACATGGGATGGCAGCATGTGCTTGCCTCTCTGTAGACACACTTAGAGGTGTGTGGAAATGATGATTTGCTTGAAAGAAGTACATGACAAGAATAGAATATCCCAGGGCTTTTAAAAATAGTTTTGGGCTGGGATTTTCATGGCTCAAGAGAAATAGATAAGTGCACTTTAGATTTTGTGATTCTGCTAGAGTAAATTGAAATAAAAGGAATTATAACATTTTTGCTTTTTGGAAAAGAGCATTCCATGTAGCCACGCATTAGTTGTGTGAAATCTTCATCCTCAATTCACAATATTTTGAATTTAGAAGAGGCAACATGCTAGTGCAAAATATGTTGCTAATCAGTCTGTCCTTGGCATCATTTATGTATCAGTTGTGGACTCTGTACCACACAGGTTACCTCTCAGAAATCATGGCTTTACTAATCTCTGTGGATAATTGCAGCCTTTAGCTCCTCTGACAGGCATTATGTTGTCAGGCCAGGGAGCAGCTTGCTGATGAACTCATAAAAGAGCAAAAATATGCAGTCTCAGACAGCTATAAGATCCAGCCCCCCACGCCTTGCCAAGCATTATTTTATAGACTGTTAAACACGATTTAAATTTTAGCTAGAATTGTGGTTTAAATTTTATTTTATGAGCACATTTTTGTTGCTAGGTTTTCAACTAAAAACTTCAATTTTTGTTTCATCAAGGAAAGAACTAGCAGTCCCATCTGGGGTTCCTGAGGAAAGGTTCAAGGAGCAGGCTCTGTGTGCTCTGCCTCCACCAGGGCAGTGAAGCTATATGATCCCCAAAATGCTTTCAGAGAATGGAAGGGCTGGGGGAGCAAAGGTCTGGAGGCAGAATACCTGCAGGTCCTGACTTTTCAACAGGATTTCCCCCAGGCAAGCATCCACCTTACTAAAAGATGCAAAATAGCCAAGAGACACACTGGTAACTGCAGGCAAGAACTGAAATATCACACCTGGGTTCCAATTTCTTCATTATGAATAAAATATGTTCTCTGGTCTAATCTAAACATACACATAAATATACCAGTAAAATGCAGGTGATTAAAGTGGATGTAGTCTCCTTAATACAAATGAGAGCTGCCATTCTCTGTGCAGAGGCAAACATCACTGCCATGATGCAGTTGTGTAAGGTTTACCCCACAGCTGGTGGAGGATGAGGGGGGAGAGCATGTATGAGAGGCATCCATGAAAAAAAATTAAACATTTTGTCCGAGTCAAATAAATCACAGCCCAATGCTGCAGAATGGAATATGCCTAACTAGCTATCAGAACACTACTTACAAACAAAAGTTGGAGAAACAGTACTATATTTCACAATGATAAAGATGGCATAAAGCTCATTTGTTTCAAATAATAAGATGTATTTCTGATTAACACCCCTTTAGCTGCCTGCTGTGCCTATGCATGCTCAGATCAATGATCATGAAGCTATTTTCTCAGGAGGTTACTTTTCAGAAAGTCACTTCTCTGTGAAATGTCACTTGTAAATGAGGAATGGGTTCTATATAACCATACATTTGATGGGACACAAATTGCTGGGGGTGTTATTTTAGTGGTTGCTCTCTCTACATAGCCCAGGTAGGAGACAAAGCATGACACATCTCTTATAGACCCAGTGCAATAAGGTGTAAATAATCAAAAGCTTTTTGATATTATCCTGCCTTCTTTTAGAACGTGTTTTTAATATTTTTTTTTTCCCTCTAAAGTGTTTTGTTGCACACCTTCAGCCATTTCCACAGTTTTCTTGATTAACCTTGGGACAGTGTGATTTACTCTATACATGCATTTCCATTGCTGTATTGCTGTTTGTGTGCTGTGGGAATTTTTAAAAGCAGGATTAAGATTCAAGAGCTGCATTTTCTTCCTTCTTTTTACTGATTCTGTCCTTGCTGTCCCTGGAGGAGTCAGCCTGCCCCTCTGGGTGCTGCAGAGCATCACTTCCCTGATGCTCAGGTGACATAAGATACAGGTAACATCCTTCATGAGACCAAACTACCCGTATTTATTAACCTCACTTTATAGTCTATGACTTATTAAAAACAAAACCAAAATAAAATCAGAAAACTCCCCCACCCCACCCGCCACTCCCCCACCCCCCAAACTTTGAAAAGCTTTATTGTTTGCTTTTAAAATATTATGACTTTTTAAACTTAGAGATTTTGAGGGAGAGCTTTTCTAGGTTAGAAAACTAATTTCTGGGTAAAATTATCTTATTTATGTTCTGTAGAAATACGTATTTACTTCATTCATCTTTACGATTTGATTTCTATGCTTGTTTCTGCTCTTATTTCGGTCACTAAATCTACTGCTTGAATAAATAATGATGGGCTCAATCCCTGAAAGTTTCATTTGGAACACTTTTATTTTTTAGGCTATTTTTACTGTGTTTTCCATGCCCATTAATTGATTCAGTTTTGTGTTTCTTTGGATAGAAATGTTTTGTTGCTTTAATACTTCAGAATGGGTTTCTTTTGCTGAAGCTTTCTTAATCTTAAAAGACTGTTTCCAAAAAACATGAAAGAATAATACTGAAGAGGGTAAATTGTGGAGACAGTAGATAGGAGGCTCAGAGTAAAAATGGTTTCAAAATAACATGTGTTAGGAAATTGATTGCTCCTCACACTCTGTAATTAGCACTTCACTAACCTTTGGGAAAAACAGACCCAGAGCAAGGCAGGATTCATATTCTGAAGACAGAAATAGAAAGCATTAATGATTTTCCTATAATGTCTCATTTACATTTCTGCTATGTTTCATAACGTGCATTGGATATTTCTGGTATAGTTTGCCATTGCAATCATTCTCCCATATTTGGTAATAATTTCTAATAGTATAAATAATATATTTATCTACCTAGATCTCTATGTGCGTTTATATTGATGTGCATGAGGGTGATCCTGCTTGCATAGGTACTTTTACATTTCCAAACACAGTTCTGAAGACTGGCACATGAGATACAAAATATATGGTTTATTAAGTAAGTACATATCAAGCCAACTGAATAAAAAATTTGTACCAATTCTTACAAACATATGTAGTACATATGTTTCTGATACCTATGTTTTCTCTGATTTGTCACCTTTGTCCAAACTAATCAAGACAGACAGCAATATCTTTCTTTCATTCTCTTTGTGCGGCCAAAAAGATTGATATTTCAGTATTTATCCTGTAAACTGGTATATTTAATATATTCTTCACTGAATACACATCTGTTTGTGGGTTGAGCAGGAAGTCCACTCACTTTTGCTAAATTTCTGCCAGACTGACACTTTATTTAGTAAACTCAGACTGAAATGCACAATTAGTTTTCAGTAAGATCTCCCTGAGTGTGAATTTTAAAGCACTTTGAAATGTGCACTCTGGTAGTGTTAGCTGATGTGCCTGTACCAATGGGTATATGTCATTCAGCACACACAGGTATTTCTGTCCAGCTTCTTCTTCTTCTACATCCATGAAATGTGCCAGCTTAAACACTGCATATATGATCTGCTCTGTGAGGGCATCATTGACTTTGACTTGACTTTCTTTCCTTAACCTGGCAGATTTTCTGAGGTGGCTCCAGCTAGATGTCTGGAAATGCCTACTGTTTCTATAAACTAATAATAGTAACATCACTAAGTAAAATGCTTCCTGACATATATTAGCTCAAAAGACCAGACAAGACAAAACAGTAATGGTGAAGCAAAGAGGGTGAAGAAAATCTGTACACTTAACATCAAAATGGGGCCTGACATTCTGAAACTTTTGCAAAAAATGGCTTCACCTTGGATCCAAATTATACATCATATAGTCCTCTACAGAGCCAAGATGAAATGAAAAATGATTTTGAAATGGTCTATTTTCTTGCACTTACTGTTTAAAAATTTGTATTGGTCTTACATGGTGAACCTCACAAAAAATGTAAGCAACACCCACACCAGATGGAATCAGATCATTTACCCCCTTTCTTCAAGCAGGACATGGTGGAGGGGAGAGCAGTGATTGATTCTGCTTTTGTGTAGCCAATTACATTGACTTATAGCAAAATACATTGCTAGAAGAAGGATTGCTGTCAGTCTCACCTGATGAACATCCAGAACAAAGCAGCTAATTTTGGAGGAGATCTCATCAAGATGAAAGAGAGGAAAAGCAATTGTGCTAGCAACCCATTTCACTACCCAGAAGACTGAGGTCCTTTGGGGCTGCATGGCAGTGCTGGCTTTGAAATTTATTCCATTTTGGAAAAGGTCACCAAGCTGTGCCATCATTGGTTCAAGTTTTGCTGCACTGTTCATAAACAGACTCATTTGTGGCATCAGGTCTTCAGGCTTGCTTAGGAGAGAGTGAGTTAATACCCCTTGGTGAGGGGTATTAACTTCATGGGTGTAATTTGCTGTCAGCATGCTTTAGGTATGTTTCAGAAATAGTCTTCCACACTGAACAGAAAGGTTTACATAAAAAGGTGCCTCCCAGTGTGTTGGGAGAGAGCCCCAGAGGAAGCCTCCCTGTTAAGATAAGAACACTGCATACAGCAGCTACCCAAATTCACCAGCAGGTATTTCACATTACATGTTTAAGTGAAGATTGTATAAGGATGAAACCTACAGGGTTTATAAAAGAAATTATTAAATGTACAAAGGGGACTTCTACCAATAGATCTTAGAGCAAGGAGAGGCCAGAGAGAAATAAAAGGTGTAAACACAACAATAGATGTATTTACTAATCACATATAAAGATATGAAGCAGAAATGACTGTCCCAGCATTCAGACAGCACAACCAGTGAGAAGAAAAATAGGAATAAGAAATGCCATTTTGAGTGAAGGGAGCTTATTTGAAAGCAGCACAGGATGAATCATATTGGGTTACCCCTGCCTGCCCACTGCCTGCATATGCCAGCCCCCTGGATTTACTCCAGCAGGGAGTCACCTTTCATCACCTTGGGTAAATAAGACCCCTCTCAATAAGAACAGAACTGGTGATTTTCTGGTTTCACACCTTTTTCTGTAATTACCAGCACAGTATTTGACCCTTTTTGATAGAAAATAGGATACTTAGTATTTTTGGAAACTGAATACAGACTGCTCCTCACTCAGAAGGTGTCAAACATGTCAGGAAGAGGTGGCTTGTGAAATGCTGTGCACTCTTTGCAGATTAGGGTGATTTAGGAACACTAAGGGCAGTTATCTACTAACCTGAAAGGCCCTGACTGAGAGCTGCTAACATCAAACACCAAGACTGCAAGGAGATCCTGTGGTTCATCAATAACTGCAAATTCATCACTGCTGCCTGACAGAAATAAAACCTGATTTTACATGGATAATGGTCTCAGGGCTTTCAAAGCAAAACCAAAAATTTTGCTTGCACATTATGCAGTTCAGAAATAAAATAAAATAAAAAACAAAACAAACAACAACAACAACAAAAACTGGTCAAGAACACACAAATAGCCAAAGATATACTGTGCACAGTACTTATAAATGATATGTTTGATAAACAGTTTCCACATGTAGAATCACAGATTACAGTCAGGACTGCAGAAGTGACAAAACAGGGCACTTGCCTTCATTGGGTGCTCCCCAGAGGATTTGGATGTGTACTGTGGAAAGCTGCACTTGTCCTTGCCTTCCAGATAACTTCTAATGTGTCCTTGGGCAAGTAATTCGAGTGTATCTCAGATAGTTGGCCATAAAATTGTGCTCACATTCTAAATCTTTTACTTGTTTATTTACACTGTATACTAATCAGAACAGATGCTGTTACTCACTCTGTGTTTGTACAACAGGTAGCAGAGACCCCAACCTTGTCTGGAGGTCACAGGTGACCCACCATGTTGTGAGAAATGTCAGGATGTAGCTTCTCAACAGAAACATGTATGGGTGGCATGTTTTTCTCTATGACTTTCTAAATTTATGTCTGACATGGAGAATGGAAGACAGTGGGCTTGGCTTCTCCAGCACATGTGAGGGTATTTGTCACACTCAGCTCTTCTGCTTCAACAGCAGTTCGGCATGACTCCTCAATTACATGACTTGTCTCAGTTCAAAGAGATGTAAAGCACTAGTACTCCAGGTGCCTGTGCTAAAGTTAGAGAGGATATTCAATAATGTAGCACTGTTTTCTTGTCAAAGGCAGAAAAAAAAAATCCCCATGTAAAACAGAATACTACCAAGCCTGTGTTTGTTAATTCACCTAAGGACAGAGGCAGTGAGTGGCTTCTGGCAGAGGACACCAGTGGGATGGCTGGTGACAGAGCAGTCTGCAGCTCCAGAAAAGCAAGTCCCACCACTCCATAAGAAATGCATCCATGCAGACACACATAAATTGCTTAATTTTGGAACTTTTACTAAAATGTAAAAGCACTGTGCTTCTTAGCATGGGCATCAGAGTCTGCAGAGTCCTGTGAGACAGCATGTCCTGAGCTGCTTCTCCTTTTCTGTAAGAGATGCCTAACCTCACCAGGCCAGAATACACTTTGGTCTCTAGACCAATGTTTGCCCCCACGCCTCTGAGAGCATGAAACAAAACTTGAGATGCATCCATTTTATTTTCTTCTACAAAATCTAGCAATTATTTTCCCTAAGGGTAATTTTTCTATTACCTGTAAATTTACCTTTTATTAAGGGTAGATTTTTATTACCTGAAGGAGTTGTTCCTTCAGAGCATCCCTAGGTGAATCTCAAGCTTACAACCATCAGCCATGCCAGGCTCATCAGGGAGGGCAAAGGCTTTAACTTTCTTCTATATCAAAATAGTGAAGCTGTGAAGCAGCACCACACAGCAGAAGCAGGGAGGGACACAGGGGTGCTCAGGGACCAGATTTGCATTAGGGGAAATAAGGATTAGCTTTGCCCTCATGCCACAGAAGCAGCAAGGAAATGCTCGAAAGGCTGGAAAACAAACAACAGGAGGTGGGCTAGGTCTCTCCAGTATAAAAAAACAGCTCTGAAAAAGT
This sequence comes from Hylia prasina, assembly GCA_013397195.1. Lineage (NCBI taxonomy): Eukaryota > Metazoa > Chordata > Aves > Passeriformes > Sylviidae > Hylia > Hylia prasina. Next base: position 282,535 of record VYXD01006585.1, read on the forward strand.
ATTAGAAACAGTATAACTGGGTTCACTGCAGTGGGAAGTTGAAATTTCCATGTTGTAGGTTTTGTGATATGCAGCCTTAAACATGCAAAGCAGCTCAGTCAGCGATGCTGAGGATTTTCCCCAGTTATCTGCTGCCAGTGCTGTTTACTGTGAACTTTCTGCGAAGTCCACTGAGCCTTCTCTCTCTGATCTGCAATAGAGAGTTGACCTTTGCAGTTGTGATGAAAATTCCTCTCCCCTTTGGGATAATGATCAAAACCCCACCCAAATTTAGCACCCACCCATCACCATCAGGCCAGCTCTGTGCAGAGAACACGCTTGCTCTTGCTTGTTTGTGAATGAAATCAGGCAGAGGCAGAGGAGGACGGGATGAAACCCATTCCTCTCTTCTTGCACAGTGCCTCCCCTCCATTGCTGTGCTGCCCCCAAAGCTGACAGAACACCATTGGAGCTCCTGCTCATACTGTAGGCATATCTTGCCTCAGGGAAATCCTTTCTCTCTGAGCCAAGGCACCCTGCTATTTAGCACAGCCACTGTGTCTTGGTTTGGAAAGACAGGTGTCTGCCAGGGAAAACTGGAGCTCCCCTTGGAATGGAGAATATAAACCCCCTCCCCTCCAAATTATTATAATTTTGCAATTATGGGCTTTCAGGCAAAGATATGGGAATAAGGATAACAGTTCTTTACTAGGAATATTAAAAAAACAAATGCAGTAGTATGAAAAGAAAAAGAAAAAAAAAACCAACAAGCAAACAAAATAAACAAAAATCCTAGAGACTCTGACAGAGTCAGGAATACAACCTGACCCCCTGTTGGTCAGGGTGTTGGGAGTAGTCCAAATAAATCCTCCTGGAGTGACAGATGTGGTTCTGTTG
>VYXD01006585.1:283424-323942 GCA_013397195.1 Hylia prasina
TTCTGTTGGAGTAGAGATGATCCTGTGGAAGCATCCAGTGGTGGTGAGATCGGTCTGGTCTTCATCTGGGAAAATCCAGTGGAAAAACAGGCTGTCCTGGTGTGCTGAATTTCAGCTTTTATCCAGGTAGGAGTGCTTGGCTCTTCCCATTGGGTGGAGCAACTCACAATGGGATGATGTAATTGTCTCAGCCCTGCAGTGAGCCTGGATGGCCCATGAACAGCAGATATCCCCTGGAGGGAGGAGGGGTCCTGGAAGAGGTAAAGGACACTGCCCAACCTGGTTTTAACAGCTGGCCCATGAACAGAAGGCACCTGCCCCCTCCCTCCTGGAGTTAAAAGAACAAAACACCTCTTCAACAGATTGGGAATAGAATACATGCTCTTGGTTATATATTGCAACCCAAGACACATCACTTCATGGGAACCAGAGCAGCCTGCTCTAGGCCCAGTCCTCTCCACCCAGATGCTCAGCCTCAACTAGCTTTTGCTTCACTGGGCTTTGAACATAGCAATACCAGTCTTCCCAGCAACATCTGGATGTGCAGTGTTTGGAAGCTGTTTGCTACCAGCTGTACTTTACGTAGGATAGTGCTGTGGTGAAGAGATTTTAAACCACTGAGGTCTGTCCTGGAGGGCAAACTTCACCTTTATCAGTGGGCACTTACAGAGCAGGGTCCCATGTCAAAGAAAACTGAAAGAACGTTCTTTTTAAATTTCTCTGAAATTCAGGGCAACAAAAATACACGGGAAACACAGAAAATATTAAAGCATGTCACTGTAGGTTAAATTCCTTCAGGCGTAAGACATCAACAGTATCAGGAGGAAACCCAAGGAAAGGCAGGGCAGGCAGCAGGGCTGCAGACAGCCTTGCCAAGGGTCATAGGATGCCCCCACCCCTGTCATTTGTCCCCACAGGCATCTGACCCCTTTGGCAGCAAGAGGAGGAAGCAGCCCCAGGCCCAGGCAGGCATCCAGAGAGCCCTGCCTGTTTGCAGCCAAAGGCTGAGGAGCTCATGCAATTACACTGTGAAGCTGAAAGGCAGTTATTCTGCTGCCTTTATTTTTTCTTCTAAGACAAGGAAAGCATGGGTCTACAAGCTGAACACTGCTGTGCCACGCTGACAGCATTTCTTGTAGATGACCTCAGTATTTGCTCATTCTGACATCACTGTCAGGAGCAATATAATTCAGGCTGGTGTCCTGTGAAATGCTCCCTGGGCAGATTTACAAGAGAATAAGGCATGTGCCCTTCTGGACAGCAGGCAACTGTGTACTTATCTTTCAAAACAGTCTGTGAATAGTAATGAGGGAGGTTTGAAACATTCCCTCTCATCCATTAAAAGGTCCATTGCTGATCACTTCCAGTGCATTAAGAAATTAGGGCTTAAACCCTGAGGTCTTCACTGCATTTTCAGCAGACTTTTGAGGAAGAACATTCTGGTGTAGAGGTATTCAAAGAATTTCAGAGCAATATACATCTTCTGCAGAATTAAAAGTTACGTGTTAAACACAAGATTTTGCTCTGCAAATATATGTTTGAAAGATACAGTTGAAAAAGAGGGTAGAAATGGCTTCATAAAAGTCAATAATTGCTTTTTTTGTTCCCCCTGAAATTAAAGGGAGTTGCCTGAGCTCTAGATCTGCCTTTAAATCCCAGGAATAACCTTGTCTGTGATAAATCCCATCTCCTCAGGGAAATTTCCATCGTTGTATGAGTGAACACAGTATCATCAAAGAAATGAGCACATCAGAGGCTGGACCAAAGTGACTGGTACAGTACCACAAACATATTGCCTGAACATGTGTGCTAGTTAGCAGAAGAGCAGCATGCATGCTATTCATAGGAGCTGCCCTGCACTTTTTTCATCAAGCACTGAACCCAGCTCAGCACAGTACCTGTGTTTCAGATGTGAAATCACTAGTGGGATTTTGATGACATTCAACTGAAAAATTGGACTGCCCAGATCTCAAGGACTGTATCCTGGCCAAGGATACCCTACCAATTTATGCTGGGGCTAAGGTGCAGTTATATTTCCTTCACTGTGAGCAAAAGGCAGATACCATAAGCTACATACAGAAGTGAATGAAGAGAGGAGCCTAAATTGTGTCAGAGAAATCGTTTGCAATTATTTGACAGCCTTCTGCAGCTAGAAAGGGCAAGTAACTGAGGCAAAGACCTCTCCAGCCACTGCAGCTAAGGGCTGCATGTCAAGATGTGACATGATTATTTCCTTTTCCTATTTATTGATCCATCCTCAAGAAGTCTTTTCTCCACAGTTACCTGCAGCAAAAATGTACAGGCAAGTAAAGCATACCAGGCAGTGTCTTAGTTGACTATCTCAAAGGCGTAGCAAATACATGACTGCCATCCAATTAGATGACTGGATACCATATTAAGGATCAAAAAGGCATGGAGTTCCAAAATTTCATCCTATTTTCAAGCTTCCAAAGACTTACAACACTCTACTGAGTTACTTATAATCCCCCTCTAGGTGGGCAAACTTTTTGTGGTTAGGCACAGCATGCTATCTGCAACATGATTTCTTCAAACAGGAGCAAAAACCCATACACTGACTTACTCCATACTGCTGTTGTTACTGCCAAATGAAAAAAGATAATCACCATTCAGCCACCATAGTGGCTTCAGAACTGCACAATTATTACCTACTTACATAGCTCAGTGGAGGAATTTTATTAGGGAGTTCTATCCATAAAGCGTTGTGTTCAAAAAGAGATTGTGCTTTAACATCTCTGCAGCATGTACTCAGAGGTTATTTGCTGCTCAGTATAACTATAAAAAAGTCCATGTAAAACTTCAAAGGTGAAATTTCTTGAAAATTATCAGCTAAAGCAGCTGATGTATTTTCCTGGTGCCTTATTTTTTGTCATGCTTGTAATACCCCAGCATTACTGCAGCACTGTTAAAAGGTAAGAGCTAGAGGCTTCCTGTGTTTGTTTTTTATTGAATTTGGTGGGAGTGGTGTTTGAAATGAAGTGGGGGGTTAAATAAATAAGAATAGTGAAGAATTTCACCATGGGGCTTAGGAGCACATGACACATTTGTTTTTTCATAGGCCACAGGGACCTCAGTGGGAACTTAGGGAATAAATGCAAACCTTCCTCCCTGCCTGCTTATTCACACCATAGTGAGGCACAGACAAGGACTCAGTTATCTGAGGCTGACCTCAGTCACAAGATAAGTTGTGAGAGATATTTTTGGGCAGGAGAACAGACATGGATTTAGTCTTGTTAAACAAACACCCTGTTGTTTTGCCAGTGTTGAACTGGGTGCAGAAAAAGTCCACTTCCCACATGAAGTTGATCTACCATACAAAGGAACAGCTCTGGTTCTCATCATTCCCACATAGCACAAATCCTGCCACCTGTGATAAACAAGAAATAAATTGCATTTCAGTTAATTTCTTTTCTTTCCTGTAAAAGCTAGTTATGACCTCCTTCCTATCAAATATGGTTTCATAAGTGTCGTTCATGCATTACTTAGATTCTGCTCTGAGTTTCTGTGGAAAAAGGAAAACACACAACCCTTCTTTCCTGTCTGTGTGTTGGCATTATTACCAGGTCACCAACAGGTCACCCACAAGGGGAATGCTGGCAGGGCAGGCTGAGCTGCTTCTCTCTCCTGTTCAGTGGAAGAGGAGGTTTGGAGCATGACACACTACTGTGCTTCAGAGCCACCTTTGCTCCTGTGTGGATGGGATGCTTGAATGATGGGACAAGGAGTAACTCCTCCGGTTTCAAACTTTTAACAGTGTTGCAGCTTTCTGCAAGACAAAAATTAAAGTCTCACGACCTTCCCCAAAGTGGAACTCCAGAAAAAAAAAAAAAATTATCTAGGTCAACTGAAACTTCTTCCTTCTCCAACATTGTATATTCATTTCCGTTTGTCTTTTACTTTTTTAGCTGCAATTAAACAAATGAGACTGTGCTTCAAAACAAAAAAGAAATGTATTTTTTTCACTTGACAAACTGATGATAAACACCATTTCTACAGGAGAAAACAGCTCAGAGATCTCCTTTCTGTCATCTCTCCCCAATGCACCAATGAAGATGATGTTGCAGTCCTGTGGTAACATCCAGCTGTGCTCCCCCAACAAATCACACTTCTCTGAAGTCACAGAGATTCGCCTCGGGTACTGGGTACAAGATCAGTTGATGTCAAGCCATTCATTCCTCATGATGTGATTGATCATGGCTGGCACAGGACCTGGCTTCCTTGCTGTGGCTGAACAGTAAACTTTATAACAGGTTACTAACTAATCAGTAAGTCTGGAAGTGGAAATAGGGATTGTTTCAGCATGAATTTTCGAATGGATGTAATTGATGCTTGGCCTTGTAACATTTCTCAGTTCTGCATACCCGGCTATTAATACAGCACCTACTGTGCTTATGGTAATCACACACAAAACAGTCAAGCTGCAGTGCTGCATTAACTTCTAGAACACTTTGGGGATACCATTTTACACTATTTGACTTTGTAGTCCTGGCTCAGATTTGGCTGGTTAAGGGTGGGTTTCATTTTCCTTATCTTACTGGTTGTCTGTGGCTTCAAGCTTGAATTACATTGTGTTGTTTAACATCTGAAGGGAAGGAGTGGACCACCAGCAGCATTTAAAGCTGAGAGGTCTGTGTCTGCAGCCAGGACCAGTGCCCTCCATATAGACAGGAATCAGACATCCCAACTTGGTTCATTCCCACATCACCCCAGATGGAGGTGTTACAACATAGCACCTGCTTCTGAGCAGGAGTGGAAAGTTTTAAAATTGCTGAAGTTCAGATGTGGCAGAGACAAAAACACATCTGCCCTCTCCTTTTGCTGCCCAGCCCTGGCACCACTGTGTGTCAGTGCAGATGTGGTTGCCACCAATAGCTCCCATCTATTTCATCCAAGTGGATTCAGTCCTGGCAATCCCCAGGAACAATCCTGACAGCTGACATTGTTCCCTAGCCTTTGCCATTTGCCTGGTGGTGAGACATGAAGGTACATGAACATCTCCTTTGGGACACCCAGTAAACTCCAGTGTTGCGTGAGAGAGTTTCTAACATGAACATAATGAAAAGTTGATTTGCAACATGGTTACTGGGTGGCTGAAAATTTTCATGCAAATTTCACTGCTGTAGACTTTGAGGGCTATTATTCTGCTTGTTTTAACTGAGAAAACAGTTTAAAAGATACTACTGTAGCTCTTTGAAAAAGCCCTGCTGCTGCTGCTGTCTATGCTTTCATTCATTCCTCATCTACTGTGATTGCCTTATTCATCTGTTTCATGTCAGGCATTTCACACAATTCAGTATCTTTTAAAACAGCTAGAGTTTGCTCTGCAATTATGCATAATGTTCATTTCTTAATCCAACCAAAATAACTGTAGCCTTCATGGGATCAGATTTCTGCACATGGCTTTCTATTAATATGTGATCTAGCTGCTGCTGATGTAGTCACACTCCTAGGAGAAGCAGAATTTGCAGAACCCCCTGATTATCTGTGTGCATGAGTTAAGGATCAGGCTGATTAATACAGTTTGGGCTGCTGCCCTCTGGGATGCAAGGGAGCAAATCTTTCATGACTGAGGAATTTGCACATGCACTATTAAATCCAAAATAAAGGAAAGTGCTTTCAAAAGCAGCTCGTACTCTATGGTTACTTAGTGTAGCAGAAAGATTTCCTTGAGACCCGTAAGGATTGAGGAGTATAAGGAGTCTCATCTCTAAGAACAGTCAGAGATTAAACATTGGTAACTGGACAACCTGTCAAATTCTTATAAACTGCTTCCACACAGAAACAAAAGAAAAAATATCAAGATCTGCTCAGACCTGAAAACTTTTTCACACTTTGGAGATGCACAGCAAACTGTTCAGTGTTTTTCACTTCCCTGCTCACATCTCTTTAGAGGGAGCAGAGCTCATTGCAAGAGTATGTTTTGAGGAGTTTTTTTCCCTACAGTGTACAGACATCTCTTGCTGTAGCTGCAGCTGCTTGTGGCAAGCACACCAATGCTTTTACTGCAGAACGGGGGCACATCACAGACAGCACATCACAGACATCAATGTCCCTGAGCAAAGCAGCTCTCCAAAAGTACACTTGTGCCCCTTATCTTCAAAAATATATTTTGTTCACACGTGGGTCCAGCTGGAACTGACTCTATGGTGACTCCAAGTCACCAGGACACTGGGAAAAGCCCAGTCTTGAAAATAAGTTGTTTTTCTATGAATCAGCACATGAAATTTAACTTCCTTCCATAACAGAGAACATTGCATGTGCAAATGAGTACCCTTGATTCTGAAACAAGGATGGCAAGGCTTTCTCTTCAGACTTCTAATGAGTTCAGTACTTCAAAAAATTACGCTAATTTTTTTTTGTACTTTAAACGCAGTTTTTCAGTGCCAGTAACAAGGTGATTGCACGGCAATGGCACTGGGCAATCTGAAGCAGCTCTACAAATACAGGTTCCACATTAAGATCATGCTGGTCTCAGTATGAGAGTGTCACCACAAGCCACAGAAATCCCTACAGCAGCAAAGACAAGTCAGAAGGCCATGGCTACAGCTGTGAGTTCTTTGCAAAGCAGAATGAAAGCAGCTGTTTCATATAAGAGTAAGTGCATGTTTAAACTGTGCCAAATGTATAACAATATGAAAACACAAGGAAACCCCCTCCTGGACTGCAGTAATTAAACCTCTGGTGTCACCAGGACTGTGGAGTCAGCAAAATTCCCTGACAGTTGGACTAATGCCAACACTTTGTGCAAGTCTCACTTCTGAGTTCAGGTGGTTTTCCTCAAATGTCTTCACTGAGGTGAGAAGAACAAGTATCTGCAAAGCTTGCAGAATTCATGCAGTGTTGCTTGACAAATTTGCTTTCATGTTTCCTTTCATTTGCTCAGATCAGAAGAGGGAAGAAGAGGGGTGACCTGGTGATTCTTGGCCTACCTCCTAGCTGAGCACTGGGGGCACAGATGCTGTCCTTTTCAAATTGAAGATCTGCTCCTCCTACAGCACGCTGGGTTTGGTGGACTTCCAGTTTCCTGTGGTAGTGATGCACAAAGCAGTTTCCCTACTCCAAAACTCTAGAGGCAGCAAGGAAGAATCAGATCATCTGACAAGCAGAATTACTGGGGAAACCAGTGACTGTAAAAAAAAGTTATTTGATTAGAAGGAGAGTTGTGTTTTCAGGAATGAGCAAGATGTATCAGGCAGAGCAGAAAAAAATCCTCAGGAAAGCATTTGAGACACCTTAGACATATTTGACCTATGCCCAAGGAATGGTCTGGGGCTTTAAGAAAACTGTGTTTCTTGTACTGGCTAAGATACTAAAAGAGCAAGAAAGTCTTCCCAAGCCCTTACATTATATGCTTCAGTAAGACTAAGCTTCTGAAAAAAGAAAAAAAGGAAAAAAAAGAAAAAAAGAAAAAGAAAAAAGAAAAAAGAAAAAAGAAAAAAGAAAAAAGAAAAAAGAAAAAAGAAAAAAGAAAAAAGAAAAAAAGAAAAAAGAAAAAAGAAAAAAGAAAAAAAGAAAAAAGAAAAAAGAAAAAAGAAAAAAGAGAAAAGAAAAAAGAAAAAAGAAAAAAGAAAAAAAAAGAAAAAAGAAAAAAGAAAAAAGAAAAAATAATAAGAAAAAAGAAAATAAAAACAGAAGAGAAAACAGAGAGAACAGTTTAAAGGTATCCCCTCTGTTCTAGGTGAAATGAAACAACTGGTCAAAATGACAGCCCAAAAATGAAAGAGTGGACTAGAATTTTGTAGCTGGGTCTTGACCATGGAGTGTTCACCAACCTTCTCAGTTCTTATATGTGAGATATGAGACAACTAAACCATCTTGCCCATGGGAAACTTTACCCCGTGCTTTCTACTCACCCAGGCATCTTCAGGAGGGTCCCATATGCCTTGGCAAAAATACTGAGAGGCACCCAGAATATCAGGGAGCTGCTGGAACTCCCAGAAGGTGCCTGGGCCCACCTGCAGAAGGGTCAGAGAGGATTTACTGGCAACAAGACCTCAACCACACTCAGGTTTCCAGAAATGCCTTTGTGGTACCTGGTTTTCTGGTGGGCAGGTCCCACCTTTCCCTGAAAATGTCAGGCAGACAATTAAGGAAAATGTAGTAGAATCAGTAGGAGGCAAGCCTAAACCACATGAAATACAGTCCTTCCTTATCAGTACACCCAACAATTAGTAATTTCTGTAATTTGCTGTTGCAGGGGTCTGGGATAGATGGCATCAGCATGGTGGGAAATGTTTCAGATGGACAGATAGACTACAGTTCTACAATGATATGGGCAAGATGGCTCAGAGATATCTTCACCAATATGTCTAATACCAGAGTCACAGAAGGGGAAGAGAGGGAGGGCTGAGGCTTATATTTGTGCCCCATAAACTTCTATCACTGAGGCAGGACACAGACTTCAGGGCAGGATCTGCCAACCTGATCCCACCAGGAAATCCTTGCACCCTTTATGCATCCTCATGTCTCTGTGCAATAAGGGTTAGCACTGGGTCTCAGATGGGCTGCTGGAAGATTTTTTAATTTCATTTTATGACAATAGCTTCCATGTCCCTCACGTGCACCCTCTTAATCCTCTTAGGGCACAGTAACACATTAGGCATCGATTTGCAAGCAGAGCATTGAGAAAAGGAGAGTGAATCTCTCACCCGAGGACATGCAAGCACTCTGCAGTCTCTTTTAGGACTCAGCACTGGTATCATTATTTAAGTGCCTCATTTTTCAGACAATTTCAGCTAGAAGGCTGTCCTCAAGCGGGGTCAGATGCAGTGTGTAAGGTACACTAGAAAGAGGGGGGGTGGGCTGTGAGCTCCAACACCACATGATGGTACTACACACACTGAAAGCCACATACTCTAACACTCTGGACAGTCAGCTGTGCTCTGGTAGCCAACAACATCCTGTTCTGGAGGGAATCCCCACCAGCTTCAGAAGTTATATATAATACATTTACATTATTATATACAGGTGCTATATTGCAACACATTTTCTCTAACAGAGAAGGTTTCCAGCACCTGAGCAGAAAGAGCCCAAAGATGCTGCAGATTAGTCTTCAAAATGATGCCATCAAGGTATTTACCTGTGTACAGCCTGGGGCAAAAAAAAATGCAGTGCTGTGTCATGGCAATGATGCACCGTTTGCTTCCTCAGAAAATCTCTGCTGTGCTCACCACAGGCTCACTGGCTGGGCACTATCAGATGTGACTCAGGACTCTCTGACTCAGCAGCTGTCCAGACAGCAGGTCATATGCCAGTGCCAAAGGTCTGTCACTCTGCACTCTTACATGGCAATACAGAAGGAATGCAAGTAATCAAGACACTGACTGTAACACTCAGCTATTAATCATATGGGTGCAGAGAGCTCCCAGGATAAGGCACACATTTTTCAGCAGGAAAATATCTGTTCCTCTTTTTTGCCGTGGCGTTTGTGATCTTTTGAAATCTGACTTCCTCACTCACCTTACTCCGCAGTAGTTTTTTTCCCTTGTGTTTTAGAAGGATGATGCTGCCTGGCAGGTGTCAGGAGCCCACTTGCTTAGCTGTGTGAACCTTTGTGGAACTGACATTGGGTTGATCTTGTCTTGTGGGACCATCAAGTCCACATCCGCTCCATCTGAGTGAATACAGAATGCTCACCTTGGTCTTCTAGGAGCAGGCATCATTTTGGGTGTCCCCCTTCAAAAATGAGTCATCACTGTCCTGTGCAAGATCAGATCTCTGCAATCTGTGGAGATGGACAGCTTGAAGCACCCAAATTCACAAACCCTTTGTCAGAATTTATAGCAAGTGCTGACTCATTTGCCTTCACAGTGTCTGCATCAAGACAGAAACAAGAGATGTAGGCAGAAGCTCCACCACTCCAGATATGTTTCCTGTGATAAACTGTTGAAGGTAGTTTTCAGAAGCCTTTATAATTACAGCAGGCTGGGTGCTTTTGCACAGGTATCACTGATATCTTAATGCCTTCACCTTCTAACAACTTCCCTTTATATCTCTTCATTTATTTGGTTCAGTGTTAACCATTAATTTGTTCAAATACTCATTGGTGTCACTGCACTGCTGAATGCCTGTAGTCTTTTGTTTACCCTGCCTAGATTTATTTCACACAGAAGAATTGCACAAATCCCAAAACCCACAAAACTAATGAAGGATTGATTTCCACTGTGACAATTAGTTGCCTGTCCAAGTTATAAAGCAAGAAAGCCTGGCACGTAGATGACATGGGGTGAGACTGTTTACAGTAAGTGTGTGCTTCAGTCTGCAGATTTAATGTAAAACTGTGATAAACACAAAATGAATTAATTTTTTTGTAACAGTGAGGCTTCAATTGCAATATTCTTGTCAAGGCTGGCCATTCCACCCAGCAGTGCAACAACTACACACACCACTCCTATGGTCCTAAGAGATGAGTGGAATATTTTACCTCCCTTAGCTCAATTTCTTCCAAGAACTATGCTACAAATATAATGTCCTTCCTCATAATGATTTCCTTCCTTGCAATTATTTCCACATATAACCCTATCTTCACTTGTGTGTAGGCTATAAGTAATCAAAGAGAAAACATCACAGGGATGCTGTAGGTAAAGTTCCCTACACATAAGAGACTTACAGACCCAATGGCAAGAAAGATGTAGTGCTGATTATTAATACTGTATCACAAGGACTGTAACAACCAGATTAAAAATCTTCAGAGTGATATCTTCATCAAATGCAGAACTAATCTCCACTGAGGCATAAACATCAGCTACTACAGTGATGACAACGTATTTCCAGTGATTTTTGAAGATCTAGTGTCATTCACTCATTACAAGTGTAGGGTAAAAAAAACAACCTGATAGCTCAAATATCAAAATAACAGACCCCAAAGGCAAGCCCAAAGCTCTGCTGGGTTTTACTGTTGCTACCAAAAGTGATTACATTTCATAGTGCAATGGACACAAGGGAAAAGATGTGGGCACTTCCTGCATGTTCCCATCCCCTGCTGTGTTCCCGGTTCATCAGTGCATCCCAGCCTGGAAAGGGCAATTGCAAAGCTCACCATCTACTTTTTTAAAGATCAGAAATCTTTCCCCTGCCAGTTCCTCCTAGTTGCTGCATCCTGTCAGAGCTGCCAAGCCATTGCCAAAGGCGCCCAGATGCTCAGCAGGAATGCCAGATGGGGAGCAGCCCCAGCCCCACCAAGCACCGGGATGCCGGCTGCTTGGGAGGAGCAGGGGTTGCAGGGGGCAAAGACAAAGGAGCAGCAGCTGATCCTGGCAGAGTGCTCCTGCCATCAAAACATCTAGGGCACAAGGTGAGATCCTAGTAATAACACAGTTATTATCTATCAGCTCCATGTTACTGTCTTGGTTTTGAACAAGGAAAAGCAAGCAATGCATTATTCTGGTTTAAAAGAGAGAATATATTCCTCTATTAAAAAACAATTCATCATATTTTTCCCTTTTTACTGATTCCCAGCTGTAAGAGACTACATGAAGTCAGGATCCATACCAAGAAAGAGGATAGCACTACACAGAACTGTGGTTTTTTGTTCTCCATCTGAAAGCGAACACCAACATGTGAAGGCATAAAAATTCACCACTGACTTCAGCACAGAGTAGTTACTTCAAACAGTGCTGTGAAAAAATGCAGTACTATGAGAAACAGAAATTAATTTCAGTTAAATAGTTCTTGATGCAAACAATGCAAATCTTCAAAGATAAAGTAGAGGGTACATCGTGTAGGCCATAAATAGGACACCTTAGCCCTTGCCTGGCTCCTAGGTCATCATCCCACAATTCCCAAGGAGTCACAGTGCACCATCCCCTAGGTCTAATGTGGGGTTATCCATGGGGTGGAGCTGGATCTCTGCTCCCCTGTGGACATCCATGGGCTGCAGGGGCACAGCTGCCTCACCATGGGCTGCACCATGGGCTGCAGGGGAATCTCTGCTCTGCTGCCTGTAGCACCTCCTGCCCCTCCTTCTCCACTGACCTCAGTGTCTGCAGAGCTGCTGCTCTCCTCTCACTCCTCTCTCTGCCTGCCACTCAAGGATTTTATCATCCTCAAATAGATTATTTTGAAGGTTCTACCACCATCTCTGATATGCTCTTCTTTGCCCAGCAGCTGGTCCATCTGAGGGGTCAGCTGGCACTGGCTCTGTTGGACATGGGAAACACTTCTGGCACCCTCTCACAGAAACAACCCCTCTCAGCCTCCTCCTCCTACCAAACCCTTGCCACACAAACCAAACACACATAAAGAGCAATCACTTATCAAAGATGCATGTGAGTGTCTGAAATATTTTGTAGAAGGTGATCCAGGCAGGACTGCACTACAGTTTCTATTTCCTCCTGACACTGGGACTATTAAAACATTATTTGAAAAATCAAAGGAGCGGTAATTTAAATATGTCAGGGAGTCAAGATAAGTCAATGTACCATATAATTTTCTGCAAACATGAGCTGAAGGGGATAAAGCTAGAAACAACTGTTTGAATTTGTGAAAGCAGACAAAGAAAAACCAATTGAGCAAGGAAGAGCTGCAGGCAACATTGAAAATAGGGCAAAAGTCTTAGCATCTGATAGCATTTAATTTCAATTAATGTACTGTATTTAATTTCAATAATGTACTAATACAAGTTATAGGATCTTGGGCATAAAATGTTGAAGAAAACAAGATGTTTTTGCTGAACAGAAATTTTGTAATAAATGTGTTCCCATATCTGTAACATGTGTGGCTTTGAACACATCTGGTTATATCTAATCCCACACATTTCCTCAGTTGCTAGGAGCTTGGAAGTGCACTTCAAGATCAATCTGAAGACATCTGTCATCATCTGCAAATAATGAAGAATTATTTCAAAATACAGTTTTGTGAGTAGCAGCAGTTATTTTAATAAGGAAAATACTACACAAGGTCATAGTCATGTGGTCAATTAATTTGGAGTAATTCATCAATACGGCGTCACCAAATTGTCAAAGTAGTGAATATGTGTGACACATGCAGACAGAGTTTCTGTGCAAACTGAGCAGTTAGGAGAAAAATGACCAGTTCTAAGTCTGATATCTGTATATATAGATATTAACTTGCAGTATGGGACTGCAAGATATAGATTACTAAAGTGCTAATTTTTGTGATTTAAAAAAAAAAAACCCCACAGCTAACAAAATCATTGTTTGATTTATTATGGATGTAATCCAGAGAATGACTGGAATGACCTGCTATGGATCCAGGTCTAGATTCTGTCCTTTCAACACCCTTAGAAACCAGGCAAAGGAAAATAATTAATTTGCTTAATAAAATGGAACTTTGAGATGTTCCATTAAATTCTAGTCTCTGGAACTTTGGATGGTCAGTTTGGATACCTACGTAAACCTTCTGTCTACCACTGATCAAAAAATTGACTTGTTCTTTTAATTAAATATCTAATTTTCTTTATTTCTGGAAATACAGGAATACTGGAGCTTTATTTTCGTGGTATATTCTAGCCTCCCTACATTGTATTAAGATGAGATGAGAACAAATTATTTGAGATAGTTTTTGTAAATAAAAACAGCAATTCTGTTTCAAACTGTTATGTGTCATTCAAATGATAGAAATAAAGAAGTATTTTTTACCCCCCCACTGAAAATATTTTATTAATGAGAAAAAATCCTAGATCACACATTTAGATTTACTTCTTTGGTTCTAAATGATACCCTGTCACAAGACTAACATTAAATGTGTGAGTAGTCCTCTAAATTAAATTATTCACTTTTCTAAATTAGATATGCACATAAATAATGAGTCTACATTATGAAAACCAAAGAAATTAAAACAATCACTGACAATCAATCCAGTCCCCATATAAGCTACATGTAGTGTCTGCATCTTCTTTCCACTTTTGTTGCAATCCTAAAAGTTATTTTTCATTTATGAATAAATTCTAATAGCAATACATTAAACAGATGCAAAAATGGTGAAGGACGACAAATTATCAAGTGTTATTTCCATTTTCTTTTATTTTCCTAAAATGGTATCTTCCTTAAAAATTAAAAAAAAACAAAACAAAACAAAAAAAAACACCAAAAAACAACAACCCACCATTCAAACGAGTAACATTTAACTACAACACCATTAAGCAGAAATAATGATCCAAGGGTGGAAATTTCCAACTATCTCTGGTCATGCTTTGCTATGGTAGATGATTTGTACTATATGGAGCATGTTCCTCATGAACTCGAGCTTCCTGTTAGGTTTTCATTACTTGAGATATCACAGTCATTTCAAATTTCTTTGTTTCTGAAAGGGGATTAGTTTTACAAGGATCTGCATTAGAAATTTTGCATTACAGGTCTTTTATTCAACATATTTTAAAAAGACTTCAGGCAGAGAAATATACTTTTCTCCTATTTGTTCCATATTTTTTCCTTTGCACAAAAACCACAGCCATCTGTAAAAACTGACTGTGACTCCAAAATTCTGCATTTAACTGACAGAAGAAGGATTCAAAGGTCAGCCAGCTACAATATATACTGAAATGGATTCAAAACCATAACACTGTTGGAAAAAGTAATAGAATATTGATGTCCCTTCTATTAGTGTATCGAGAAGGTAAAGAAAGTGATAAATTATTATCTTCTGTCCTTGGAAGAATACAGTAAGCAAATGCAGAGTCCTCCTTCTAGATGTCTTCTGTTGCTGCTTAATGCTGATAAAACAAGTTCTTGGACCAAGCCCCAGGACTAGAGGCAAAACATCAACACACTGAGAGCAGACAGAGCATTTTCAGTCCTAAGGCTATTTTAAGAGTACCTCATATAGAAACCACCTGTGATCTCCACGCATTTGCTTGTGGATTGCCAGTCTTATGCCTCACTATAAAATGGTGGGGGAGAGCTAAGACCCATTTCTGACTTACATTTACAACTGTCTCCATCGTCACAGGTCTGCCAATTATTTTTTTAGCTGATTGTAAGCAAGGGTTTGCCTTTTGGCTTCTAAACTGATTTTATGAGCCCATAATGCTCTGTCTTGCCACCATCAGTCTTTGCAGGCTGGCTCTCTACCAGGCTGATTCCCAAAGCATGATCCTATGACTCAGCAGATGGACACAAGGTGTGGGCTCCTTGTCCACACTGCCAGTGGTCAGTGCTGGCAATGAGCACACCCTGTTCCACTCAACAACCCCTAACTTGCTTTCTCCATAGGGTTGCAAGGCACAGAGGCAGCCGTGGGTTTATTTTCTTCTTTTCTGTCAGAGCCAGGATTAAATGCTGGAGAGATGGTGTTTGTGTTTGGACTCAGATGTTTATTAATTCTTATCTATGGCACAGTCTCACAAGTTGTGAGTTCTAGCTCACAAAGTAGAAAATGGCTCTGTCTCTATCTCTCTACAAGGTCTTTTAAGAACAAACTGTCCAATTATGAAATTACACCTGCATTATTCTTACTTTTAACCCAATAACCAACCACCCTTGGCCCGCAATGCAGATTTTTCTACCCAATTACAAGATACCACCCAGACCCATGAAGAAGAAAGAGGTGAAGAAGGACATAGCCAACGCCCTAAATCTTCCATCTTGCTTTATATATATTACTATATACTAAAATCTTAAACTCTAAGTTTGCCACCATATGATATTAAACACTTCTATTCAAACCACACACCCATAGTCCCAGTGCTATCACTCAATTTTGGAAGCCCTTTCCATGGCCTCAGGTCAAATGTAGTGTTTTCTTGGGGGTCAGTTCTTTTCAGAACAGAAAGCCTGAAATGCTCAACTTCCAGGGTTCCAACAGACAACAGCTAGTGAGAAGCAGAGAGTAATTGAGTGAGAAATCAGGCAAAAGCCTGTGAAAATCTGGGAGAAAAACTTAGATGGAAGGCCAATGTTTATTATCATTACTATTCTTGCCAACAAACCTAATGCACAGATTTACACTAGAATAAATGAACAGAATGCAAATTAAAAAACCAAAACAGTCAGAGAAAACCACAGACAGGGATGCATGCTTCATGAGCACTGATTCATATCATTTATTCATTAAAATATTTATCCTCCGGAATATGCACTCCTGTGCACTGCTTGCTGCCATCAGTTAATGTATCCCAAGACTCTATTTTTTCAGATAAGCTTGCAGTGATCTTAAGGAAGAACTAAGCATCCCACAGCATACCTCAGCTGTAACACACAGTGAAGGCTGCCCACAGGTATAGCAAGGTGATAAAACAAGACAGCACAGTCCCCAGCAGAACCACAGCAAGAAGAAAAGCAAGAGACACACCAGAGGAGGCAAAATGTGCCAGAAGCTGCACCAGAATAGCAAAGAAAAAAGGTGATTATGGATTTAAAGTGAAAATAAGATAGTGCTGCCAAAGGGCTGGGGGGAAGAAACCCGTTTGGTCAGGTGGGAGAGAGAAGAATTAGGAAAGCACAGTGGGGAGAGACCAATGTAGACAGGGATTTTGTGGCACCATAGTGTTATTGACACTGTTCCAATTTTTGCATAGCAAAAATTGCCCTTGTTTTCCTGTTTTCAGCGTTTGAGAAAAGTAGAAATCTTAAAACCTTGAGGTTTTGTAAAGATTAAATGTTAAGTCAGTAAATGCACAGCACTCTAAGCCTACTGGGATGGTCTCCAAGGCCTTTTCTGTACCTTCCCAAGGATGAGACAGTACATGGCACTGCAAATTATCCCACTGCTCTTCAGTGCCAGCTTGTTCTTTACTGCAGTCACTGTGATGCCCCTTTCCCCTGGTCTACAACCAGTATTTATTAGTAATTACTCCTGTAAAAACTGGAAAAGGGTGTAATGGATTTAATATTGGTCCCACCACACGTTGAGATTGCAGACCACTTGCTAGTTTATGAAAAGAACCAGGCAGAGCACGAAGTAAGAGCAAAGTAGTGTAAAGAGTTTTAGAAGCAAATGCTAAATCACAAAAGGTATTCAACCTCCTAAACCACAAAGAATTGAAATGTGATCTAAGTGTTGCTTTGCTCTAATGTATCTTTGCAAATGGAAGATTATTATGCTGTTAATGCAAGTCCATGAAATGCATTGTATTCTTTCTTCTATTACAGCTAAACATCCAAAAATAATACCATTTCATATTTTCCATTTTAAACATAATGAGCCAAATTTCAAGTGATATCAAAAGGTCATTTGCAAAAAAATACAGAACAGTTACATGGCTGATTTTTGTTCAGTTATCTTGACAGTGGCCACATAGCAGGTAATTTGTCTTCCAGATGGCAATTATGTATCATACAGATACAGAAATGCAACTGATCTTACACAGACTGTAGCTCTTAGGGATTTGGTGCCTTTCTGATAAGTAGAAACAAAGGGCGCAATGAAAACCTGTTTCCCTATTCCTTCATTACTATTAAATCCATAGACAACTTTAACATTTAAAATATTTTCTGAAATCAGGCTTGACTCTAGCAATTCCTTCAAGACTATAATAAGAATGTAATCCAGCAGCATTGAGTTTCTCAGAAACTCTACTGAATTTACTGTCAGCCCAGTCATTCTCATTTATGTGTTTCTACGCAGATCCCTTTTTTTTCTTCTTCTTTTAGCAGCTTCTGCAGTTTCTCTGGGTACGCATTGATCATAGTAAAAAAATCCTGTGTATCATTGAGCAACATCTTCTGGTACAGTAACTCCATTATCCCTGCAGCTGCTGCAGCAGATGCAGCATATGCACTCTCACAGCAAACAAACCTTTCTTAAAAACCTGTGGGGAGGGGTTGGTGATGTCAAGGTTCCTGCTCCTGGGGTAGGCAGTGAGATCTAGAGTCTCTTTGACCCCTTGGCTTTTCACAAGGCTCCCAGTGCCACCATCTTCATCCTCTCTCAGCACTAAGATGCTGCAAGGACATTTATGAATCACGTCCTTCTGAGAAACAGCACCTTTCAAGTCACATTAGCAGCCACCAGAATAGTTTTGTTTCTGCCTCGATTGCTCCCTTTTTGCCCCAAGGCTCCTGGAGGAGGCTGTAGAGCCAGTCCTCCACACTGTGAGTCTGCACCACCTCCAGCCTGTCAGGATGAAGGGAACTCAGCCTCTCCAGTCTGTAACTCTTTCCTGAGTGCTGAAAGGGTCCTCACCTCAAACATGCTTGTCTTCAGACAAGCAGAATTGGCCCATTTTTTCAGGACACTGGTGACTCCATGCACCGCCCACGAGGCAAGAGTTTGGGTCACACTGTTTGGGTCAGTAAGTCAGCTGCCCTCTTTACCTCCCAAGCAGCTCATTTACAATTAGTCATTTGCAACTGCAAGGCTGAAGATGGGGCAAAGGCTCGCACAGCTTCTCTGCTGGTTGGGAAGCCCATGAATGCCTGTCCTTCAAGGGGAGGAGGACAAAGACAGTGCCACCATTCCTGGGTGAGGGCAGGTACTGGAGGACTGGGGGCAGACACTGGCACAGCCTTGGTGTGGTCTCACAGCAGCTGCAGAGGCTGAGGCAGAGCTGAGCCCAGGAATGGGTTCAATTTTGCCCTTTTTGGTCAATGAGCACCTGTCTTGGGTTGCAATATGTAATCAAAAATATATTCTATTTTCCATCTGTTGCAACTAGATGGGGAAGTGGTTTTTTTCTTTATCTCTTGTGTGACCCATCCCTCATAACTCCAGGGGGAGGGGGCAGGTGCCTTCTGTTCATGGGCAGCTGTTAAACCAGGTGGGACAGTGTTCTTTACCTCTTCCAGGACCCATCCTCCCTCCAGGGGATATCTGCTGTTAATGGGCCATCGAGGCTCACTGCAGGGCTGATACAATTACATCATCCTTTTGGGAGATGCTCCACCCAGGGGGAGGAGCCCAGCATTCCTACCTGGATAAAAGCTGGGATTCAGAACATCAGGACAGCCTGTTTGCACTGGATTCCCAGAGGAATCAGACCGATCTCACCACCACTGGATGCTTCCACAGGATCATCTCTACTCCAACAGAACCACATCTGTCACTTCAGGACTTTCTGGACTGTTTCCAACACCCTGACCAACAGGGTGTCAGGTCGTGTTCTGACTCTGTCAGGGTCTCTAGGATTTTTGTTTGTTTTCTTTGTTTGCTTGTTTTTTTGTACTACTACATTTGTATTTTTTAATATTCCCAGTAAAGAACTGGTATTCTCACTCCCATATCTTTGCCTGAAAGCCCCTAATTGCAAAATTATAATAATTTGGAGGGGAACGGGTTTACATTCTCCATTCCAAGGGGTTATCCAGCTTTCCCTGGCAGATATTTGCCTTTCCAAAGCAAGACAGCACCCAGCTCCAGTTATATGAAAACCTCCTGCAGAATTTACTTGCAGAATTTTAACTTTTACAGAAATTAAATGCATAGATACAGTAGTGGATGTTGAAGCAGGTGGGAGATGCATAACAGATTTGACAAACCCACTTCTACCTTGGTATTGCAGGAGCTTGACTGAAAGTATTGGTTCTTGCTACAGTATTTTAAAGTTGCCTTACCTTATGATCCTTGCTTCACAGAATTGCCACTGTCTTCTGATACTGAAAGGGAGAAAATAACATTTATTTTTGAAACGTATTTTTACTTTGTTATCTAAGGGATATCAAGGGACAGAATGAAATCTGCTGCCCAGCCCCTACAGTACCAGCCATTTGGAGGGCTTACAATTTTACAATTTTCAGAAGCAGAGAAATGTAGAGAAGACAAAGCTTAAAAGTTAATAATTGGTGTGGATATGATTGGTAAAATATGCCAAAAGTCTAAGTGGCCATATTACAAAGCAGATCAATTCTGCATTTATGCTGACTGCAGAATCATTCCCCATGGTTTTTGACCACTGAGCCTTGGCTCTTGCTGCTGCAGGCCCAAGTCTTCTAGAGCACCCAGCTTATGGTACCCAAGAGAGAAAGCAAAGGCCTGAAAACTGGGAACTTATTTCTTCTTCCAGGTTTAAAAAAAGAAAGGTTTCTTCAATTGGGTGAAAGGCAGATGTGTGAATCAGTGGCTGACAGTGTTGTTCTAAAAACAGGCAGAGGCTTAAAGAGTCACTTTTATGTGTTTTATGGCCTTTGATTTTTTTTCCCCCTGCATTATTAAATTTTTACAGCAGCAGGATTTTGCCAACTGTGTGTGATAGGGAAGACAGGAAGTTCTGCCAAAGGATTTGCTTGAAGGTAGGGGAAGAAAGAAGAGAGTGTTCTTCAATTTAATGTCCAGGATGAGCAGTTTATAAGGTCTGCATATTTAAAGTATTTTGCATTGCTCCTGCATAATTCCAGCCTTGTTTTAGAAGCAAAGACATGACTGATCATCTCAGTTGCATTTGAAAGTTTCCATTTCTTGACATCAGGTGACATTTTGTGAATTATTTACAGTGGGACACTAAAGCATACATTACAGCTCTTCTAAAAGCTTAACTCTTCAAGGTAAATGTCTAGGCTTCCTGTCATTGGAACATCTCATCCAAAGGCAGTGTGCAGGAGCCAAACTCACCCTCAAACTTCTTGCTGCCATTTTATCATTCTGCAAATTCAGACAATGTAATAAAGCACATCCAGCCTTTGAAAATCATTTAAATCCAAAGACTACATTTTTTTTTTCTCAAGGCAAACTGCCAGGCTCACAGTGGGAACCTTTGAAAGACAGATACAAGGCTCTGCTGTGAACATCTTCCTCACCAGCTTCAAATCCTCAAAACTGCTGTACCAGGGAAGACAGTCCAGTTCAGCAGATCCCCGCAGTCATGCTGCTAAATGATTTCTAGGAAATGATGCTGAGCTCCTCTGGGAGATGTGGGCAGCACTGCCATGTGAGGCACCAGAACACGTGTCAAATAACAACAGAAATCCAAAGGCTGCATGAGACAGAGCACTGATACCTATCCAATGAGGTAGGCAGGGGTTAAGGATGAGGACTTCCATTCACAGAATTACAGAAACACAGAAGGGTTAAGGTTGGAAAGGACCACTGGAGGTGATGTAGTCCAACCTTCCTACTCAAGCAGGGTCCTTGGGACTCTGGACTGCGTTCAGGTGGCTTTGGAGCATCTCCAGGGAAGGAGAATCTGCAGCCTCTCTGAGCACTCTGTTCCAGGCCCAGCCACCTGCATAGTAAAGAAGTTCTTCCTCATGCTGAGGTGAAACTTCTGTGCATCAGTTTCTGCCCTTTGCCTCTTTTCCTATTGCTCAGCAATATCAAAGGGGGACTGGCTCCATCCTCATACCCTCCCTTCAGACACTTGTGTACATTGATAATAAATCCTCACAGTCTTTTCCAGGCTGATCAGGCCCATCTCCCCAAGACTTTCTTTGTAAGAGAGATGTTCCAGTCCCTTTATACTAAGGAGTCCAGAACTGGACACAGCACTCCAGGTGTGGCCTCACTAGGGCTGAATAGAGGGGCAGGATCACCTTCTGTGACCTGCTGGCAATGCTCTTCCTAACGTCCCCCAGGATACCACTGGCCTTCTTGGGACACCGCGGCTCATGGACAGCTTGTTGTCCACCAGGACTCCCAAGCCATTCTCAGAGCTGCTCCTCAGCAGGTCAGCCCAAGGCTGTGCTGGTGCCTGGGGTTGTTCTTCCCCAGGAGCAGGACCCTGCATTTGCCTTGGCTGAATTTCAGATGGTTCTTCTCTGTCCATCTCTCCAACCTGCTGAGGTCCTTCTGAAGGGCTGCAGAGCACTCAGGGATGTTTGCCATTCCTCCCAGCTTTGTGTTCCCAGTGAATTTGCTGGGGAGGCACATTCCACCTTTTACAAGTCAAGGATGAACAAGTTAAACAGTTCTGACCCCAGCACTGAACCTTGTGGGACACCACCAGTGACAGGGCTCCAACTGTGTCTCTATTCTCTGTCCTCCACCTCTCTGTCCACTATTCAGCCCACATCCCTGAGTTTGTCCATGAGGATATTACGGGAAACATGAAAAGATATTCCAAAGTCCAGGGCATCCATCCACTGCTATCCCCTCCATCCATTCATGTAGTTGTTTCATCACAGAAGGAAATCATGTTGGTTAGGCACCATTTCCTTTTGATGAATCCATGCTGACTGGTCTTCACCACCTTCTTGTCTTCATGTTCAGAGATGGTCTCCAGGATGAGCCATTCTTTCACCTTTCTAGGGATTAAGGTGAGGCTGCCTGGTCAGTAGTTCCCTGGGTCCTCCTCCTTCCTGTTTTTGAAGACTGGGATGCCATTTGCTGTCTTTGAGGCCTCAGGCACAACTTCTGACCTTTATGACCTTTCAAAGATAATAGGGAGTGAAATAGCAATGAAGCCTCAGTTCCCTCAGCTCCCATCAGAGCCACAAGTCCAAACCTGTGGATGGTAGATTTGACTTAATGCTTCTCAGCCAAAGGAGAGTTTTCCTTTCTCCAGGTCTTCTCTGTGGTCTCCTGGGTCAAGGTTTCCCTAAGGGATGGGCTTGGCTGTAAAGAATAAAGCAAAGAAACATTTGGTATCTCAGCCTTCTCTACAACCTTGATTGTGAGTGTCCCTGTTCCATTCAATAGCAGACTCACCATTTCCCCAGCATTTATTTCGTTACTGATATATTTGAAGAAGCTCTTCTTCCTGTCCTTAGTCAGATTTAATCCCAGTTACTCCTTGGCCTTCCTCACTGCAATTCTGCACATGCTGACTATATCCATGTATTCATCCTAGAGGTCCTGCCCCTCCTTCCATCCCATGTCTGGGTTTTCCCTCTTCCTTTTTCATCCATGCACGTTTCCTGTCCCTCTTTCTCACTTGCTAGTCCATGGGGATGGATGAACCTTCCTTGAACCTGGAGGAAGGAATCTTCAAATACTGACCAGCTTGCTGAGCTCACTTCCCTGCAGGGCCACTCCCATGGAATTCTTCCATGAAGTTCCTTGAAGAGAACAAAATTAGTTCTCAGGAAGTCTAGGGCTGCAATCTGATGTTCTTCATCCTTTCAGGATACTGAACTCCACAATCCATGGTCTCTACAGCCAAGGTTGCCTCCAGCCTTTCTTGTTAATTGGTATAAGGTCCAACAGAACACATTTCCCTGTTGGATCCCTCACAGCCTCCTCCTCATCAGAGGGCCCTTAGCAAACACTCACTGCAGTGTCATCTTTGTTAGGCTGCCCTTTAATGCTAATAAAATGTCACCTTGCTCATCATCCTCCCCAAGGCAGAGCTCCAGCTGCTTCCCTGAAGTTCTGTTCACCAGGCTCTGGGCTAAGCCTGTGGGGAGCTGAGGTCCCCATCCCTATTCACAGTAACTCCACTGCAGCATTCAGTGTGAATATTACCTTGGTAGAAGTGTCTGCACAGCTCCTTGTGTGCCTCACCAGGATGGTGAGACACAGACCCAACAGTCTTTGTGCTGCCTTTCTGTAAGAATAAGTGAATATTTTCATAGGAGGGGATTTGCTGTTAATATTTGTGCTTGGAAAAGAGAAAGTGGATGAGGCTAATGCCCAAATATGTCTAAGCACAGATTTCCCTATTCAATGCAAGACTCAAGCACGTAGATTTCTGAGCACATTTAATTTCTTTATGTCATCCAGAAAATCCATCTGCCACCTGGGAACTGGGCAGTGACCTTTTAGATCCTTGTGGATGTACACAACTCTCCCACTCTCAATACAAATGAAACCCTAGACTGGATGCCCTTGTTCAAGCACATGCCTTAGAAAAACAATATAATGGGAATCATTCTTCATTAAATGTAGGTAATTCAAAAATTTCTATGCCCTTCAGAAGACATGCTGTGTAGTGCAGCAGCAGTGAAGGACAATAGTTACATTGATTTTTTTGGTGATTCAGGAAGGGCTGAGGTTCAGCATAACAAACAGTTGCTTTCCCTTGTATTGATGGTCTGCTGTACCAATAGAACAGAAGGTAGGCAGATTGCAACCCTTATCCCATTGAGGTGAAAGGGTTTGAGGTAGAGTATTATTTATTTGGATAAGACCAGTGCTTTGCTGGATTCTCAGCCTGTTGGGTTGCTACACATTAAAACACTTTATGATCTTCTGTCAACAGGATAGAAATTCTCATCAAGAATGTTCATCACAGCCAATAGAATGTGAGGAACAGTGTCAGTTACCTGTCTTCTAAATCACAGAATCAGAGAATGATAGAATGGAAAAGACCTTAAAGTTCATTCAGTTTCAGTCCCACTGCCATTGACAGGGACATCTTCCACTCAACCAGGTTGCTCAGAGCTCCATCAAACCTGGCCTTGAACGCTTCAAGGGATGGAGCATCCACAACTTCGCTGGGCAACCTGTTCCTGTGTCTCACTACTCTCATAATAAATAATTTTTTCCATGATATCCAATCTGAACCTCCTCTTCTTGCAGTTTGAAACCATTCTGCCTTGTTCTGTCATTACCTGCCCTTGTAAATAGACTGTCCCCAACTTCCTTACAGGCTCCCTTCAGGCACTAGAAGGCCATGGTTAGGTCATCCTGAAGCCTTCTCTTTTCCTGGCTGGATATATCCAATTCTCTCAGCATTTCCTAACAGGACAGATGCTCCACCCCCTTACTCAACTTGGTGGCCCTCCTCTGGACTTGCTCCAACAGGTCCCTGTCCTCCCCGTGTTGGGGATAACCATACACATGCTCTCCTCCCTGCCTAAGAGGCATGGCCTGTCACCAGGGCATCTGGTGGCACTTGCACTACTGTGTCATCACTTAATGCTCTTCTGCAAACACAGAAGCTGAGGCATAGGAGACCCTCAGTTACAAGGGAACATCACTTGTGCCAAGCTTCAACTTCATACAGCAGATTTAAATCCAGAGTTAGGTCTCTGTCTCATTGGAAGACAGCTCTCTGGGAAATGGAAATGCAAGTACTCTTTTAAAATGTTGTCATCAGTGCCTTGCTTGCAGTGATGTAGGAAACTGGTCACAAAGCAGATGTTTGAATCTGTGGGTGTCAAAAGATGCAGGACACCCCTTTACTCCAGATGTCCCCTTCCTTTCTTTTCAAAATGCCTGTTTTCCAGCTGATAGCATTTGTTTAAGTCTCAGCTTCTGACTAAGGGGTTTAATGGTTGAAAAATTGCCTAAGGGTCAGAATTCTCCAGCTGAGCTCATCCTTGGGTCACTGCATTGAACCAAGACTCAGGACAGGAGCCTGACCTCTCCAAAATATTTTATGCCTTATAGTGAAATGCAAGTACTGTACTTGATGCATTGTTTAGAAATGTAATTGATTTTAAAGAACTCAGAGTCTCTTGGAAGAAGCCACTAATGGCATGCAAAGCTGTTATTGCCATTCTAAAATTTGCTGAAATAAAATTAATCCTATAAAGGGCAAGACCCTACCCAGGAGTCTAACCAGGGCTTCTTTTTTGTACATCCTGTTCAGAAAACCTACATGAAAAAGTAGGAAATTTATACCCTGCTCTGATGAATCAGGCAATGTGTTGAGGATATTCTGGCAGCTAAAGGGCACATTGCCCTATATTCACATCCACAGAGAAAAGTGTGGGTGTGTCTACATGATTGTTCCCTCTTACCTAAACACCCATTAAAGAGCACACGGGTGCAACCAGATATTTGCATGTGTAGGTTCAGCACAGGTTGGAGACCAAACTTTCCCTCTGCATGTATGCAAAACAAATCTTATTTGTCTTCATCACTTCCAGAAGCTTTGCTCCATATATTCTTCTGCAGTAACAGCTGAAAAATATCTTATGTATAACTATGCTGCAATATGCAGACATACAAGACAGAGGGAAATGGCATTAAAGATTCCCAAGCAATTTGGTCAGTAAAGCATGCTGTGATATCTCTGGCAGTCTTTCAGAGAGCTACAGAGCTGGTTTAACTGGTCAGCCATCTGTACAAAACTTTAAAAACACTTTCTGCTCTAAACCGTATAATCCATAGACCAGTTCCTTTCAGATAGAGCAGAAGCTGTGACAGTCCCATATTTTATGCATAACAAATCTCCTGTGTTCCTGTAGATCAATCCATCTGGTTTAAATTAGAGCCTCTGTGAAGGGAAGTATTGGCTCTTAGATTTTTTTTATTCTTCTCAAAGGAAAATGTAAATATACTCTTCGTCTGTATTTTTTATTCATCATAGAAGAAAGTGTAAATATACACTTTCTCTTTGAAAACTGAACATAGAAAAAAAAATATGGCAATGCAGCAAAATAAAAGGGAAAGCACAGCATTTAAAGCAAGCATGAACGTATTTTTTTTTTCCCTACTGTCTCACACAACACACAACCAGAGGACATTTAATATCTTTATTTTCTCTCAACAGCACAACTATATTCTGCATAAAAAACCCTGGGGAGAAATCACTACAGAGAAACTCCACAGAATCCTGCACCAGCCTACCACATGGCTTTCTCATCTGCAGAAGGGGCTTTTCCCAACATCACACAGCACAAGCCATCAGATGCAGATTTAATGGCCCAAGCCCCAGCTGCTGCCACTCATGAGAACAGGATTTGGGCTCTGCACGTGTTCCTGTACAGGTTGAAGCACCCAGGAAAAACATCACTCCCCTGCTGCTGAGCTAAGTAAAGGAGACTCATGCCTTGTGCCACCTAGAAGAATAATAAGCTTTTGGTGACAAATACAACCATGATTTTTTTTTGTTGCAGAATAGAGATTAGCTCAGTTGTTTAAAGCACGGTGCCATTAGCACCAAGATTGTAAGTTCAATATGGGCCATTCCCTTAAGCGTTGTGGGTCCCTTCCAAACCAGCATACCCTGTGATCCATGATCTATATCAGTGAATTGCTAAATAATGCTTTAGAAACAATGTTAAAGGACAGTTTTAAACCAACTCTTTATCCTACAGGTTTTCTAGGCCCAGAAACAGAAAAAAATTACCTGCAGTTTTATTTTACTCATGGCTTATTTTGTCAGTCCAGCAGTTCCTGAGAAGCACAATGTTGATACTGCAGGGCTAAGCTGTAGCATTTGAGACATTCCCAGACACTTCACTGATAAAAACAAACAAGGGTCCCCAATAATATTGATTTTTAATGCCATTTCAATAATGACATATTGATTTTTAATAACAACATCCCTATTACTAATATATGTGCCAGCATCAAAAAATATAATGATTGTCTCAGACATAATTAATGCTGACAACAAATTGGTAGGATTGCCACAGATTGCTAAAAGATAAAACTCAGAATTCTGGAGGTAACACAAGGGATGGAGGCATTACTCCCCCAGAGTAGCTGCACCAAGAGCTGCACAACATTTCATTGAGGGATTAATGCCTTTTTCCCTTTCAGGAAATGTAATTAATTGCCTGCTCTCAGAGTCAGTCCCCCAAACACAGAGAGTGAATACCACACCTTGCAGAAGAGCCCTCAGAAAGGCTGGCATGGGAAAGACCCCTGTGATCCCTGGGGAGCAAGGCTGGCTGAGAACAAAGGGAATCTGGGGTAGAGAAAGGGATTGGGCTCAAGCATTTACCATGCATCCCTTCATGAAATACATGTGGGGAAAAACCCTCTCCTGAGCATGCAGGTTTCTCAAAATTGCAAAAGATTGTCTATGCTAGAAAGCCAAATTTATCCTCAGCTGCACCCAGAGCAGTGTGGGCAGCAGGGCAGGGAGGGGATTCTGCCCCTCTGCTCTGCTGAGAGCCCACCTGCAGTCCTGCATCCAGCTCTGGGGTCACAGCACAGGAGGGACATGGAACTGTGGGGTGGTCCAGAGAAAATGATCATAGGGATGGAGCATCTCTCCTAGGAGGACAGACTGAGACACTTGGGGTTGTTCAGCCTTGAGGAGAGGAGGTTCTGAGGAGACCTCCTAACAGCCTTCTAATGCCTAAAGAGGGCTGTAAGAGAGCTGGAGAGGGACATTTTACATGGGCAGGTAGTGACAGAACAAGGCAGAATGGTTTCAAACTGCAAGAAGAGGAGGTTCAGATTGGATATCACAGGAAAAATTATTTATTTTGAGGGTGGTGAGACATTGGAACAGGTTGCCCAGCGAAGTTGTGGATGCTCCATCCCTTGAAGTGTTCAAGGCCAGGTTTGATGGAGCTCTGAGCAACCTGGTCGAGTGGAAGATGTCCCTGTCAATGGTGGGGGATTGGAACAAGGTGATCTTTAATGTCCCTGCCAGCCCAAGTCCATCTGTGATTCTATGCAACTGTTTTTCTGAGGATTATAAAATCAGATAGGGTCAGCGAGAAGTACAACCAAAGTAAAAATGTACATTGAAGAATGTAATTTTATATGTGAAAAGATGTATTTCTGTCTGCATGTGTCTCATAGTTATGATTTCCTCCTCACTGCTTGTGGTAATTTCACACACATAGCAAGTTGTAGAGCTCAAGGGAAGTTGCATTTCTTCACACTGCTATATGTTGACTACGATTTTGTAGGTTTTTTGTGTCAGTGTCTGACAAACAGTGTTGCAATTGCCAAAGATTCTGGAGAAAGCAGCAGCATACTTCTACAATGTCACTCAGTGTGGCCAGGAATGGTTTTAATTTTATGGACGAGCATTTAACTTATGCAGTGCCCTTTAAATCAATGTACTAGCTACATATATTAATAATTAATATTGAAATGCAAAACAAAACTGTGACAATGCTGCACATTTAATGCAATATAGTTACACCAATGCTGAGTTTGGCCCACTGTATTGATTTGCAGATAAAAACAGAGGCACAAATAACCCAGAAGCTGAGAGGAAAGAAAGTACCAAATACGTGTTCTGTGGGGAAAACCAAAGATACCAAATATAGATATACCAAAAAAAGAACCAAATATATGTTTTTGTGGGGAAAATATACCAAAAACCTGAAAAAAATAAGGGTATGAAAGAACAGATTAAAACCTGAAATACAAAACATTTATTTCTGTGTAAACATAGCACTTGGGAAGCGACTGTGCAATGCTATGGCAGTATTTCCCTTACAGCCATACGTGTGTTGAAGAAGAAAGGCAAAAACCAGCTTGTGGTAAGGTGGGGGTGAATCTCAGCAGTAACCAGGTTCACTGCAGAGCAGCACACCCATCAGTTTGGGGTCTTTTGTTTTAAAAAGCCCTCTGAAGCTGGAATTTTCACAAGTGCTTTTAAATTAGCTCTGTACCTTCTTTGTTGTGTGAGGACAGCCTGTGCGTGCGTGCATTACCCACACGATGACTGTCAAAAAAAGGCAGAATGCAAATTCAAGCTGCAGCCAATTAAAACTGGACTGGAAGACGTGCCAGGGGACCGTGGAGCTGCTGCAGCTCCCTGCCAGCTCCTGGTCTGTGCTTTCAGCTGCAGACTTGCACACATCCCCCACTCCCAACAAGTCCCATGGCACAGAAAGCTTGCCAGGCTCCATCAGGGACCTGGTTTGCCAAGGGCTGCACTTGGAAGGTGTGCTGACCCCAGCACAGCCCAAGTGTGAGATCATTTCTGGACAAGACTGTCTCAAAAAATGAGTGCTCTCCACTTGCATGAATGCATAGTTCTGGGAGAAAAATCGGGTAAAAAAACCAGCTTGTACTGAGACAAAACAAAATCAAGCAGCTCAAACCATCTAAAACACCTTAGAGTCAATGTAGTTGTCTCTATCTTGTTGAACCCTGTAATGCTGCCATCACCACTCACCTTCATTTTCATGCTTAGTACATGCAAGCCTGATCTGCTTTAACACAATGAATTACTGGGAGACAGATTGCTTTGCCCCAGTCAAGAAATCGAATAGTCATATCCCTCAGCTATAATACAATTTACTTCCCACAAAGTTAATAATCCTTCCATGTAAAATTACACATACAAGCTTCCCATATTGTCTTCCCTTACCCTGTCCCCAGGCATCACATAATATTGCAACCTCAAAGAGATTAAACATTCCAGCTGCTCCAAAATGTTCACAAGTTAACTCACAAGAGTCACTGAGGTCTTTACGCTTCATGCTGGAGCTCTGAGAGACACTAAATTGTCCACAGGCAGACAAGAGCACGACTGCAGAACAGAGGAACAGCAAATGTGAGCCAATCTAAGACAGCACAGTAAGCAGCAATTTATTCCAAGACTGGTTTAAACAAAAAATTATCTCTGCTCCAGACATAACACTTGGTCAAGATGGTATTTTGCATTTGGATCACATTAGGCGGAGGAAGGAAGCTTTAGGGAATAAACAACCCTTTCCCTATAGATATTTCATATTGGCATCTCTTCCTCCACACACCATTCTACAATGGTCCAAGTTGTGTTGCACAGGTGCCTTTTCTGAGAAAGGAAATAGCATTGGACAAAAGAGTCAGAAGCACCCAGGGGAACCCTGGCACTTGTAAGTTCAGATTTCATGCCCCTGCTTTATGATTAATGCTCCCAGGAAGCAGGGTACTGGTGCCTTACCTTGTGGTACAGAAGCACTGGTGTCTCATGTTCAATGAGACATGTGAAAGTAAAATTTGCATCTCCTTCACTCACAGCTGCCAAGAGGAATTAAGTACAAATGGATAAAGGCATGCTCAACCTCATACTGGTAGCTAATACATCATTGCTGTTTGCTTATACAAGCTCCTACCTTCATAAAAGATCATCACACACTCACATCTATATGTCCAGCTACAGCAAAAGTTTCTGCATGGATGTAATGCTGAGCATTGCTGCTCTACAGGTGGTAGTAGGAAATTAAATAAGGGAGTACTGACTCCTGGGCCAAATAAAGAGGCCCAGAAGTAGAAGCTGGAGGCTGCTGAGAAGGGACAGTGAGAAGACAATGAGATCTGCCTTTTTGGAGGCCTCCAGTGGGAGCAAGAGGGGTTACTCATTGCCTCAGGGACATTTCAACAAAAGTATCACTTTCTTTATCCTTCACGAAAGTTTGGCATTCCGTTGCTCAGGAATGAGCACTGGTTTTTTGGGTGGACCGTGGTGGTGCCCCAGCACAGGTTTATCCCATCTTTGGCCTGTCATAACTGAGATGGAGGATCAGAGCATTCACAATGAGATGAGAGAAAAACCAGAAGAGATCTCTTGTTCACCCATGCACACCTGAGAGCCCAAGGCTTTAATTTACTCAGTACTCTGGAGGGATGCTCCTGGAGTGGAGGAATGCTATTTTTTATTCTCTGCAACAATAATATTTCCACTCCAATCTCCAAACCTTTCAGCACTGATTTGGCTGTAAAAGTAAAGACACTATCTGGCCTGTTGCAGTGAGCCCCCACACCTGAGCAGGTGTTCCCATATTAGGAAAAGAGTTTAAGCCTCACCCTTGAACTTTTAAGGAAGAAGAAGCAGAAACTTCTGTGCTTCTCTCACCATAATTTGCCCAGTGCTAGGACAAAGGCACCAGTTGGGTCCTTTAGCTGTACCTCAAATAATGCAGCTATTTTCTATTGGCCAGCACGCCAGAAATCCCTCCTAAATCATTGAATACTTAAGAGAGAGCAGGGAGTCTCTTGGGGCTTTTTGGGGTGTCTTAGCAGGTGCAGGGACCTCCCTGCACTGTGCACAGATTTATTCTTTTTGTTCTGTATAGTTTGGTATCTTCTCTTTAATTAAAACCTTTTGCTTTTTCAAAACCCCTGCGATCAGCCATCTCACTAATTATTCTTTAGCCATTTCTGGGAGGCTGCTGGCAGCTCTCAGGGCTTGATCCACCTTTGTGGGGTAATGACACACTGGCCTCACAGAGCCATGTATCACTGGCCCTGCTCTATTCCCACAATTTCTGACACCAAGAGGTTTGGGTGTCTTCACTGAAGAGTAGAAGTTGGGTGGTTGTAAAAGCAAAGTCCTTTATTGCATCATTAGATCAATCCCATGAAGGGAAAGTTATTACAGTCTGCAGCAGTATGCAGAAGCCTTCTAACACAAAGTTTCCAAGTCCCAAGCAGAAGCAGCAACCACAACACTCTTACTCTGTGTCCTGTGAGTGTTTTCTCAGTAGCAGTTGCAGCAGCAGCAGCGACAGCAGNTGTTTTCATGAGTCTCTGTGCACCTGTTCTATCATTCTCAGTGCATTTTATCCTATTTTCAGCCAATCAGGCTTAAACACGAATTTTCTTACGATAGTGTTGGACCTATCCTCAGCTAAAATTGATGGTGGGATGATTTTTGCAAATTCTTGCACAAATTCTGTGCATTTATCTGTTCTCTCTAGGAATTTCTAGCAAGACTACATTATTTTTGTTGTGACTGGGATTTAACTAACTTTTGAAAAGGCAATGTTACTGAGCTATAAACTAGGTATATGGTCTTTTTCTTATTTACTGACACAGGCTCTTATTTGTTTCAGGCTCTCAAAAATCCTCTATTTATTTAAAACTAAACTTGCATTTCTACTTCATGTCTGGGTGCATTTATGTATTGTAGTTTTTCCGAAGGTTCTAATTTAATCCTCACATTTCTGGGCACTACTGGAGGAGTGCACATCCTGGAGGATGGATTTGGCCCAGGGGGATTCATACTCCAACAAATTTCTCTCAGTTTAGGGACTCTGCTGTGTTGTCTCCAGTGCAGTCCCTTGCTGGAACCAGCAGCAGCAGGCCTGGGAAAGGGACAGTGTGCCAGGTCTCACCAGGTCCCCTGTCATGGCATGGTGCTGGGGCTGCTGTGAATGACACAAGGGCCTCTTGACACAAGGATATTCAATCACCAGCTAGGGAACAAAATCACTACATGGCTCTAGAGCCATGGAAAGCATTTCATGCACTGTCTGTATGAACCTTGGATTGCCATTTTCCTAATCCAAAAGCTGGTTTTTATGACTTTTGCAGCTCCATAACATCACACAAATAATGCATTGATCCTGGGTATGCTGGTTTTGTGTGGGATAGAGTTAATTTTCTTCACAGGGGCTGGTATGAGTCTATGTTTTAGTCTTGAGTTGAAAACAGGTCGAGAATATAGAAATGTTTTTGTTGCTGCTGAGCAGTGCTCAGCCTGCTTTTCTGCTTTTTGCACTGCCACTCTGACAAGGAAGCTGGGGGTACTTGGGAGGCTGGGAGGAGACAGAACCAGGGCAGGTGACCCCAACGAACCAAAGAGATATTCCAGAACATGTGACATCATGCTCAGTGTGTAAAGTGGGGAGAAGAAGAAGAAAGGAGGTGACGTTTGGAGTGACAGAGTTTTGTTTTCCCAAGTACCCATTATATGTGACAGGGCCTTGCTCTCCTGGAGATGACGGNTGCTCAGCCTGCTTTTCTGCTTTTTGCACTGCCACTCTGACAAGGAAGCTGGGGGTACTTGGGAGGCTGGGAGGAGACAGAACCAGGGCAGGTGACCCCAACGAACCAAAGAGATATTCCAGAACATGTGACATCATGCTCAGTGTGTAAAGTGGGGAGAAGAAGAAGAAAGGAGGTGACGTTTGGAGTGACAGAGTTTTGTTTTCCCAAGTACCCATTATATGTGACAGGGCCTTGCTCTCCTGGAGATGACGGAACACCTGCTTGCTCATGGGAAGCACTGAATTAACTCCTTGGTTTTTTCTGCTTGTGCACCTTTTGTTTTCCCTATTAAATTTTTTTTATCTCAACAAATGAGTTTTCCAGCTTTTACCCTTCTGATCCTCTCCCCAGTCCTGTTGGTGGGGTAGTGAGCAGCTGTGGGGGCTTGGCTGCTGCCTGGGGCTAAACCCAACTAGAAGGCCAGACACCCACCCTCTTCCTTGGGCCCCCTCTGGTGCCATTCCAGCCCCTCACCAATCCTGCTGCATTTTGGACAACCTTCCCAGAGCAGTAACACAGGCAACCTTCCCGCTGCAGACAGGGACAGAGGTTTTCACCAACAATTTTGTTGTGTGTGGTTATTGTTTCCATTGGTGCTTTCACAGATCCTAAGTTAATGTATTTTTCCCCTGTCAAGCGCAATGACCTGCGTTAAGCTTTTTCATGCAAATCAATCATCTGCTTATTTCCCTCTGCATGTGCTGCCTTCAACAACAGATTGAAAACGAGAACACATAGACAGACAGAAACCATATGATTTGGCCTTCATCTCGGAGGACATTGTATCAGTCCTGATTTTCCTCCCTTTATCCCTGTCCTTAAGCTAGGATATCTCCTTTCTCAAGGACAACGAAAAAAGAAAGGAGAAGCACGGGAAAAGGCTGGCATCCTGAAATTTGGCCCATTGGAGAGTTTTTATGCTTAAGCTCAGCCTTAAAAATAATTTCTGCTACTCACATACATGGCTACAGTCACACATAATTGTTTGTCTTGGCTGCTACATCTTGACAGTCCCACAAATTGTCCTAACATGGGGCCATGGTGCCTGGCATCCCTTGGCTGGACATGCCTGAGCACCCACACTTTGGGAGCATCATGTTTTAATTACACCCTTGTCTCCATAAAAGGGAAAAAATATTTTCCTGACATGACAGTGAAGCCTCAGAAGGAAATTCTTTGAAGGAAGAAGGGGCAGAGGGAAGATTAATGAATTGTTTGAGGCAACAGAAAGAATTTTCTATTTGTCTCCGTTGGTAGTAGGGTATTTACATTGAAGTGAATAAAGAAAATTTAAAATTAATAAAGAATTATATACCAGACTTCGAATCAGAATTGTGGTGCTGGAGCAATGCTGCCTGGAGAATGAAACATTACACAAGCTAAACATCTGATGGCTGTTGGGGCAGAACACGGATTTCACAGATTTCTCTCTGCAGCACTGCTCCTTTTGTTCACAGTTTGCCTAGTTCAGCACTTTTGTTAGTGGGAAAACAGTCTCATAGTCTCATTGTTGCTATTTTAATGCACAAACTTTCACTCCTCTGAGAAAGGGGTGGGGGTAGAGAACACACACCTGTCGCTGCATAATCAGGCGTGGAGACTTCAGCAGGAGTGACACATGGCCCAGTAACCCTCGCTGCTGATGGCTCCTGTCTCCAGCAGCATCCAAGGGCAGGTGCTGGCCAGGGCATCACACCTGCCCTAAATGTTCAGGGATGGGCTACAGCTTTTTCATCTTCTGTTCCTGTCAGAGCCGGGATTAAATGCTCAAGAGACGCAGTTCGTGTTTGGACTGAGATGTTTATTAATTCTTATCTATGGCACAGTCTCACAAGCTGTGAGTTCTAGCTAACAAAGAAGAAAATGGCTCTTTCTCTGTCTCTCTACAAGGTCTTTTAAGAACAAACTGTCCAATTATGAAATGACACCTGAATTATTTTTACTTTTAAAAGTAAGCCAAGCGTGGCCCGCAATGCGGATTTTTCTACCCAATTACAAGATACCACCCAAACCCATGAAGAAGAAGGTGAAAGAGAAGGACTTTGCCTACTCCCTAAAACCTCCATCTTGCTTTATATATATTACTATATTCTAAAACCTTAAACTCTAAGTTTTCCACCCTGTGATATTACACACTTCTATCCAAACTACACACCCACAATCCTAGTTCTATCACTCAGTTTTGGAAGCCTTTTCCAAGGCCTCAGGTCAAATGCAGTGTTTTCCTGGGGATCAGTGCCTGTCAGCGCAGAAAACCTGGAATTCTCAGCTTCCAGGGTTCCAACCATGGGCCAATCTGTGCCAGGNAAGTAAGCCAAGCGTGGCCCGCAATGCGGATTTTTCTACCCAATTACAAGATACCACCCAAACCCATGAAGAAGAAGGTGAAAGAGAAGGACTTTGCCTACTCCCTAAAACCTCCATCTTGCTTTATATATATTACTATATTCTAAAACCTTAAACTCTAAGTTTTCCACCCTGTGATATTACACACTTCTATCCAAACTACACACCCACAATCCTAGTTCTATCACTCAGTTTTGGAAGCCTTTTCCAAGGCCTCAGGTCAAATGCAGTGTTTTCCTGGGGATCAGTGCCTGTCAGCGCAGAAAACCTGGAATTCTCAGCTTCCAGGGTTCCAACCATGGGCCAATCTGTGCCAGGGTACAGGAGCTGCTGCCTCCCCAGTGTGAGCATTGCAGGACACCTCTCTCCTGCTGCTGGAGTCCTGCCATGGATCTGTGCAAGTACAGCAGATCAGAAACTTGTAAGATGTAAGAAAAATGTAAGATGAGAGTTTATATTTTCTGGTACTTCTGTGTTCCCTGAGGGCAAGGAAGATACCTAAAATCTAAATACATGGAAGACAGAAGGATTGAGAAATACAAAACCATGTTTGATGGGAAGGTACAATTGTTTGGAACCTCCTACTAAGCTTTTATCATACCAGGAGGAAAAGGAGGAGGAAGAACATGGCAGGGAACACCTTCAGTCTGAAAACACATAAATCATACAGTTAAGTGGCTCACAATTACCACCTTTCTTTAATGCTGTTGATGAGAAATCCAGGAGTCATCTAAAATACATGTTATTCAGAAATAACTCACAAACAGTTTGTAGCAACTGCTGTTCAAAATTGTTTTGCTGTGTTTCATCCAGCTAATGAGCCCAAATCACTGTTTTGGTCATGGCAAGGGTTAGACTCAGATTGCTGTAGCAAATTTATCCACTTAATAATTTCAAAAACAGTTTCCCAACACTGTTGCAAATTACTGACATAATCCCTGCACATCTGCGGCGTGGAGCATAACCTCCATTTCCAGAGCCAAGCAGTGCTCAGAACCCCTAGTCAGAAGCCAGGGCAGCTCATTTCAGACCCCACAGCCTGGCTCTCACTGCCCCCACCATGAGCCAGTGGGACAGCTGGAGCTGGAGAGCAGAAACCTGGTGTTTCCAGTGCAAGGCTGTGTGCTGTGCAGCTGATTTCCTGAGCAGCCCCCACAGAGCTGACCAGACAGTCACAGAAAAGAGAGAGGACACCTCTGCTCCTCTTTGCCAAACAACAGGAAAGCCCAAAGTGCAGATGCTCAGCTCAGGGGACACCTGCCAGACCCACAGATTGGAGCTGTAGGGGGCCTTGGGGGTCCCAAGACTGAGAAATAGTGAAATGCTGCTAATATTCACCTGAGCTCAGATTATCCCAGGGCCAAATACAGACTGGGGTCATTCACAGGAGAGACCCAAACCTCCTGGTAATACATGGACTACAGTACTTGTGGCAGTAGTTTCATTCTCTGTGTTTTATACAAGATCCTGATGGAAATCTTATGAAAAATAGCTGAAAACAAGTGTGATGGTTTTAAGTTCAGAACAGGGTGGAAACACTTAGATGGATGATAGGAAAGAATCAAATGAAGACTGAAAAGAAAGTAGGGTAGATTTTCTGCTTCTTCCCTCCTATGCATATATGGCATACTTTAAATTTTGAAACCATTTCTTAAGCAGTTTATCTCGTAAAACTCATTATGCAGCTTAAGTTTAAAAAAGCGAATTTTTAAATTATAGTCACCTTCTTTAGAACAGCTTTGAAAATTACTGGAAAAAGGCATTATCCAGGAGCTACATGTTCCTCCACCCCAAAGGGAAAGAGCTTCATAGGATCCAAAACAATAACTGAACCACATTGTGAAAGATTAAAAACTATCATTATGGTAAAACGTTTAATTAAAAGAGCCATGAGTTTTGGCAATGTTATAAGCTTTCATTATTCAGGGCACACACCAGCTTCCCATCAAATGGGATTATAAAAAACCTTCTTTTCTGGAAGGGTTAATTTATGATTGCCCATATCAGAACCTTTTCATGTGTGTCTCAAAGCTGCTTCATTCATTGCTGAATACTGGTTTAGATCAGAAACATATCCACTACCACAATTTTCAAGCTCCCATTCCAAAAAAGTATACTAAAAAGGAATGCAAAACCATTTTAGATTCTGCTTAAAGAGACTGATTTTTGGATGTATTTAACATACTCATATTAGTAACTATATTCTCAGCCAATAAATTCTCCTTCTTTGTCCTGAAAATTTGTCCATCCCAGCATGGAGATCCCTAACAAGCACATTACTTTTAAGTTAATTACTAACACTGAAACATCCATTTCAACTGAAGTTACTTCAGGATCTCCACTAGGTAATCAAGAGGTAACCCCTGTTCCTGGCAATGTAGTTGCTACAAGATGTTTTCCTTGGCCATGAGGCTGATAGGGAATATGTGAAAGTATTTGTTGTACATCCATCTTCAGCTCTGCAGGAATTGAAAAATGTGCATTAACAAAATCACACTTTCTTCCATTCTTGAGAATTTCATATTAGCAACCCTACTGGCAGAAATGGCTAATTATCAGATTAGTTAAAAAAAACCCCAAACAACAGAACAAGGCACCAGGCTCCACCAACAGCATATTCCCTCAGCTGCTGATGTTTCCCATTTCTCCCCTCCTAGTACACCCCGCTGCAAGGCCTGGAATTGCTGGGATGTCTGCAAACTCCTGTCTTGGAATATTTCGTTGTACAGATCTTCTCCGCATCAGATGGTGTGTTCCCACTTTCCTCCTAANTATCAGATTAGTTAAAAAAAACCCCAAACAACAGAATTCCATTATTAATGTATCTGATCACACAGAAGTGCTCGAACTGAATATATGATTCTCTCTACAAAGCCTTTCTCAGTGCTTCATTCAATATTNCTGTGGAATTAACACCTTGCTTTGAAAAGGAAAATGCTGCACTGGTTGTTTCTCAGTGCTTCATTCAATATTTCTACCATACAAAGTATTAATTAGTATTCTCACAGATGTGAAATATTTAGAATACTTTTTAACTTCTGCAGAATGTTATTTTTGTACAGGCATAATTATCATGAAATATTTTTGGATACTTACTTTACTAGGTGCTGAACATAGCTGGTTTTGAATTTCAAAAATAAACCACTCCAAAAGTCCATTTGAAGATGTGCTACAACCAAAATATAGAACTTCTCTCAGGTCATATTTTTGAATACCTAACATTAAACATAAGTTCTATTTCTGCATTTTCAAGGGATCAAGTGAGTCTGTGTGTACATCTTGACTGTGGCAGTCACTAATCTGCCACAGCAGTTCAGATCAGCCCCTTTAAAGAAGACATTCTGCACCTAGAAGGCTCAGAGAAGTGACTCTGCACAGATCTGTGAAGATAACAATAAGTGCTATAAGGCTGTACAGATTCTTCTCAACCATCATGAAAATGGAGCAGATGATAAAAAAACATTCCAACCCAGCTCCCAGGAAAGCTTGTGAATGGGTTCTTGCTAAGAAATGTAATAATGCAGAAAATTATGGCAAAGTGACCCAAGGAGAAAGTCTGGATTATAATGCTACCCATATTCATACCCTTGGTGATAAATTAAGTAAGCTTTTTTCAAGATTTTCACATAGCTGTACTATATATATCTTGATCATTAAAAAACCAACCATATATTGCCTGAATATAATAGTCCCTCTTTTTGCAAAGGATAAAACTGGAGTCTCCTCTCAGGTGTACATATCTGTCTATAAGTTTGTTTGAAACTCTGAAAATAACCAAATTTTTGCTTATCTGGTTCTTATTACAGAATTAAAAACAAATAATCCCAAGATTTGGTAGGGGTTTTGATTGCTGCTTTGGGTTTTTGGTTTTTTTTTGAGACAGGAGTGCTGCATTATGAACCTTTAAAGAGTGTGCTACAGCTAAACAACTTGAATCTTGACAACACATTATGTTTTGCAGATGATTTTGGAACACGGCATGAGAAACACTATCTATTTAGAGATTAGGAGAAAAGTAGGGTGAAATTTACTTCTAGATAATTGTTCCATTTAGATGATAAACTATGCAGCAAAATACACCACAGATTTTCATAATTTAATCCTAAAGACTATAACATATTCTGAATTACTTTTTATTCATCTGCCAAAAGTGTTTCAGAATGATAAAAAAATTCATTTTGTCAAATGTGAATGTGCCTGAATACCAAAACATCCTGTCACAAGACAGTTATGGCTTCATCCTGCTGCTGGAAGGCTAATCATATCTATCAGCTATTACATTTTACTTATGAATACCAGGTCAATTAGAAAAATCTGACTTTGCATGCATTAACATACACAAACAATGCATTCCTTGAAGAAGAAGTTGGGGCCCAA
Organism: Hylia prasina; assembly: GCA_013397195.1. Classification (NCBI taxonomy): domain Eukaryota; kingdom Metazoa; phylum Chordata; class Aves; order Passeriformes; family Sylviidae; genus Hylia; species Hylia prasina. The sequence goes on from VYXD01006585.1 coordinate 323,277, forward strand.
AGGCTGCTTCAGCACACTGATTTGTTCTAGAATTGAGAAAGTATTTGTCTGGGAACACCTTCTCGTCAAGTGGGAAATAGGAAAGTGATTTCCCTCCATCACATATCCAATCTCAGGCCTGATCGCATTTTATGAACAGAGTCAGCAATTGAAACAGGTTAACCTTGCTTTATTCTATCTTATTTTGTATTTTGTAGAAAAAGATGCTGGCCTTTCAATGTCTCAAGTTTGCCATGAGGCTCAGTAGCACTTGTTTACATCCAAAATATTGTAGGTTGAGAAACACGGCCTTCAATAGCCTACACAGCCTAAACACAGTGTTTGTGTATGCATCTTTTAAGATTTTTGCACCATTTTTATCCACCAAAGCACCATTTTAAATGGTAATATGAAAATTACAATGACTGGACTTTCATTTTTGAAGAGCAGAAATTATATTTTGGTAAAGATGTAACTTAGAACAGGCAGCAAAGAAGAATTAAGAATTAATTCTAATTCACATTAGAACCAGTGACATATAAAATATATGCACTCAGCATGACAGACTGTCCTATTCCCTGTTCCTGTGTCACCCTCTGTACTCAACACCCAGGACAGATGTAGTCTGAATTCAATCAGTACACAGCAGGAAAGTGAAATTGTAAAGGCATGTTGGGGGTTAAGTTT
>VYXD01006588.1:0-82250 GCA_013397195.1 Hylia prasina
ATGCCTGGAGGATGCTGTGATCCTGTGGGAGATCCAGAGGAGAGCAGGACCTTTGTTTCCAGGCTGGAGCAGCCTGTCCTTGGAGGACTGCACCCCGTGGAAAGAGAGACCCACACTGCAGCAGTTTTGGGAGCACTGTCTGCCCGTGGGAGGAATTCACCTTGCAGCAGGNTCACCTTGCAGCAGGTGCAGTTTGGCTGCTGCTTGTGGGAGTGGCTCCATGCTGGGGCAGTTCATGCAGACCTGTCTCATGTGGGGGGGACCCCACAGTCTCACAGGGGAAGGACTCCTATCCCAGAGCAGTGGAAAATCTCAGTGATGAACTGACCCAAAAACCCCCATGCCTTGTTGTCCTGGTTTTGAGATCACCCCAAGCCCTGTCTCCCTGCGCTTTCAGTGGGAAAGAGGGAGAGGCTCGGGGGAGAGGGGTAAAATGTGTTTTAAGGGCTTATTTTACTTCTCATTGTCCTGCTCTGATTCTATTAGTAATAAATTCATTTTGCAACTTTAACTTGAGCCTGTTTTGCCCTTGGAGTGTTTTCTCCCAGTCTTTATCTCAAATCATGAACACTTTGTGATTTTGTTTTTCTCTCCTCTACAGCTGTGGCAGGGCAGGGTGAGTTAGCAACACTCATGGGTGCCTGGTCAAACCACAACAGCAGGGGAGTGGTGGAGTTACCTTCACTGGAGGTGTTAAGAAGTTGTGTAAATATGGCACTTGGGGACACAGTTTAATTGTGGACTTGGCATTTCTGGGTTAACAGTTGGACTTGACCAACTTGGACTTGAGAGTGGTGGTGAACGGTGCTGCACCTAGCTGGCAGCCAGTCACCAGTGGTGTCCCTCAGGGGTCTGTGCTGGGGCCAGCTCTATTCAATATTTTTATCAACCATATGGATGAAGGTATTGAATCTTTCGTTAGTAAATTTGCAGATGACACTAAGCTGGGAGCACGTGTGAATCTGTTGGAAGGTAGGAGGGCTCTGCAGAGAGANGACACTTGAGCAGGTCCAGAGGAAGCAACGAGGCTGGAGAGGGGCTTGGAACACAAACCCTGTAAGGAATGGCTGAGGGAGCTGGGGGTGTTTAGCCTGGAGAAAAGGAGACTCAGAGGTGACCTTATCACTCTCTACAACCTCCTGAAAGGTGGCTGTGCTCAGGTGGGGTTGGTCTCTTTCTCCAGGCAACAACTGACAGAACAAGAGGACACAGTTTCAAGCTGTGCCAAGGGAAATATAGGGTGGATATTAGGAAAAAGTTCTTCACAGAAAGAGCGATAAAGTACTGGAATGGTCTGCCTGGGGAAGTGGTGGAGTCACCATCTCTGGATGTGTTTAAAAAAAGACTGGATGTGGCACCTGGTGCCATGATCTTGTTGAGGTGTTAGAGCATAGGTTGGACTCGATGATCTTGAAGGTCTCTTCCAACCTAATGATTCTGTGGTTCTGTGATTCTGTGACCTTAGGCGTCTTTCCTAACCTAAACAATTCTATGATTCTGAGGTCACACGTGGGAGAAAAATCCCAGTAAACACACTGAAATCAGTTACATTAAGTGGTATGATGTCCTAGTTATACAGCCATCAAAACCCAGTCAGTTTTAACCTAACTAAATCTAATCTTAATGGGGATTTGCTGTGCAGGAATAACCTCAATCCTTTTTTCCAGAAGATATAAGAACAGATGATGCCTAAACTACTGTTGTTCACAGAGGCATAAAGATGTCTGTGAGCTCCAGGCTCCCATAGAGGCTTTGAAATTTTTCCCTCAACATCACTGTCATTTAAAGGAGAGCAGGCTTTTTCCATCAGCAGCTGTTTAAAAGTCCCATTAAAGTAGTTGCCAGTATCTGGTCTATTTCTGTTGCCCTAAAGTCAGGCAGTACATTTATGTATATCTCTAAAAAAATAGTCTTCTTGCCTATGGGTTGGCAACAGGTCTTTAAAACATCTTTTAACAAAGCTGTTTAGGAGAATATATTCAAACAGATGGTTACTCACACAGTGGCAATTCTCTCCATTTCCGAAGGCCTCTCTGGGTGGAAGGAAGAGGGAAAGAGGGAACCTGGCCAGCTGTCAGAAGCTGTGAGCTCCTGTCTGCTCATGTATCTTTTTGTACTGCTTTGCCTACCACCTGCCCCCAGATCTTGCTCTCTGAGTGACTGAGACCAAGGCACACAGAGGTTATGTTATCATTGCTTTTAAACATGAGATTCAGACTGTGTATTTTAGAAGTCTTAGCCTGTGGTCAGTCACTGTCTTTTTCTGCTCCTCTGTTGAAAGTCATTCTTAAAAGAAGTTTGTTACAGTTGACAGCCCAATCAGTGACTAACCACTGTGACTCCAGAGATATGGAATTACTTTTATTTTTTACAAAAATCCAGATAAGCTTTTCTTTTCCTATATGGGAACAGATAACCCTTGTTATTAATTTGAAATGTATGTAATTCAGCTTAACTGGGGGGAAGGGAAATGAGAAGGAAAAGGATGCATCCTGTTAGAAAATGGAAAATACTGTATTTATCATCTTAAAAAGAACAAAAAGATCTGCAAGTTATGTGGGTTTCTGTGACAGTAATTATCCTTCTATTCAAGAATGAGTAATTACATTATTCTGCATGCTAACTTCCCCCCTCTCCAGTTATGTGGCATGTGCAGGCAGGTGCACACACACATGCAATGTGCTTGTACCCTGAAGAATAAAACCAGGGTGCACTAGAAAAGGTAGTTCTGTTGTTTTCTTGAATAATGGTGATTATGGTAGTTCTTTGTTTATGCTAAACACCACTGGGTAAGAGGAAGGCAAGCTGAATTTCTCTATTTCTTTTAAGGAAGCTGGGTACTGTTCTGCCTTGGCATAAGCCTGTGCAAGGGTTCACTCCCTTCTGTCCACAGTGAGAAAATATTAAGTATTGATTAAGCTAGAAGACAGTTTGTGGAATGTGTGTTTAAAGAGGGCTTTCGGTGCTCACTGAAGCATGAATATCTGCTACAAATATAATTTCTGTGTTTGTTCTAATTAAAATGTGAAAAGATAACATTTGAATGCATAGATACATCTCAAGTATTTTTCTGGAAATTGTTTTTTTCAAATTATTCTTCCAGACTTACTGAATGACAGAATTGTTTAGGTTACAAGTGATATTCAAGATCATCAAGTCCAACAGTTAACCCAGAACTGCCAAGTCCATGATTCAACTGTGTCCCCAAGTGCCACATTTACACGTTTTCAACAGTGATGGGGACTCCACCACTTCCCTGAGCAGCCTGTTCCAGTGATTGACAACCCCTCCCATGGAGATATTTTTCCTTATCCAGCCTCAACCCTGTGGTCTCGAGGTCACCATTTATGGTCGCGATGAGAGTGGTGAAACAGGACTCACTGACTCACTATCAGAAGGCTTAATATGATTTATTAAAATTGACTCCATTGTTCAAAGCTTGGGCTATTTCTGCCCAGGTACAGAGCAAGCTGCTTCTTCCCTGCTCTGTACCGAACAATCTCCCCCAAAATGCTTACCATACCAGAGAGATAACAAGACTTCACACATTGGCTAAGAAAGAGAAACAAATCCACATCTCCTGAGGCAGAGACACAGGACAGAGAAAATTTGCAAAACTTTGTGCTCTGGAAATTTTGCTTTCTCATGAGAATATTTTTCTGCAGGGAAAACTCATATATGTTCATACAACAAAACCCTGGCCCTTTCCTCTTGTCCTACTGCTTGTTTCTTGGGAGAAGAGACCAACACCCAGCTCACTACTGCTTCCTTTCAGGTACTTGTAGAGAGGGATAAGGTTCTCCCTGAACCTCCTTTTCTCCAGCTAAACAACCCCAGCTCCCTCAGCCATTCCTCCAGCATTTGTGCTCCAGACCTCCAGCATCTCCACTGCCCTTCTCTGGACACGCTCCAGCACCTCAGTGTCTTGGATCAGCAATAAACAAGGGCAGATTCTTAAGGATATGGAAAATGGAAAAGAAAAAAGGGAAAGAAGGAAGGAGAGGAGAGGAGAGGTGAGGAGGAGAAAAGGAAATGGAGAAGGAAAAGAGATCTAACACACAGATCAGCGAATGCAAGCCTTAAAAGAACCCGAGGACTGGTCACAGGAAAAACACAAAGCAGGCACAGCTTTATGTAGGAGATAGAGTCACAAACAAGACACTCAACTCATCAAAAGACATTTCTACATTTCTATGTGCTTACATTTCTGAAGTACCATCTCCAGAAGAAAACAAGGTTTTCCTTTTAGTAAGTACACAGCACATCAAGGCTGAACAATTTGTTAATGTGAATGTTTGAGAGAAGAGCGATTACAGCAATAAAGGTTCTGACACACCAATTAAAGCAGTTGGGTTGGACTGAAAGAATATTGTGTAACACCCATGTGCCCAGCTTTGTGGACAAAATTCCTATGGTTTGGGGCAGCGTGTGGCTTTGTGATCACATGATCAAGGACTGCAAGGGTGGGAGCACACCTGGGTCAGTGTGAGTTTTGTTGCTGGTTTTGTGAATGCAGGTTTAACTGCACACACAGCCCCAGGAAGCCCGTGCTCCCGGGGAGACTGGGGACACAGGCTTCACTGTGATGTAGGGTTTAACAGTTTTGCTAAGAAAATCTAGTGAGGGTTTTTGGACAGGAAAATTGCAGGATTTAGCTGGAATGTGAGGAATCTTTGGGTCCCTAGTTAATTATGATTTGCTTTGTTACAATAACAGAAATAGTGTTAGAGAAAAGAAGACAGTTCTTGTAATAATAAGCGTAGGCACTCTTACTATTTTTTTATTTGTATTCTTCCTTCTTCAAAGAAGCTGCTGCAAAGAACCCCAGTTCTCTCAGCCACTCCTCATAAGACTTGTTCTCTAGAACCTTCCCCATCTTCAGTGGTCTTTGAACACACTCCAGCACCTAAATGTGAAGTTTACCATTAACTTGTCTTGCCTTTTTCACATGCTGGCTGTGTAAAGCATCTGAATCTTTGCCAGCCTTGGTAGCTACTCACAGATTAGAGCTCCCCAAGGAACTTTAGCCTGCTTTTACAGAGCTCTCCTTGCTTTATGCAATGCTGTGCTTCTGTCTGCTGTCACCACCCTCCAGTGGGCATTGTCCCCTCAAGCTCTACCTGGATGCTGTTTCATGCCAAAAAACAGTTTAGGAGCATGATAACACAATACAGAACCAAGGCTCTGGGGAGGGAGATCAGTTGACAGCATGGGTGTGCATTGTGTTAGGGGATGGAGGTTCTGTTCATAGAATTTTTAGATACATACTTAAAAGAAATGACTGCTGGAACAATCTTGTGTCATGGTCATGGTAAAAAAAAAACCAGAACCTTAATTTTTATGTATCTGTCTCAACAGCTTAAAGTCCACTTCAGAGAAGAACTCATCACAGCTTCCTCTTTTTTTTTGTGGGAGTTTTACTTAACTATGCCAGAGAAAACCACGGAATAATGAATTGAGATGATCAATGAAATTTCTTAAGCAAATATTTGTTAATGCTCTGCATTTAAGCCCCAACTGCATTTAAATCCCAACTGTGCATTTAAATTTAACCCAGATTTATTCAAATATTTATTTGTTCTACAAACAATCTTGTTATGGGAGGTTTCTTTCCAAGCAGCTATTTGAATTATTAGATAATTAATCTTCCCTCATAGTTTGCAGAAGAATGTAGTATTTGCTCTCTTGCTCAGCTATTGCACAGTATCCTGGTAGAATAAGTTGCTTATTCCTAGCCTTGAACATGTTTACCAAGAAAACATCAGTTTTAACAAGCAATTTTCAAGTGTCTTGTAACAAGTTATCCTTTCACCTTGGTGAAAGAATTTTCTTTGATCATATTTATTCTGTGGTGACAAAAAGCAAAGTGAAATGAAGAGCAGAAAAAGCTCCCAAACCACTCTATAAAACAAAAGCCAGGTTTCAAGTGTACATGCACTGAAATTTGATAAAGTTCTTGGAATATAAAAAATGCAGGCTTTCTGTAGCTTGTCCCATTACAAACAACAGTACCAAAACATTCATACTCTAGAGATTAAAAAAGAAAATAATATTTTCTGGTTTTCCCCACTGTGAAATGTCAGTTTTCACTACACTGAAAAAGAGCAGCTCCCTGTCAATGATCTGGGTCAGTTTTCATTAAGAGCCTAAATGATGGCATACCAACTGCAGTCAATGCATTTGCAAATAAGCAAAAACTTGAGAGGGGATGCCGGCATGCAGGTCCAGGAATAGAATTCAAATGTACCTGGCAAATAGGACATAAACTGAAAAGGCTGGGAATATAAATAGCAATACAGCACACATTGTGTCCAGTTCTCTTCTGCTCTGCATCAGCAAGGCCTTGTCTGAAATGCTGGGTCTAGTTTGGGGTGTCACATTCTAGGAAGAGTAATTGGAGGGGGAACAGTGAAAATGACCAGAGCTCCAGAAAACAGCATCTCAAGCCTGCTTGCACTAGCTGAGGTGTGACGTTGTGGGATCTTAAGTACATGAAAGGCTGCAGCAGGGATGGACTAAACTGTTCTTGTCTCAGCTGAATGGGAGAGAAACCACAGACTTACACTGCATCAAATACAAATTCAGGTCAGACAGACAAAACCTGCCAGCTCTGGAAGCAGAAATACTGGAATAACACTGGGAGACTTCCTTTTTATTGGAGGTATTAAAAACATGTTAGACTAACATCCATTAAAAAGGAATTGGGGGGCTTGAGCTTCCTTGGGCATAGAAGACAGGGGTATAACCAGGATTTCAGCAGTCTGTGGTTTTACAGCTGTATAAATAGTCCATCAGGATAAGGGAATCAACACCAGAGTAGAAGGTGGATCTAATCATTTTGTCATCTACCAGCAAAGAAAAAGGTGCTTGCTTTCTTCCTCCTGCCCCCCAAAAGGCATTAATGACTGGAGTATTTGAAAGATCTCTCCAACTTGCAAATGCAGAATTTGCTTTCCTGCTGCTTTCATAGACACTATGTGATGGTGCAAATGTATTTCTGAGTTTCCATGTAAAACCATACAGGATAAAAATAAAATTACATTATGTCTGGATCCATGAAAGCTGTGGGTGGGTGGGAGGGCTGCTACCAAAGCTGTGATTTTAAGCTTCATGAATTGGGGAGAAATTGCGGCTCCTCAGTGAGATTGATTCCATGACTGCTCAGCTTGATAAGCTCAGCAGAAGATGGGCAGGAAAAAAAATCCTAAAACCTGTGGGGATTTTTTTGAATAAAAGCCCCTGTTATGAAACTGTAGTACTGCTTGTTAGTAGCTTTTGCTGTTTGACACAAATGCTACCCATCAGCTGATAGCATTAGTGATTATTTATTATTTCTAGTTAACAAATATAATGATAAATTTCAGCTGAAAATACCATTTTATTTGGCAATGGATATTTTTAAAACTTGTTTTATGTCTTCTACTGAGACACATAAATAGAATTCAGCAATAGAAAGGTTTTTCTGCGTGGTTGGGGTAGAAAAAAGGGTTGTGTATGTTTACTTCATAGTTTGAGAATTCAAGGACGCAGAGGAGCTTTTGGCATTTACATCTCGGCTTTAAAGGGAACTGGGAAAGCTACACCAGGCTTCGTTGTATTTTTCCTGTAGATCTCCATTCCCTTTGCCATCTCTCCTCCCTCTTTTTAGAAAGGCTTTAAAAGTCCTTATGGACCTGATAGAGCATTGCTCTACGAGTTTCCTCATAACCAAATCCTGTCACATGAGGATACTGCTAAAGAGAAGAAAAAGCACTAACAAGTTCTAGCAATGCCAAATAACATTCAGTTCTTGTATTTTCACTTGGCATGGTAACACTTCCAAAGAGCAATTGTTTCACAATCAGAACTTCTGCAGCCTGTTCATTTCCTTTCTCTTACTTAGCTGTTCAGAGACCATCAGACACCAGGCAAGCCAATAAATGTCCATATGAGCAATTATGTAGCTTAAACATCGAGTGAGACAAACTAATTTTTTCTTGCAAGTACAATTTAAAGGGACAAATCTGATAGTATCACTAGAAATAATTCATTTGCATAGCAACTCTTTTCTCTTTAGTGAACTTCAGGTATTGATTAAATTAAAAGTTCTGATTTTTAAGAAAGCTCTTCTAAAATGGTCCCTCTGTCATGACAGACATGGGACACAATTCTGTTAAACAAAGCTCAGTACTTGCATCATGATTTATGTGACATTTTCAGCAAAGTACTCAAGAATATGCTAGCTGTTCCTAGACTACTTGGGCTTAAATTTACACTGAAAGTCATATTTATCAATAAGGGGCTTGTGCCTGCATAATTGGAAAAAGAAGAAAGTCTCTTTTTAGACTTGTCACTGGGAGAAACACTGCTATGCATAGGGATTTCAATGGCACTTCCATGAAGGGTGACTGGCAACATAATTTAAAATGCTGTTAATAAAGAGATTGAGAGGTTTACAGCCCTTCCCTCTCATAAGCTTTAAAGAAAAGAAATTCCTTTACACAGCACAGCAGATGTGCAAAAAGATGATTGATGCTTAATATCCATGCTGATAGCCATGTTGCCCACAGGGAAGTCCTGAGTAAGAGGGATTTCTGAATTGAGCACTCTGAGGGAGAAGGAAACCTGATTTACTAATTGGTTTTGGTGGGATAGTTGTTAAAGTGGTCAAAACCAGCTGGGTCTGCTTAATATGTCCTTCAGTGAATTGCAGAAATCTGCAGGCTCCGTCCTCTGTTTCAGGGTCTGTGTGAAATGTGGAAGTAAATAATTGACATTAAGTTTATATTATTTGGCATCTCAGATTAATTGTTGTCCTTAACAGGACAATGACTTTAAATCACTTTCATCCCAGTAAACTCCAGGTGTTCAGCAAAGGGGACCATGCTGCTGAGTCACAAAGGCTAAAACTTGTATCTGCTGTCTTTAGATATCCACAGAATAAACGTCTGTGTGCACTCGTCTCCCTGACTGCCTTTCTATTACTTGGAAGAGAATTTGATCATATTTTTGGCATCTGCTTTAAGATGGCATGAATCACACCTTCAAAATGCTTTTTCCTCTTTTCTGATTACACAAGCAACCAGTTGTGGCTGGCTTAGGGACAGACATTTAACTATCAAATCTATTAGGTCAGGACAGATGAATCCCAAACAAAAGTGTAAATATACATGATATGCCTGCAAACATATCCCTTATGTTGTGGTCCTCTGCTGATGCCAAATGACACCTGTCTGAGCAGTGCCATGGGGCACCCTTGTGTGCATGTCTGCCTTTCACCAGGAAACTGGACAAGAGGAAGAGAGGGAGGAGAGGGGCTGGCTGCTGCCAAGCTTTCATCCCAGTATGGTATGGCAAAGTGGCTGCAGAAACCATCAAGACCAAGAACTGACAGATTCTGGGGTGCAAGTGTGTAGAAATAGCCCATGTGCCTGCTAGAAACCAGATGTAGTTCAAGTCACAAGACACACCTTGACCCCTAGATTAGGACCTCTCAGCTGGTGGCTTCACTCCCTCCTTACATCATGCTTGTCATAGCAAAAAAGAAGTCAAAGACACCAAGGCTGAAAATAATAGCATCAGCTTTCTTCTGTTTTAATTTTCAGATATAGGAAATTATTGCTCAGCAAGGGAGGCAGCATTAAAGCAAAACCTCTGTCTAAAGGCCCAAGTGTCTTCTCTGGCTGCAGAGCTATCACTGTTTTGACACCAGCAGTCTGGCACTGCAGGAGGCATTGCTCCAGCTGAGGATGGTTGGTGGGAGCAGCAGTAGTGAGGCAGGTCACCCTCCCTCATTGTTCTTTGACTTTGCTTTCAGGTAATTTCAAAGAGAGGTTAATAAAGACTGTTTTTCTTTGAGCAAGGCTTGCTTTCTGTGATCATTTTCTGATAATATCATTTGTTTTCAACTTGGCAGTAGGTTTATGGAATGAGATCCCCCCGGACCTCCATGACTTTGTATTTTACCTGGCAGCAAACATCTCAGTTTTTTCTCTTGTCACTTGATCTGGGATAAAAGAAACCTGTGCCTTTCTTAAGGAGGAAAAAAAAAAAAATTAAAATCCCTGAGGGAGAGAATGATTATAGGAAACATGGGATGTACACTGTACTGGGTGGCCATTTTCTGGCAAAGCTCTGAACTCAAACTCTGTTTATCAAGTAAATGAAACATTTCACCATGTACAGTGTGCCTGATTCTGCAGCAAGTGGCAGAAACATCCCCATGTGCCAGGCAAGAGGTGAGACAGCATTACACTTCTTCAAGCTCTAAAAGGACTCCTTTGTGCCAGCTTTGGTGCAATATTTGGTTTGCTTGTAAAAAATGCAGTCTTCTGTAATTTATAGGAGGTGTAATGAAATATGTGTAATTTGATGGAAAGTCCTTGATAAGATACCAGCGGTGACAGCATGGGGTTATTTCCTAACTGGCATTTGAGAGAGCCAACATGATTAAATCAGGGCTCATTTTAAGTTGACTTGTAATTGCCTGCACAGGAAAGGTAAAAAGTGAGTTCCTCTGTAACTATGAGATTTTGTTCTCCACATCCAGATGGAATATAATATTGCTGCAGTGCTTGTAGGCTTGTGGGGTTTAAATAGTGCCTGCAATCTGGTGCCATGCTGATTTACTAATCCTTGATCTTAGTTGAACATGATCACAGTCCCTGCTTCTGTTCATAAGGGATAGGCTTACTGTTAATTGACAGGCTTTGGCGTCCTACCAAAAGAGCTGCTATGTAGAGAAGGAACTAAAACAGAGCAGAGGATGTATTGGACAAGCCAATTTGGTGGGGGAGAAATCTATTCAGTAGATCTTTATGCCAAAAATTATTTTCTATTTTATTGTGTCATTAAAACTACAAGTATGTGATTTGCATTTTAACATGAAACTAATAAAAACAGAATAATCTGAAATGTGTTTGCAGGGTGATTAAGGATATAAGATGTGGTGTTTGGAATCTTCCCAGCTACTCTGCTCTCTGTTTATTTAATTATGGTGTGAACTTCCATGTTTGTATCTGCTCACAAAACTCGTGTGCAATGGTACATACTAAGCATACCCAACCTCATATTTGTGATAGTGCCCACAGATTTCAAAGAGATTGCATCCTGGGGCTGGGGACTGCATGGCATTTTTTCCAGCATTTTTGAAATTTGATGGAAAAATGTAAGCAAGCTGTAATTTCTTTTCCAGTAACTCCCCAGAAGTTTCAGATTGTCTTCTTTTTATTCAGGACTTTGCTTGCCCAAAGTTACCAAGTTTTGATCCCTTTCTCTAGCTTTCTAAACCTGGAAAAACCTGAGAGAAAAATAATTTTGTGGGGAAGCCTGAAATTCTTTATGGTCTATCTTTTATGCTTTTGCACTGCTGGCCTCACAGGCTTCAGGCATGCAAAACTGGAGGACAATGTTTAGACATCAGTGGTACTCTAGAAGTATACAACCTTCCACCAGCCTTTTATAGCCTTCATTGGCTGAACTTGCCAGTGTAGATGTGTTTATTTGTGGCTAACTTTAGACCTGTCTTGTGTTCTGGATCTGTCAGTCGTGATAAATTTGAGCCCACTTACCTAGAACCTAATATAAATGCTTTGAAATCCCTGGAATACAGTTTTTTACTCTGTGTGCTAAACTTTGGGGGATTTCCTGCCTAGTTTCAATATTTCATTTAACCAATGGAAAGAAACACTCTGCATTTTGGGGGTCACTTGTAACAGTTCTTTCACTGCTGTGCAAGTGAGGAGCAAAGCAGGAGCCTTCCTTCCTATAAGGTCATTCTTTAGGTTTAATGAAGGGTAGTGTTACTCTGAAAACGGAACAAATTCTTTTGTGCTGAGCCAGGGCTGAACTGTGGAGCAGGGCAGTGCAATGGCACATCTGAAAGTCTCACACCAAACCTAAGCCAGTGACTTGGAGTCAACTCTGAGCCTTCCCAGCTCTCAGTTGTTTGGGATGCTCAAATGGTGCATTTTCCATGGTGGTGTAGAGGACGTGCCTTCAAAGTGGCCAAATAATTGTTCCCTGACTATATTCTCACACAGGGTATTTGGAGGTGAAGACTGTGATGACTGTGAGTCATCTCTTAAGTGTTTAATCCACCTATGAAGTTTGTCCATATTAGGCAGACATGTCCATATCAACACAAGATTTTCCTTCTTAAGATACATCTGTTCAATAGAAAAACAAACCTTCCTGGAAGCCATTCCATGGCCTCTGGGATGGTCCCAGGCATCCAAAGCCACAGCAGAGTTATTGCCATATATCTGCAGGTCTGTGTAAACCTTTGTCTTAGAGGCAAGGTCAGTTTGCACTTCTAAGGGTGGCATATGGAAAAAGTGTTTGTGTTCACTCTCGTCTACTTTCCTGGGCTCTGTTAAGTTCCTTCAAACTCTGAGGTCAAAACCGCTCTACCTCAGCCTTAGTTAGCAGTGCCACAGCAATCTTTCCCTCATCATCTGAGCAGCTGGGAGATGTCAGTACTTTGGTTCCTGTGGGGTCACTGTGTGTAACCTTTCTATTGGCCTGGCTGGTCTCATCCTTGTATGTTCCTTCTCTCTGCCAGCCATATCATTATGGAAAGATTGGCTCTCCTCATCCACCTCCTGTGAAGGGTTTTCATAAACCTGCCCTCTTATGCCTGGGGCATTGGTCTTCTATGAAACTTGAATTGGATGTTAATCAGATTTAGAGAAATCCTTCTTCAGCCTACCCGTGCCTCAATAATTCTGCAGCATCTCCTCCTCTCTGGCACCCCAGTTCTCTGGATCATGCTGAGATATGGCTTAGCTCTTTCCAGCCTGTGATCCTTGGTTTTGTCCATGAAGACAAGAGAACTGGAGTGAGGAATTGAGCTAAAGGGGAGCTGTAAGCCCAATCCTCCCCTGTCCTGGATTTGGACACAGCTGATGCACAGATAAATGTGGGATCTGGGGGACATTCCTGGGATCAAAATGAGAAAAATTAACTGGAGCATTTTCTTACTCACTATTTATTCTTAAGCAATTTAAAACTAGCAAAGGCATTGCCAGTCTTGAGAGGTCAATTCACACAACACTTCATAAAGTCATACTGAGGTATCACTGGAACTTCAAGGCAAAAACATTTTTGTATCAGACAATTGTCAGTGAATCACTGAGTGTCCTGATTTGGAAGGGATCTACAAGGATCACTGAGTCCAACTTCTGGCCCTGCACAGGATAACCCCAAGGATCACACCATATACCTGAGAGCATTGTCCAAACATCTCTTGAAACTCAAGCAGACTTGGTGGCTTTCATCACTGGCTCCTTCGTGGTTGCAACAATTCAATTATTGAAGGACCCATGGCTTCTAACCAGAGAGGCATGGAGCCATGTGCTGTATGGAAACACCAAATGGGCCGTTTCTGGAGCTGTAAGAGAAGTTGAGGTTTCTCACCTTGTCTTAAGGTTACTGAACTGTCTTTTTAACTCTGAATTGATACTAAGAGTTGAGCATTTTTTAACAATCTAAGAATAATCTTGTTGTGATCACTCGGAAGATATTTTGTGAATTAATAGAGGTATGAAATTTAACAGGATTAGCTAAATCATATTAAAAAACTTACATGTACATTCTCATTCAAAATTCAAAAGGTTTTAGTTTTTAGTTTCATTTCTTTCCTGCTGTGGTGGTTTAAAATTATTTTAAATCAGGGCAGTTTTAATTCTGAAGAGGAAAGCACATAGGCAAGCTGAATAGGAATTACCTAAAATGCATTATAAATTCAACTTGAATTAGCTTTAAGAAATTATCTTACTCTTACCTTGAATGAGAGAAAAACATATTTGCAAATTGAAAAAATGGTTTGTCATGAGAAGAACATAAAAATGTGAGGTGGAATACAAGGTATATTCTCAAAAAGTTATTTTTGACAAACGTCTATAAAATTTAGGAGGGTTTCTAATAAAACAAATTGCCTGGAAAATTCAACTATTCCCGAAAGAGTCATTGTGTTCAATTTGGAGACACCACTCAGCCATTACAGTGTGAAACAGCTTTGCTTTAATTGAAAATCTCGGAGCAGTCTCTTCCAGGAAGTTTTTTCCCACCTTTCATTAGTAAGACTTGACTGTGAGGGGCACCTGCAAACAGCTGACAAGTGCCTTATTACAAATATTTTATTAAAAGTGCTTTTTTTTATAAATAGCTTTTTGTATTGGCAGGGATTTTGAATAATGTTGGAAAATGTTAGCTACAACTAAGTAGCTCACTAATAATCCAAAGCTGGAGAAAGTTATCAGAAGGATGTCAAAAAAAATATCTCAGGATAGAAAAGCGGGCATGTATGTTTAAAGACACTCCTGGGGGGGGAAAAAGTATTGTGCAGAGAATGTAATGTATTTGTAGAGCTCAAAAGGGTATGCTCTGTGAAGGTATTGATAGGCAGTCTGTCCTTTTTTCAAGTCTTATCTTCAGGGTAGCAGAGCTCAAATGTGCCAAACACTTCTCGTGTTCAACTCTGATTGCATCTGTGCAATTTTCTCTGAGATTTATGTCTGGTGCCAATGAAAGCAGTGGGCATTGTCTCACTATATTTAACATATTTGTTAGATTAACTGATTGCTTAAATGTTTTTATTCTTATCACATCTGCAGTGCCAAAACTTCACTGATCAACAAAAGGATGCTGGCTGGGCAGATAGCAAAATGACTGCTGTTCCAGGCAAGAAATGCAGGCTCAGAAGTGTGACTACTGCAGCCAGGAGAGAACAGAGCTCATGTGCCTGCTGAAGTTGTATTCCTGGTATTGTGTTATGGTTTTCCTAAGGGTTCTTGGGAATGCACCCTCTCACACACATGCTTTGCTTCTTCATTTAGGAGAGACTGCAGAAAAGACAAAGGCATCTGGAGCAGGAAAGTCAGAAGATACAGTAACAGGGCAAAAATATTCACACTGTGACTTTTACTGGTGCCCTCTCAGTTATAATATTATTGCAGGATATTTAATACCCTGCTATTTGTATGTGCTCTACTACCCCAGCACACATCCGAGTTAACTCAAGCAGCCACTGATCATGGATATAGGGAATCAATTGTTGTGTCACAGTTTTTAATTCTAGAGGTAAGTAGCTGGTTTGGTTGAAGTTGGGCTTCTTCAGCTTTCTGATGTGTTTTGTGGGGTCTGGAGTTCTCAAGGCACACATCTGGGTCCAAAGACATTATGCCTGCTGTTCACTGGTGCTCCTCTCTCTGATACAAGTGGGTGCTCCAGAACATTGGGCTGGTGGTCTTTCAGAAGAGGTGAGCAATTTACTCCTGGACTATGCTTTGTCATAAGAAAACTTTCAGCATTGCATAGTATATATGTGCCCATCAGTAACCACTGTGTGGATGATTGAAGTGACCTTTATTGGTGTATTTGCTGTATTGCACTTGCCAGGGTACTCTGGATGAAATACTATGTTTAATTTCTGCTCTGAGAAGTGGGTTGTAAATGGTAGATATGGGAGAAAGAAACCAGCAATGTACCTTCCAACACACTTTAGTTCATCTAGATTCATTTTATCAAGAGCCCTTTATCCTTACCATTTATCACTGGTTCATTTCTTATAACTGCTGTGGCAGAGTGGCTTTGGAGGTGATTTAGAAGAGAATTAAATATAAACCTTAAAAATCAGCTCACTTGGAGACTGCCTAGAGGAAAAAGCAGTTACTGTGGTAGGAGGTCAAACCAAGGCTGACATCCCAACCAGCAAGGGGGCAAAATCACTGGGATGAGAGGGGCAAGAGAAACAGAGAAAGACATAAGGTTAATTAGAAAGGATAAAATAAAAGCATTGAGCTTGAGAGAGTGAAAGAGTGGAAGCTGTTAAACAGGTCATGGAACAAAACATCAGACAAGGGGAACGGACATTTGTCATTTTAGCTGCAAAACTGCAATCTGAGCCAACTGTTCTAACTTCTGGTTTAGCCATTTGAGGAAAAGTTTTTACTGGGTTTTTCTAGAGTTTGCACTACTCTTTTTGTGTTCAGGGTGACCAGAAATTTCCGTTCTCTCTGGATTTTTAAATATTCCTTTCTATTCATGTGAGCCAAAGGAGTTTTTGGACATTTAGCAGGTATCAATGTCACAGTGGCACAGAAGTAGAAGTAATCTCTGCCAACATCAGGCTTTTGTGTGGCTGATACTGAGCTTCATGGCTGCATTCTTCAGTGCCCCAGCAGTGCTTCTCTCAAAACACATAAGCAGGGTGGAGTACAAGTACTGAAAGCCATGGTAACTTCAAATTTACCTCTCATTCAAGTTGAATGTCATTGTTTGGATTGTGTGGGTCTCCTTTATGTTCCTGCACAAGATGTACATTCTTTGCCAATTGATAAGCTTTGAAACCATATATATTTCACAATGCTCACAAAATCCACACAAACCAGACATCTTATAATGTCCAAATATGCTCATTTAAAAGTTGGTGGAGGAATTGTCCAGAATGTAGAATATCACAACAAGGTTTTGTACAGGGCAATTTTTTTAAATGAGGCTTTTGTTTTTTTGTTGTTATTGTTTTTGTTTTAAGTCTTCGAAAATAGGATTTGATGCTGATCTGCTGAAAGGCCTTATCCAGCAGTACTGCTGGCACTAAGTCACAGGGTAAACACAGCCTGGCAGTGCAAGTCACAATGGACCACAGCTTGAAAATTACTGGCCTAGCAGCCTGGGAGTGGGAGCTCTCTGAGCTCTGCCTTTGAATCTCTTTTCTATTTCCTTTCTGAATTTCATCATGAACAGTATAAAACCCATCATTTCTGTTTCTTGCTTTTGCCTGTGTAAAGGGAAAAGTGCAAGCACATAAATACATTGCCTTTATCCCCCCCCATAAAGTCTTCATTCAGATGCTCATCAACCTAATTTTTCCTTCCTTCTCTCTCCTCTTTGCTCATGGCTTTCAGCTCTCCTTTGCCATATCCCCCTGCTTCTGTTAGCATTGCTCCTTTGTACCTCATGTTGTTTCTCCTCTCAGCATGGCCTGCTGATGTGCTGTCGTGCTGAGCAGAGGGGCTGGAGCAGGGAAGAGTCCTGCCAGCACTGGAAGAGGCAATGCTGTGCCTCCATTCAGTGCCACATTTATGTTCACTGATTATCAAGAGGTGCTGGATCCAACTGAGCCACTTCAGCTTGGTGTGACAGCATATCAACAGAGCAAGGAGGGAGCCTGGGGCCCTGGCACACACATTCATGAGAGCATCCCACAGCAGACTTGGGCTTTCTTTCCTTCTGGCTAGCAGGGACTCCATCTCTCTTGTCTGTCCAGTGAGACTCTTTTGTAACAATGCATTGCATTGCTCGTCCACCTGGTAGCACACAAGAGACAGGGCTGAGGATTTGATCTCCTGTGTAAGTTTTTTGGATGCTCTCCAAAACACATCTGGTTAGGCTCTTGGTTGAGAACATCAGCCTGCAGCAAGCATGCCCTGTCCTGCTGAAGGCTGGAGCATTTCAGTGTCCCTGGGGAGCTGCACCAGCTGTGCTGTCTCAGCTGGGACACACAGACTTGTTAAACTGCTCTAGCCTTGCCTCCATTTGGCTGTGGCTCTCCAGCCTCGAGTGAGATGGTGGCTTGCATTGCCCCTTTCCATCAGCATTTTGGGGCCACTAAGAGGGCAATTGCCATGAGGTTGGCTTCACTGTGCCACCACAGTCACCTGCAGGGAAAACAGTTCCATGTTGAGCTTTCAGTCACTCACATCATTTGTACCCTATATGTATGACACTTCAGCATCGTGATTGTTCCTTGGGTTTGTGTGACATTTATATTCCCTCCCAAAATTCAAAAGCAGGTGTTTTTTAGCCTAGTGAGATAGAATTTTCGTTTGAATTTTTTTGGATTTTAATATTTTCCCATAAAGGAAGTAGTTTGTTGTAACTTACTGCTTAGGTTGGTTGATCTTTGAATGTTTACTGCCAGGCAGATGTACATAGTTTGTCCTACAATTGATGATGTTCCAAACCTTGTCTTAGCTTTTCTACAGACTACTGCAACACTTCAAATTCCATGATGGTCAGAATAACTCTTTAGATTATAACCTATCAAATAGTTTCCTGCTTTTGTGTTCTTTATATAGTATTATTTACACTTCCATAGCTTCAAACCTTTATTGAGAGGCATGTCCTTACTCTCTACATCCTTTCCACTATGACTACTTCTGCTGTGATTGGTTCAAAGGCTGTTCACAAAGTCCATCTTTCAAGATGTGGACATCTTTGACAGTAAATTCAAGGAAACAGTAGAAAAGCCAGATGATTGATACTGAATGGACATTTTTTCCTTTGAATTAAACAATTGAAATTTTAAGTCTCCAAATGTTCCAAAGGATTAGGAGAACTATGACAGAAATGCAAAAAAAAAAATGAAGAGAAAATTGCAGAGTCTCTTTTCTTGCTATTCAACTTCCTATTTCCTCACAGAATCTGGTGTCTTTCAAAGTCCTATCTTAGTTTCCACTCCAAATCTAATCCAGTAGAATTTTCTGGGCTAGGCATACAGATTAAGAGCCACTGGTAATACAAGGGGTTTGTCTTTTATACTTACCTCAAGTAATAATACAGTTTGTTTTAATGCATTCTTTTTGTGGCTGGTGAGGTGCCATTTTTATTTACAGGTGATTCTGTGAAACATTTTGTTGGTGCAACAGAGGGGTTCCAGAGTCAGGTAATCCCTTGACTCCCAGCCACACTGGGAGAAGCAGGAGGTCAGATCCCATGCTCCAAGGGCTGAAGAGTCAGGTGTGCCCAGCCCTGCCAGAGACTGAATGGGGCAGGAGCTGTTAGAGATGAAAAGAGTAAATGGACTTGGCTGGCATTAAAGCTTGAATGCCTCTGAATCAATTGGTCTCTCAAAGGGGCCAGCTCAGGGATCTCAGTATTTGAGTTGCAATGGGAGTGCACGAGTGTGCACTTCTTCCAGGCACAATAATACAATTTCCTTCTGGGAATAACTGTCAGTGCCTGGAGAGAGCAAGGAAAAGCTCTTCTTTGTTGTTGATGATCCTGCTCAGCATGGGATTTCCAGGTCAGAGGTTCTCTGCAACCTCCCTTGTATTCCCAGGAGAAGCCATTTACCCTTCTCATGCCTCTGGTTTTACCAGTGGTCATTTTAAAAAACCTCTATAGGGAAAAAAAAAAGTTTGTCCGTTTACGTTCCTGTATTTTACTTTCTGTATGAATTTATGATCATCTTGATCTGTGCATATGTCTTATTGGGAATGTAGGCATTAGCTTGGGAGTTTGCCACCCTTGACCTGAAAGATCCCAAGTGTGCAGGTATGCTTTGAACTCTTTCCCCCAAATCAGCTTCATTTTTTGCACTCTCTCTGAGTGCACTGGTGGCTTTTCTTCACATGCCAAAGCCCTACACATAACAACATTGAGCCAAAACCAAGACTAAATACCACTGTAATCTGGGCCTCAGGTATATCCACTTTATGGACTGTAATTACTTTGTAAGTTCTTATCTCAGTAACTTTATTCATAGTTAACTTGGCATATTGTTTGCTACAGATTGTGGGCTGCAAAATACTCTGCTGGAGGCTCTTCCAACAGATTCATCATTGCCACATAAATTTTTTGTGCACTTTAATAATTTTTTCAGCTGTAATATTTTCCTTATGATGCTATGGTATTTTGATGTTGCATTTCTGTGGTGCCTACCTTTGTATATGTCCTGGTAGAGCCTTTTTCCCTTTCAGTATTACTGATTTTTTTTCTATTTGTTTGGCTTAACTTTTACTTATTTTTCCCTAGAACTACAAGTAGAAAATGGTGTCTATCTTATCTTCAGCTTGTGCTAATTTTTTTCTTCACATGCTGTGACTCTCTTTCTGCTAGAGCACTGATTTGTCATGGTAAATTATACATAGCTCAGTGTCATGTGGATTTCTGTGCTTTAAGTTGCATCCTTCACTATTTTCCTTGCTCTAGCACCTTCCATCAAACACATTTATTTCTTTTGCACCTCAAAAAAAAAAAAAAAAANTCCACTCAAAAAAAAAAAAAAAAAAAAAAAAAAAAGGAGTAAAAAACTTTCTGCTATTCCCTTAGCTGCTTTGTTGTAAACTCCACACTCCACAGAGTATTTTTGTAGTACTGTCTATGCAAACTATTATTTATCCAGAGTAGGATATGCTGAGGGATACCACAAATCAGTTCTCAAGGAGAAGTGGGTATCTGAGTATCTGAGGACCAGTGTTTTTGAAGTTTCACTCTGAAGTTTATTAAGTTTATTATCCTTATCTATTACAAACTCATGAGATATGAGTCCTCTCTAACAAGTCAAGAAAGTGAGCCAAGATGGTGACTATTCAAGGCAATTTAACTCCCAATTATCCAATAAACAGTTGACATCTATATTATTTATGCTTCTAATCCAGTTGTGATCACCCAAAATCCTCAACGCAAACCTCTTTGACTCAGTTACAGAAAACCACACAGATTTGTGAAGAAGAAGGAAGAAGAAGGTGCAAAAAAGACAACCAACACCCAGAATTCTCTATCTTGGCTCCCATATATTACCACACACTAAAATCCCAAATCTAAGTTTTTCACTCTGTGAGATCACACAATACCATCCAAACTACATCCCCATGATCCTAGTACTATCACTCATTTTTTGGAAGCCTGTTTTAAGGCCTCAGGTCAAATGCAGTGTTTCTCTGAAGTTCTGTGTCTGGCAGCACAAGGAGTCCAAAATCCTCAGCATCTAGAGTTCCCACACAGTGTAACAGCTATTTTTTTGACTCTTCATCCTAGCTGTGCTTCTCAGTTGCTCTCTGAGCGTTTTGTGGTGTGATTGCTGTTATTTGGTATGATTTACTTTGTCTCTGGGCTGCTGAGCTGTGGGCTGCTGCAGTGGCCTGATGCCACCAAAGTCTGGTGTGGTGGGACAGAGCTGCTCACAGGGCTGCTCTCTGCTGCCTTACAAGAGCTCTGCCTGTGCCATGCTGTGTAAAGGAGCCCATGTTGTGCTGAGCAAATGGGGAAAGAATCTTCTCATTCCCATTGAGATGAAATTGCTTGAGGGGAAATCTGCTATTGGAAAAGAGTGGATGAGGTGGGAAATCGTCTTGGTCTGGTTTTTCCATTAGGGTGTGGAAAATGCCCTTCTTTGGTAGGTAAGTCAAACTTTTGCCAGGCCAAGGGAGAAAGCAAGCCCACATTTTCAGGTGTGGGTACATGGTAAGGGAGGCTCATAAAGAGAGATGCTGTAGCCCTTCTGGTACTGGAGTGGCTCTGGGTATGACCCCAGAAGCTGTTGCAGGTACCACTTCTTAAACCCTTGCTGCTACAAGGGGAGACAGGCTCCTGGTCCTTTCCTGCCCTAACCTCAAACTAGGGGAAGCAAAGGGCATGGGGAATAGGAGGCTGTGCCCACTTCAAAAGAGATGAAACTTCCCCCCAGGAAAGCTGAGTTGCTGAAGAGGGAAATGACATTCCTGCTGAGTTATACCAGCCCTTCACATCTCTCTCCACCTGTCCTCTGACTGCAAAATAGCCACTTCAAGGGCTATTTTATACATGGAATAATTGAACAGGTGAGCTGAAGAAAATGATTTTTCGTGGACTTCCTAGCTCCAATTTATAATTGCTGCCTTGTAACCAAGGAATTCTTACAGTGACAGAGTGAAGAGCAGATGAATGCCAAGTAAATAGTACATGTCTCTAGTTTGGCACAGTAGGACAAAACATGAAGTAGGAGCTGCATATCAAAAAGCTGTAGCTCCATGACGAAAACTCTCCTGCTTTGCTTTAGAGTGAGGGCATAAGCTTTGGTCCTAACTCTCAGAAGGGGGTGCTGTTCCCTCATCTGATTTCTTTGTATTTTATGAGTATATCTATATGGTTTGCATGCATATGTATGTATGTATATGTAACACCACTGTAGTTTTAAAAGCAGGCTAAAACATTTATTTCACTTTGCCCACTGCTTTAGTGCATGGTTTTTATGAAAAATGATCATAAGGTTGCTGCTTTTGTTTTAATTATTCCCCAGCGCAGTATGCAAAAAAATTTTCAGCCATATGGGGCTCTTTTGAAAAGTATGGGAAACCTTGAAAATGGAAAAACAGTGTAACTAAAGGAAGAAATAGCAAAAAAAAAAGTGGTGTCTTTATTTTATATTGCACAGTGCACAGAAAAATTTACTGTCTTGTGCAAGAAGTGAGAACAGCATATTCATACTAAGTGTGTATGAAAAACACTGAGTTGCAATCAATGTATTGTACTACTCAAAAATATGATGGTTTAGATTATGAAGTCAGATAATTTTAAAAGTCTGGATATTGTTCCAGTATTTCCACTAATTTTTATTTCTTGACATTCATTGTTTGGATATTAAAATAATCTTGTTGATTTCTTATCTTGTTCGTACATTTATTTATTTAATTTTCACCTCCAAATTAAGAAACAATAGTTGCATATATCTGCCTTGGACACACCGCTGATGAATGTGATTGACTTTCTTCTTGTCTGTCTGCTCCTGCTAACTCTTGGAGACACATCACACTTCTTCCCTATCAAAGCCTTGCTTTGGAAAAAGCTACCTGGATCCGTAGCCTCCCTCTCTCTGGGCAAGAAAGAATTCAGGTGCACAATATCTCAGTTAGACTGGGCACAGTAAGCAGTGAAAGCTGTGCAAGCAAAGGATCCTGCTGAATCTGCAAGCTTTCCCCAGCACTGCTGGCAGGCTCCCTGGTATTCATGACCATCCACGAGGGAAGCTGGCAAATCTGGGTTATGGTCTCCAGCTGCACCTTTGAGAACAGCCTTACCTCAAGGTTTGCAGGGCTTTGAACTCTTACATGACCAGGTCACCATCCTGACTTAGAGGCGAAGCAAATATGGCCTTAGCATTAACTGATAATAATTAAATGCCATAACCTGTGACTCTGCAATTAGCAGCAGGGTTTCTGTTTATTTGGGATTACAGCTGTAGCCATGTTCTGGGTTTAATGGGGGAACATAGGTGCTCCTAATCATTCTACAGTGTGGAGCATGACTTCCCACAGATATCAGCAATCCAGACTTCCTGCAGAACCAAACCATTGGCTTCAGTGGGTGCT
Organism: Hylia prasina; assembly: GCA_013397195.1. Classification (NCBI taxonomy): domain Eukaryota; kingdom Metazoa; phylum Chordata; class Aves; order Passeriformes; family Sylviidae; genus Hylia; species Hylia prasina. The sequence continues at coordinate 23,052 of VYXD01006588.1, forward strand.
CAGAAAAGAAGTATTTTCAGGATGGTTCTTATTTTGCATAGGGACCTCCTTTGGCAGATATTTGGCTAGGGTCTCTGAAATGCTGTAAAAAACAAAATTCTCATTGTCCTGGGGATTGTGCCTTCTAGGTTTCTTCTGCCCTATCATCTCTATTGTGGTAATGTCATGGGAATGATTACATGGAAGGAGGTGTAAAGACAGTGTTAAAAGGACATCAAGACAATAATCTTACCTATTATTCCTCATTTATCTGGAGATCACAGCTGGAATTTGGATGCAGAAAAAAATGAATATGGAACTTCAGAAGAACAATAGCAGCTTCTTGTAAGTATTTCCCAAATCTTAGTTTTGTAGGTCTATGAATTGTTTATCCTCAACCAGGACTAAGATCCCAATCATAGATATCTACTTCAGGGTGAGATGCCTCTGGATTTGCACATTTCCTTTCAATATGATAAAAGGAACCCTTATTTTAATTCCAGACAGATTCATTTTAAATGTTAAAACAGATGAATTCTACTGCACCCAAGCCCTCTGTGAAGAGAGTCTGGCAAGTTTCAAGTGATTTTTAAAAAGTGTCTCAGTCCGGTCCCAAAGAGCTGGCTGGTATGACATTGACCACTCCACATCTTCATGTCTGAAATTACCTTCTCCAAGGACAAAGTGTCTAGAGAGAGTCAAAGGTGGGTTTCACTCCACAACTTCCTTGAATTTCTCCCTGTGGAAGAAAGTGGGGTTTTAAGGAGCTGAGTAAGAAAAGGCTGTTGTGCTTCAGAATGGTTGCAGGAAGACTGACAGGGAATGAAGAGTAACTGTTCAATTTAAGAGACTTATTTTACTTTGTGTATACATATATATATTTTGAAATACAGTGATCATATTTTTCAGGGTCTAACTTAAAACATCATCCTGTGGTGTCTGTAACAATCTCATCTGGAATTGTCCAGTACTAAGATTTATATGTTTACTTCTAGACTACAATGATTCATTTGCATTTTTTATTTGTTAGCAACTTCTAAGTCTAGAATTTTAAATCCTTGGGTATAGTTTTAGAAATTTGCTGGGTTTTTTTGCCTGAAGGAATCACTCCATCTTGCATAGCAGTAAACAGTCAGCCATGGGAGGAGTTTTAGGGCTGTATATGCTGGATGTTGCAAACACCTCTAGGCACTGCTGGCTGGATAGTCATCAACCTTGGAGCACAGTATGTGTGCTCCTCTGCCTTGTGTTTTGTGCTGTGATGTGCAATCTCACTTTCAGTTCTCATGTCTGGGACCTAAACACTGTCTTCTGAACCCAGGACCTGGCTGAAGATAAGCCCTGTTCTTATTCTGCACAGTCACAGGGATGAAGGCATGCCTGGGTCAGGCCATGCTGCTTGAAGAGCAGACTTCTGGAGTGTTTCTTGCTGGGGAACATGCAATTTATACTTGTGTATAAAAAAACATGAGGGGCAGTCATCTATGTGTGTATGAATGGCAACCTTCTCCTGTTTGGTTATCAAGGTACGAGCAAGCAGGCTGAGACTTTATGCTGATGAGACATAGTCAATTAATAAAGAGGATGTGATAAAATCAATGCGAAGCAGAATGTGCAATCTGCCTTTTGGTAATGCCAGCACAGTACATAGGAGTTGCTCAACTTGCACACCTCACCACTAACTGCATTGAAGAATAAAGGAAGAAAACCTTTCTGGATGCTCAGACTGCTTAGGTGGGTGTCAGGAAAAGAAGATAAATCCATGTTGGAAAGGTCTGATACAAACCATGGTACCTGAGTGCAAAATGACAATGCCTTCTTATTGCCTTTGTCACTTCTTGTGGCTATGCTATAAGAATTCTTGGGTGTAATCACCTTGGTGTTCTGCTACAGGCCACAAAACTCAATGCATAAACCTTGGCACAGCTTCTGTTTTCAGCTGTACCACCTATTTGTACTTCTCTTCTTGGCTCCAGCTGCAACTCACGTCGTTGTGTGCATGTATCACATATCAGATGGGAAAATCAGGCCCTTCATGTCCGACGCTTCTTTACAGCAGGGCTGAGCTCTCCAGTACCCTCTGATAAGATTGTGCCATAGAACAGTCCATGAAACACAGTGTGATTTCAGACACCTTCCAGCATCTTACCAGCACATAAATAGTTAGCTGCCATTGGAAATCTTAAGCTACAGACAATGGGAGATGGTAACCTCTTGTGCACAGGATTTAAAACTATAGGATCATTGACCTTGAATCGTGCATGTAGCCTGGGAAATCTGGAGTTAAGCAGCTTGCAAAGCCATAAAAGCCAGCCACCAGTCTGAAGAATAGAAGCCTTCTTCTAGTTTTCCTGCTGATATTCACTGTTTCAATCAAAGTACAGGTAGTACTTGAAGAATGACAGATCTTGTGAGCTTTATATATCAGTAAAATGAGATTATGCTTCATGACCCTGCTGCATTTGACTTTTACATTAGAGAATATGATTCAGGGATTCATTTGAAAACCCAAAAAATATAAATTAAAAGAATTTTATTGTCATTGCTATTTTCTCATTAATTGCACATCATAACTGACTCACAGGAAAGTAAGAATCATAATGAAGAAAATCAGAAATAAAAAAGGACTCACAATCTTAATATGTATCAGTACTGAAAAAATTATGAAAAATATAATGAAAAGCATAGGAAACTATATTTTTCTTACTAGCTTTATTCTTATAATATCACATTTTAAAAATACAATTTTAGAAAAAAATGAACTATAGCTTTTTGCAGTGATAGGCGACAGGTCAGAAAAGCGTTTCAGAATAATTTTACACCTTTTAACCTTAAAAAATACTTTGCTGACAATTGAGAAAGGGCCTTAAAAGAAGCGCTGATAGGCATTCTCACAGCAGGGTTGCCATGTCCCATCACATAGCAGAGGGTTTCTGCATAATGTATCCTGTAATAAGAAGTGTACTGCAAATCACCGGGCTTGAGTAGCAGTTTTAAGAAAGTAATCCTTGGCATGAACTGCTATTAGTGATGACACTGAAAGTTTGTTACGTAAAACTCTTCAGAAGACACAAAGAAGGTAAACTGTTTAAAATTTTGATTCCAGCCTTGAAAGAACTACTTTGTCATAGAAATTTGTCTGCATTTAAATATATATTTAGTGTGCTCTGGGTTTTTTTTTCATTTTTGCTTATGCTTGGACAGACTCGTTAAACAGAAACTGCAGTTTTGTTAAATGAATGTCAGTTTTCTCTCATTCCATGCCACAAATGGTAATTGTTCCAAAAGCATCTTAATAATTACTGGTGTTAATTATGAATGTTAATACAGTCAATGATCACTCAGAGTCCCCATGTTACAAACCCTTTATAAATGAAGTAAAAACTAAAAAAAAGAAAAATTTTTAAAAATCCAGTATAACAAAGACTAAATCAGTCCATCAAAGCACAGCAAGCTATATTCGTGTTTTAATGGCTAGACTAATCAAAATGGGATATGAATCTACAAGAAACCTTCTTGTTGAAATTAATTTTGTATTTGTCTGGAAATGTAAATAAAAGAAAACGTGAAGGGGCCATTTCCAGGCAAGTTCTTTTCAGTGTTAATGATGCAAATCACTGAAGTTTCTCAGTCCCTGGGGAATCTTTTTGTCTTTCTCATTTCCATAAGAATGATTTTTAGGTGATTAAAATAAAAATCTAATGAAAAAAAATTCTTTATACTTTTCTCACAATACAGTTTAGTAGATATCTGGAAAAAAAACCCAAACCATGCTGGAATTGACTTTAGAACTATAATAAACCTTCCTAGGAGAGTATTGGTCACAAAATGTTTTTGTATTTATAATGGAGACATTTTTGGTTGTCTTTAGGAGTATTTGATAGAAGTTGCAGTCATGTGAAAGCTTGATGTTTCAATGTAACTCCAGAATTTTTCTCAGCAGCTAGTAAGGGGTAATGAAATGTTTCATTGTGTTGTTTTCTAAGTGGGCAGTATGCGAAACAAGCAGAGACATAATAATTAAAATTTTGGCTTTCTGTATTTTTGGCAAATATTTTTGTCCAGAGCAAGATTCTTCCTGAAGATCAAGGACTGGACTGATAGTGAAATACTGGAGAAGCATTGATCAGTTTAATCTGCTTTTAATCCCATCCTTCCTCCAGAAAGAAACTACCTGAGTGACTCAATAAAAAGCTGCTATTAAACCATGGCTTTGCTATAAGGCAAGATACATCCTGCAATGGTTCAGGTTTGGCTTTACTTTCCCTCTTTTTCCAGGGAAGAGGAAATGGCAAAAATGGAGGTTGGCACAGTCCACGTTAGCCCCATGTCCAGCGCAGATAACACCTCTTTCCCTCCCCATGGCAGTGTGTGGGGGAAGGACTAAATTGTTCCTCTCTGTCCTGACTCACTCTGCGCAGAGAGAGCAGCCGTGTCCCAGGCTCACACACAGGAACACGTGTGTGCACATCAAACAGGAGGGAGTGACAGCCTGCAGGGGACACGGGAGAGCACTGGCCCTGCTGATGCCTCGCAGCAGGCAGCACAGCTCTCCCTCACGCTGGCAGGAGAGGGCAGGTGGCAGGAATAACCCTGGAGGGAGCTCAGAGCAGGAGCTGCTGCTGGGCTGCACGTCCAGGAGCAGAGATGACATGAGAGGGAGTATGTTCTTATTTCCCTGCAGTGCTCAGCCAAAGTGTCCTCAATGTTCACTAGCTGTTCTAAATTGCCCAGGCCCAAGAAAAGGAGCAAGGCAATGTCTTTGGTGTCCACAAACAGAGTCTCCAGTGAGAGAAGAACAGGGATGCAGAAGTAGCTTTGGCACAGGTGGGAATCCGCATTGTGGATTCTGGGCTGCACGAGGAGGCTGCACACAGGTGACACAACAAGGAACCAAATCTCTGTGCTAACCCCAACCAGTGCACTCTTGTGGAATAGGGAGAGTGAATAGGGAGCTGCAGCCCTCCAGGAAATTAAATAGAAATGGAGCTGGAGATTACTGTTGCTTGGGACTGAATTGCTCCCCACCGGGTTTCCTCTTCAGCTGCTAATGAGCCACCAAGGAGAATCAAGTTGTTCCCAGGACTGCTTGGGTCTTGGGTTTGGGTTGTGGAGGAATGAACAGAACTCTTGGGCTGGATATGGGATCAGATGGTACAGGCGACAACTGTTCAGGGAAAATACACTGGTGTCTCATGCCTCCATGACTCTGGGAGGTGATGTCTACCTCTCCATAGCTCCTGGCTGAAGACTTCCTCCCCTACTCCAGGCTTCCCCAGCCCTGAAGGGGGTCTCCCCAGCTCCAAAGGGGGAGACTTATGAAATGTTCCTGGCTGTGGTGGTCAGCAGATGCTCAAGCTCCATTATTCAACAGACAGTAGTCAGGAGCCACAAAACCTGAAATGGGGTCTAAAATCTCAAAATGAACAAAACCAGAATTAATTCCCTATAATGCTTTTTAAACAACAGTACTTGGAAGTACATTTCGACATTGACTTATTAATTGTTTGCTATCTGATGTTAATATTAGAAAGGTGACTGTTTTCAAGCTGTTCTCCAGACCCTCAGGACATATATTTTCTTGTTTCCTTAACATGGAGAGAATACAAAAGCCCAAACTTTAAGAAGAAATACATTATACTTCATGAAATGATGATTTATGACAACACCACCGCTCCATAAGTTTAATGCTGTTCTTCCTCCTTCTGTTTGGGTGAGACAAGGAACAAATTCCAGGAAAGCTCTTTGAAGTCTTTAAGGGAAGAAACTCCTTTCCATCTGCCACTCCTCCTCACAGTGGGGTCCTCAGCCTTATGCCTTGTCTCTACATCCCCACAGACCCCTAAACAGGCCACACTACGTGCCATAACCAGCAAGGTGAGAGGGAGGATCAGAGTGAAGTGCTTCCCAAGGCACCTTCCCCTGGAGTCAGCCCTGCCTGCCGGTGCACAATCCTTTGCTCACCCCCTTCCTCATGGGAGGCTAAAGCATTTCTTCTAAAAAAAGTAAAAGCACTCAATTTTAAATGTAGGACATGGCCAGTGCTTTATGTAATCCTTTACAGACACCTACTGTCCAGTGGGTTTGCCTGATGTTTATGAGCCTCTGGTCCCACCCCTTTGTGGAAAGATGTTTTCTCCTATTCCCAGAGCGTGCTTGCTGCCTGGCTAGGAGCTTGCTTGCTGGAGCATTTCCACAGAACATCCAGTCATTTGCTTTCAGTGGCATGCCAAAGAGTAGGAACGTGACCCTGTAGCCTAAGGACTGAGTGCAGATACTTGGGATTTTCTTATCTTTCGAAGAAAATCTGAGAGGTAAAATCAGCCTTGTCCCCACCTTTCCTTCTGAGAACATGCAATTGTATAGAGATTGGGTACCCCTTCAGTGAGATATGAGTGTGATTTCTCTCAGACAGAGAAAAGATTGCACCTAAATCTGCAATTTCCTAAGGAAATAGAAGAGCATTGTGGATACTGGACAGACATTGATGCCACATATTACAGGGATCCTGGTCTGGCACATCAGGTAAACAACTTGCTCAGCTGGCTAAGACCTTTGCTGGTTGCAGTCTGAACTCTTCTTCCCTGGGCTTGGAGGGTGTTATCTGGAAGGGGATGTAACTGGTGGCTTGTGGTCCCCTTTGGTCCAGGCCTCGCTGTGCCTGTTGCCAAGCGACACTTTGCAATGTGCATCTTGCAGCCTTCCCTGGCCGGTGAGGTACAACTCCAGTGTGCTCTCCTCTTTGTCCTCAAAATGTAGCGTTATGGATTGCAGCCTTGTAGATGCCAGGCAGGGATGAGCCTGCTCTGGGAAATCGGTCCAGCAGACCTGCAGAAAGTGTAACTGGATACTACACAGCTGACATGAACTGGTGTGGAAATGCTGTCGGCTCATCTAGTCAGAAACCTGTTTGAGACTGTGCCAGCTGCACACTCCACTGACTGCTCCCAGCCAGTGCTTGCTGCTGCTCCTGAAGCCCTCAGAGCTGCTTCTTTCCCTTGGCAATGACTTCCTGCACAGTCCTGTGGTGTGGGCTGGGGCTGCCTGGGGCTAAGCAGGGTGATGTCAGGCTGGGGTGAGCTTTCCAGTCAGATGCAGGTTGTGTGAGTACACCTTACTCAAGAGATGAAGAGACTCATGGTGTCTGCCCTGTCCATATCCCTGCATCTTGAACAGGTTCTTTGTCTAGTCAGCCATAGAAAATGAGGGCCTATAAGAAAAGAGATCTGGCTATAACATACTTTTATTCCCTTACCCTCTTCTCCAAGACTGGATCAAGAATTTCCTCATGTGAATGAAGGAGTATCTGAAAAGTAAGTTAAAGGAGGGGTTGTTTTCCAGACCACTCCATCTGGAACAGAAAAACAAGTGATCTGGCATCTTTTAGAGTAAAATGGAAGAATACTGCAAACAGTAATGTTTCCCTGTGGCTAGGCAGCTTCCAAGCAGGAATTACGATTATGAATTTAGACATCTTAAAATGCCTTTATGCTGTTTCAGGAGCCTAAATCCCACCTGACTCTGTTGGGGCATGTCTAGGACCCACTTGAGGAGAACTTCAAGGCACAAAGATAATGAATTCTTACCAGGCTTTATAATATCACAAGAATGAAAGTGAAATTTCTCACTCAGTGAAATGGGTTTTAATGATCCTCTTATGCTGTCAGGAAGATCCTCTGTAAGTTTTCTGGAACCATCCTTTCTGGATGAGTCCCGCACACATGTTATATCCATCAGAGAAGTGATGTGAGATGGGATAGCTCTGGTGCAGGTGCAATAGGAGACCTTTAAAAGTGTTAGGAAAGTACATTTGTAAGTGTGAACTTTCTTCACTAAGAGGGTAAATCAATCAGCATAACAAATCCTGTTACAATTAATTAGTGCATTCATTGGGAAGGACTATGAAGTCTAGCTACTTATCCTAGAAGCTAGGCTGAAGCCAACACTAAATTTACATTTCAGTAAGGACAAAATTTGTCCCAGAGGAGGTGAACACGAAGACCAGTCTGTTTCACATTTGCAGAAAAGTGTAGCTCTCTTGCTGTCTCACTGCTCTCAGGTATTCCTCAAAAGAGGAATTCTCAAGAGGAAGCTCCTGTTATTTGTGTTTGTCTCCAATATTGCCCTACCCTAGTTTTTCATGGAGGAGACTGGAAATGCACCATATTTTTGCAAAGGTTCTAATGAGCAGTTTTGACGTACTTCCCAAGGCAAAATGCGGCCGCTGAAGGAGCTGTGTTCATGGTAGGGATGGTTTTGTTCTAGGAATTCAAGTTTAAATCTCCAAAGGAATCTTCCTGCATTATTGACGCATTTCACTTTGTTGTTTGTGGTTTTTGTTGGTGGTTTGGTGGTTTGTTTTTGTTGGTTTGTTTTTTGTTTTTTGGTTTTGTTTTTTTTTTTGTCATGGAGAGTGGCATCTCAAACCGCACAGCCCAACTCCTGGAAAACTCACCCACCTCCCAATCTTAAAATCCACTCTCGCCTTAGGTCCGCAGCTTATGAAAAAGTTGTCCTGGGAAAGATATCTCCCTCCCCTCCTCCTCCTCCACCCTGCAGCAGGACCCATTGTCTGCCGGCGGCAAGGCATAAAGGAGTTAACGAAGGAGCCGGCAAGGAGGTATGACGGGGTGATGTCAGAATATTTCCAGGGAAAGAATGTGCTGGGGGGCGCTGGCCGGGCCGGGCTGGGGCTGGCGGCCCCCGGCCCCACCCCGACATTCTTCTTGTCCGGTTCCCACAGGCGGAGAGTGGCACGGGGGGTCAGAGTGGACGAGCACAAAGAGAGACCCCCTGCTGCCGGGGCCATCGTGCTGGGCTGTCACTGCTACTAATTCATGACTTCACCTTTAATCTCACTGATCCATTATAGGTTAAAAAGAGACGGGGAGAGAGAAATAACCCCGGTTAAAGTTTGTACAATTGGGACCATCTGCTAAAAATAGATTTTGTGAGGTTTGTTTGTCCTTTCCCTTCACTACGACAATATCTATTTTAAGAGGGAAACCGGCCGCTAAACCAGAATTTTAGCGCACAGGGTCAGAGCAAAAAGGAATGGGGAGGAGAGGGAAGAGGGGGAAAAAGAGTAAGATTTTAGGGCCAGGGCTGCACAGTGAAAAGGATGGGAAGCATTCAAATAGCTTAGTGCTGCTTTAGAGCATTTTTGGTGAGGTCACTATGAGGAAATGACTAAGAAATTTATGAAATGCTGATGTCAAAGGTAAGCTGATCAAATCAACATTGATTCAGCAGAGTAATAACTATATGTGTGTGGCACTTACAGCATGTTTATAATGACACAAATGATGAATTTTCAAACCTACTGTGCTGTGAGCTGTAGATGAAATCTCCAGACGTAATTCCACTATTTTTGTTAATAGCATAGTCACATTCAATTTGTCCTTTGATGACGATTTTTATGCTGTTACTTCAAGCAACTAAAGCACATATTTTCAGTGAACTTCAGAAAGTAAGCAAATTGGAAAGAAAAAAGTGGAGTTTCTGGAAAAAAAAAAAACAGTGGAGGAATGATAATTTGCCATACACCTGAGAAAATAATTAATTTTTAGCATATAGCAAAGAATTCAACGTTCTTGCATTTCCTGGTTTTGTTCTATGTCAGTGAGGATGCTGTAGGTACCTGTGTGTAATGCTAGTTCAGGGGGTTAGGGTACTGCTCCTTTTTGCTTTCTCTAACTGATACTCTTTGACAAAACCTTTCAATTCCCAAAACAGTTTTACCAAGTCCACCAAACTAGTCTATCACTCCTACTGTCCTGATTGTATCAGGAAGCACTGAAGTTCAAAAAAAGATTATTTGCTGGATTCTCCTTTTCTTTTGCCCTTGAACTGCTGGAGCTGCATCTCATAAGATTTTGCAATGTAAGTATGTAGTTTTATATTGCCAGAAGTGCAGAGCTTTTTGCACCTACTACAACACCCTGTTCCTTCTTCTTTTCCCTCCCAGCAGAGGAGCTCTGGGAGTTACTGGCATCATGGTTGCCCCACTGCCGTGAGGTGAGAGTGGAGAGGGGGGAAGTTTATCATGAGGAAGCAAAGAAATTCGCAAATATTTTTGGGTTTCTGGAATTCAATTTTGTGAAGGAGATGAGCCCCTGGTGTCTGTTGTGGGAAGGTATACAAGAGAATGGGGACCTTTCGCATGAGCCATTGTCAGTTAAAGTCAGCGATGAAAGTCCTAATGAAAAGAGCCTCTGGATCAAATCAAAACCTGTTTTCTTAAGAGTGACATTGCCTGCAAATGGAGGCAGATTGAGGTCCATAACTGGCCCGTGCTTTGGACACATTCTGCTTACTTTAGTCACACAAAATGACGTATTGATGCAAGCTTCCAGGATCCAAACAGGCAGCCCTTTCATAGGCAAAAGCCCTAATGAAGTCACTGGCACGCAGCCTTCTCTGGCCTAAGGCCTGCAGGCTATTTCCCTAGTCAATACACTGGACTTAATCTTATACCCCTTGAGCATCAAACTCCATGTGTATTTTCTGCAAGTATTTGTTCTCTTTCTGCAGAAGTGCAAGATTTGTGTGCCATAGAGTGCGGTGTCAGTGAGCAGCTGCTTCTCCTTCAGCATGAGTTGTTCAGCACACAGACTTCATTGGCTACTGGTTGGACAAAACCACACTGCAAAGCTGAGGCGAGGAACAGCGAGGACCCAGGCTGCCAAATACAAACCTCCTGTTTGAGTCTGTAAGTGTCCGGAAGCAAAACAAAACTATTAAAGCAAAAGAAAATTTTAAAAAGGCTTCAGCAAATATTAAGAAAATATGTACTTTTACCTGGTAATCTGACTACTTCTAATTTAGTGGAATGTGTTAACTCCTCTGGTTAAGTCAAATGCAATCAGAGGAGCTGATTAACAATGAGTTAAGAGTTACCTTGCAAAATGGATTTCATTAACTCTTTGTAAGCTCGGTCCTTCTGGTTTCTGGTCGGTCAGGTGGAATTATTTTTCTCATTCCTAAGAGTGTAAGAAATACAGATTGCAGTGGCGGCTTCATATGTTACCTTGGTTACAAAGTGTCATAAAAAACTATGTTAAAATGATAAAAATCATAAGGATGTTTCCATAAGGATGTTTTGATTTAGGCAAGGAACTGGTATTTGTTCTTTCTGTCTGGAATTTTTGATTAAAGTGTTTCCCACGAGCAAATGTTATAATGCAATGCCAGGGTATAAAGGTAAAAAGCATCTTTTAGAATTGAAAAATTACTGTCTTCTCCACACTTCTCAGAAAATTATAGAATTAATAAAACCCTTCTCAGGTATTTTTTTCTCTTACAAGTTTTGTACATCTTCTGCAATGCACCTGTAGGCAGGTGCCCAGAAGGAGCAAAGAAAGCAGCTCCTGTGTGTATTGGATGGATTAGAGCTGGACTGCTGAACTGGACAGCAACAAGTTGGCCTGGAAGTAAAAGAGGAGGGAATGAAGTGATCCAGATTGCCAATTAATTATGAGTCCTCCCTGTTACCACATCCCTGTCACTTGGTAGGATAAGTGCTTTGCAGTTCATGCAAAACAACCCTGAAAGGCTCTGCCTCTAGTTGTGCTAGATCTGATCTAAGCCCACAGGCAGGCTCTCAGCTCAAATATATATGAAAATGTGGCCCTTAAATATTTAGCTTTCTCTGGAAACTGATTTCCTTTGACAACTTGCATCCATGTTGTCATCATATTTGGTGTGCTATAAATACATCCGTGATCTTTGATGCCAATCATCTAATACCAGGTCCTTATCACAACAAGCTCACACACCTCACAGTGTGCTCAAGGAGTTATCTTTCTATCTCTTTTTTAAAGATGAAACTAATCCATTGTAAGCCCCATAACAAGGAGCCACTCACAGGGTGAAAGTATAAGTGCGGTTTTTAAATGGTATTGTATTTGTCTCATGATGCTTGCCATTAAAGACACAGGTATGAAAAGATGCTCTCTGTTTTTATGCAGCGCTGCTGTGGAGATAGAGTACAGTTTTCCTTGTGCTTGCCAAAGGAGTTGTGCATGGTTTAATTAAAACATATTATTATCCTAAGGCTTTTTCTTTTTTAAAGTAAAGTCAAGCACCCTACTGAAGACACAGGACATTCATACAGCCAAATCTGTGTCAGCATCCTGCTGGCAGTAAGAGCTATTGCACAAACATCCGATTGCAGAGTCAGAATTCAACAAAGCAAGAAGAAACAGGCTGAAGAGCAGCTACCTAAATACATGCAGTAGCACAGAGCGGGAAGCAGAACTGAGAGAACAATAAATGAAGAAACAATGGAAAGGTCAAGCACTTATTCAAGATTCGTAAGTACAAATGTTGCAGTTCAAGCAGTGCAGGTGAAAAATGAAATTCTGTCTCCACAGTTCGTTTTTTTTTGTCTCCATATCTCTTTTATCCAGCTCATGCATACTGCTGAAGAAAATCTTGCTTATAGTGGAAAAAACCAAATACGAGATGCAAATAGTATATGGGGCCATCAAGACAGGACGAAGCCCCATTTTTGTGACTGTCTTCAGGAGAATGCACTGAATTAAAAGAGAGATACATTTTGTGCAAATGATGTTGGAACATTTGATGCAGAAATGTGATCTTCCATCCTTCATTTCCGCATAGTGCTGGTTCAGTCAGAAATGGGGGGATGGCAGAGCCCTCACTTGCTGTGCAAGTGGGCTGGGGCAATACACACGTGGTGATCGTGATTCTCCAAGCTCCAGAGTTCTCAGACCATCTGGAGCAGAGTGTTCCCTGACTGTGGGGGGCTCACAGGTGGCTCGTGTGTCCACATGCATACTGAGGCTGGGTGGGGGCAGAGGGCAGGTGTGCCCACATAGAGGTGAAGAGCTGTTGAGGAAAATGGAAGAAGGAAATTGTCATCTCAGGGGTTGTGAAGTCTAATACTCCTTGAGCTACTTTTACAGCCATCAGACCAAGCTCTCTTGAAAAGGATAAAAGAAAGCCAACATGGCACATTGAAGCTCACACATGTGGTACCTTCAGGGATTCCCTTCAGCAGTGATGTACCCCATCACTACTGCTTACTCAGGAAAATTTATGTCCTTTTCTCAAATACTCTTCACTGCTGTTTACATTCCTGATCTCCATCCCCTTCCCGCAGTGCATGTGTTCCTCTGCTGTCTGATGTTTTTCCTTTGGTACATGTTTCCTTGACATGTGGTCCGTTCCTCTGGATCTCCTGCCTCATCACCTTCTCCCAATGGCAATTCTGACCCCACTGGTTTTTTGTTCTTTTTTCATGCTCTAGAAAATGCAAAGCAGAGGTGCGGTGTCAGACAACCCTTGATGAAAAAGGAAGGGATGGATCTAACAACTCCATGAACCTCTAAGTCACTCACACTTGGAATCTTCTTAGGTCTTGCTGGGACTGCTTGCAGTAGGTGACTGAGCTACCCAGAACTGACAAGACAGCAAATGGTGTACCACAGCTTTGAGAAACGAGTGTGATTAACAACAGTAGCCTAATTTGTATTTAAATATTATCCCAATTTTCTCCTGCATTTCTCTGAAAACATGCAGGGGTAAAAAAAAAATTAATTTGAATTTTTTAAAAACAGCAAAAGCAAACGAACTTTCAAATTAATCCCCATACTAACTGCATTGCAACTAATACAGTTATATCAGAGTTTCCTTTGGGTCAATATTTTCTTTTGCCTGAAGGCCAAATAGGTATCTAAGCATCACCTAATAACCAAAGACCAAATACAAGCACCAGGCTGACATGTCATCCATTTCCCACCCCCTCCAGATTGTTTCTGTCTGTCTCATGCTCTTCAAATGGCAATGCAAAGCCCATATGCTATGGTGTCAGGGAAAAATTCCCAACACAGCATCTGGCTGCATGGCAGATCCCGAGGCAGTTGGTGTGTCAGCTTTGGAGCTGCCTCTGCTTTTGTCATGTACCAGGGATTGGTGATGGGATGGCCTCGTCACCCCACAAACCGCTTTGGATTGCAAGGAATCCCTAGGTTTGTGTTTGTCAATAAGCTACTGCCTAAACTTCTCATGAGATCTCTATAAAGACCTCCTTTTATGGCAAAATAATGGGAATTTCTTAATGCCAATGCGAGTGTGTTCAGCAGAAATATGTGGGTTTAGTTTGAAGTGGACCATGGCCTGGTACATACAGGTCACTGTGTGCTAGGATTTCTTTCTCAGAAAACTCTTGGATGCTCTTTGAAAAGGTCTTTTTTTTTTCTTTCTTTCTTTTTTTTTCTTTTTTTTTTCCTTTACTCACGAGTGGAAGGCACTTCTGGATGAATAGGATCCATAATGCCCGGAGATATTTGAGATCAAGCATATGGTCCATTGAATATGCATGGAAATGGGGCGGGAGGGAATTGGTGTGCAGCACTGGGGAGAGTGTGTCTGAAAGTTAAGCAATGCAGAGTTTGGGGGCAGCCTTCCTGCCCATTTGGGGAACCCTCACTTTCTGTTTCCTCTGACATACTGGTTACCTGCTAGCAATTTGTGGCAAAAGCATAGCTGGGGGCGTTGAGCACTCAAAGATTTGGTCGTGGCTTGTGTTAGACAGAAAAATACCATTTCGCCTGTGGTTTCCTGCAAAATGCTTACTTTTACAACCAAAACATTAAACAATAAAATCTCAAGTTATTCAGAAGTACATAAAGATGAGAAACTTATTTAACTGACAAATGACCAATTCTTTGCTAGGAGAGAGTCTTAAATGACTCTTCTTCACATTTAAATGAAAAGACTGCATGGAGATTACACATTCTGGTAAGTTTTCCTTACCAGTGGAGAGAGAGAAAAGGAGACAGGACTGAATAGGAGCGATTGGGCATGAAGTAGTAACTATGAGGTCCTGGAGGCAGGAGAACAAGAGAGAGAAGGAAAAAAAAAAAGACAAGAGAACCAGAAGAAAGGCAAGGGGGAGGAGGGGTGGAGGAAAAATATGTAGCAGCTATTTAAGAGATGCCAGGGAAAACTGGGATGTTTGTGTGTTTGAGAAGAAAGACAATTTTGAAATACAGAAATCGAGTCAGGAACTATGAAGATTTACTGGAAATAACCCTGGGTAAAATGTTGCATACTGAATGAGTTTTGGGAGGGGTGGGGGAGGTGGTGTGGATTTTTTTGTGTCATTGCCACAGCATACTTTTTTTCACATGTCAAAATGTGAATTCATCTCTAAATCACCAATATGTTATGATTAATTTACTTTGTGGGCCAAAAGAATGTATCACACCGCATTTATTTCTTATGGCTGCTGAAAATCCTAGAGAAATGAAGAATTAAAAGACTCTTTAAAGTAACCTTCTCCCTCATATACAAGATGTGACAGTGTGGCAACCACGGTGACGTGCACCATCGTCAATACTCCTACCACAGAAAACACTCATTTTATAATCTTACTAGTAAGAGTGGATATGGGAAAGAAGAAAGGTGTTTCATTACTGTATGTAATGGGCCTGAATATATTGCACAAAATTGACTTTTTGCACATCTGAATTGAGTCCTGCAGATGTACCATTTTGTGGAGGGCAGTGTGTCTGTGTGTGTGTCTGTGAAAAATGCCTGTGGGGAAACATGTTTTAAAAGAACCTCTGTGTCAAAACCAACACCATTCTGACACAAAACTAGACCTTTCTGCTGTCTGTCTGGTGCAGGACTGACCCTTCAACATTCATCCATCTCTTAAATCTGATTTCAAATCACAAAGGTGAGGGAGGAGAAACATGAACTACATATACTGTTATTTTTATCTAGTCAAGTAGGCATTTTCAATGGTGTCTTTGCAAGAACAGCTCTTCCTAGCTATGGGTCCTGTGTGAATACTGAGGATGACAGCTTAAAGTAAGACCAGTCAATATTACAGCCTGTCCTGTGCAACTGTGTCTTTGGAAATGCTCATGCATGTGTGATATACTTACATAATATAGGATCATTTGTTTTTATATGAGTTTGCTTTATATATATACATATTTCTGAGAAAAGTAGTTTATCTCTTTAAACAGTTTCTACAGTATCATGAACACGCTCAGGTAGATATTTGTAAGGTACTTAAGCTAGATTGTTTTAAAAACAAGCAAAAAAAAAATACTAAAATGGTGAGTCTTTTAAGGCATCTTAGTAGCAGGCTGGAGAACAAGTCTCCTGGCTGAGCTGCTCACGAGCAGTGATTTCCTCCCAGGAAATTCCATAGTGCAACAAAGCCAAATG
This sequence comes from Hylia prasina, assembly GCA_013397195.1. Classification (NCBI taxonomy): domain Eukaryota; kingdom Metazoa; phylum Chordata; class Aves; order Passeriformes; family Sylviidae; genus Hylia; species Hylia prasina. Next base: position 39,240 of record VYXD01006588.1, read on the forward strand.
AATTCAACCCTTGGCCCATCTGAATGTGCTGGAAGGGAATCCAGACTTTAGCCGGATTTCTTCTTTACAGATCTCTTAAATGACTTCAAATGCTGTGCCTGTGGTGGTGGGGAGCCTGGGGCCAGGACTCTACTGTAAAAGCCATGAGTCACACATAATGTGCCACTTTCTGCAACAGTGCATCAATCCCTCTAGAGACTTTTCAAAGATAATGAACGTCTCTGGGTGCAGTGGTCTCATGCCTTAAGTTTGAAGGTTAACATCTGTTTACCCCTCATTAGAAAAGTTTTCAAGGAAAAATTGCATAGATGCAGGGTACATGTCCTCAGAAAATTCAAAACAAAGAAGCATCTTGGATATGCTTATGTTCAAATCCACTTGCTACAGTTATCTGCCCGAGAAAATTTTGTCCAAGTAAAATATAATTGTCAGAATCTGGTTATATTCAGGATGTTTTCTGGGTTCTTAATCACTGTGGATCCAATTTCACAAAGATCTGAAATATGTGTTGGAGTCCAACAGGCTTCCATGTAATTTAAGCTGCTGTAACATAGGCTTGGCCTCAAGCAGCTGCTGAATAAGCACAGGAGTGCACACACATGCTTAGATCCAAGCAGGTGCTTGAGTGCTGCACCAAGTCATGGCCTCCTTCTAAAACCTGCCTTTCCATCACTCAAGGAGATGCTGCCAAAGGTCTGGTTTCCTCCAGGCACGCCAGTCCAGGAATGAGGTGCCAGGCAGCCCTCTACTTTCAGGGGGCTTGTGCTGAAGAACGCAGCTCTGAACAAATATTTCTCTGGAGTCATAGGAATTACAGCATGCATGATCACTAAACTGATCACTAAACCCAGCACTTTTTTTTTAAGAGATAGGGGGAAATGTCTACTCTTTCACTCTGTGCAGATAAAGAGAAAACACTTTCTGCACAGTAACTAAAGCCTTAATTAATTGCCTTAATTAAGCTAAAGAAGACTAAAAATAGATGTATCTATACAAAACCTATCCCAGATTCTAATGACATCCTTGTATTGTACAAATACAATTGATTCCTATGTGCTTGCTTTTCTCTTCATTGATCATTTTTTTTGTCTGTCAGAGCTTTTGCCTCTCCCCTGTTTTACAAATAGTTGTTGTGAGAATGATGTACACATTACAACACCCCTTGTTTTGCTGCTGTAAGTCCTGACACATGGCACCAGGAACATGTGTGACTCAGGGAATTATGCAGACCTGTACATACATATTGAAGATGCACTGAGGAAAGGATGATAAAACCAAGAGGTCTTATGACCTTTGAGACAAAGTTAAATGCTTGTCCAAGTCTAACTGAAACACGTCTTGATTTATGTTCAAAAATTTACATGTACAGTGTGTTAGATGTCAAGTACATATTAAAAACAGAAGAACTACAAAGCCAGTTACTAGACTAAAACTGACTTTTGCTGGCAACATGTGATATAGTCTGTGGGTTTAGTTATGTTGAAAAGTGTGCCTCTGATTTTCCCTGCTTGGATCTTTGCCTTCTTCCTAAAGTTTTCCTCAAAGCTAAACAAATACAGAAGCTGCACTGCTTAATAAGCAAGTTTTTCTTTTATATTTGGATATCACAGATGTACAAGGGACAAACTATTATCCTACTCAGGATCCCATGAAACAGTCATGTGCTGGACACTGGGGAAATAAATTGGGCTGTTGGGAAGCCTGCTCACTGCTGATGGTGGTCAGTAGCTGCTCTATGGCAATGGCTGCAGCCAAAGGCAGAGGAAAGCACTGCAAGACCCAAACTGTTTCTGAATTCTGTCCCTTCTCTACTGTGTCCTCCCCAAGGTCTCACAGCTTTCTTTGTACCTGCTGTGAAGAGGAAGGGGGTGTCAGTGGAGCTGGTATTCCTGTCACCCAGTGGCCCTAACCACCCCAATTCCTACCCTTACTGAAACCTGCTGCCCACTTTCCCTGTAAAGCAGGGCAACTTCTTTTCCTTTGCAAACGAGGCATTCATAGGAACAGTAACCAGGGCAGGAATTTTCCAGCAAAGAAAAAAAGGCATTTTCTATGTGCACTTCCTATGTGAACACAGGTACGTAACAGCACAGCCTAGGCTTCTGTTGTGTGAGGTAATTTATATCAGTGTTTGTAGAACTGGGGCCAAAATCTCTCAGCACTGGTGCTGTATTTCCACTCATTTTGTGCTAGGGTCTTCCTGTGAATCCCCTGCGGGAGCAGTTCAGTGGTACTTAAGGGGATGGTATTTCTGTAATTATCTAATTATTGCTCCAAGGTTCTTTCTTGTGCTTGTTAAACCTTCATTCCAGTGAAAGTGTAACCCCACACTACTGAATTTGGATAAAATGTGATTGAGAATCAACATTAAATTCCCCAGTAGTCTTTGGAGTAAGAACTGTCTTACTTTCATTTTTTCCAGTTTGAAAACACAGAATTCAAACTGGATGACTCTGAATAGAGTAAAATGTTTCAAAGGTAGTGGAGTGTAAAGTGGGGCTGTAATTCTCCATTAGATTCTTTACATTGGCTTAAAAATTCATGAGACATTTATTTCTCTAATGAATACTATAAAAATTATCTGAATTCCTGTTAATTGATATCAATCTCATTTCTAAATTCTGAATTTTTTTTTGCAATAAAGAATCAACTGTAATTGGTTCATATTTATACTCAACAATCTTTCAGTTACCCCTTAATTAATATTGTTTTATGCTCTTTCTTAATTCCTTTATGAGTTCCTTCCCCCTGTGTGGGACACAGGAGTCTAACACCAAAAAAAATTAAGGAAAAATTAAGGGCGTCTTGGGTTACTTCCTTCTGGTTCCTACTTTTTAATTCACTTTTCACAAGCAGCCTTAAATATTACACCTTCATTTGAATTTTCAGCTGCTGAATCATGATCAGCTGAAGATCCAGTAGCCCTGCACTACTGGATATAACTCGAGGGGTTGTGCTGTTTTTACTGTTTGGCACATACTCAGGAATGGCAACTTAGCTTAGCAGTTGGAGCATATGGCAGGGGGAGATAGGCCAGCATCTTGGATGAAGATTCATATATTTTGTACTCTCATGGTATGATGCATTCTTGTGCTTTGCAGATGGCACCTCAGAATTGTGGCTCTGAAAACTAATTTTGCCCAGCCACGCAGGTCTGCTGACACAAGCACAAGGATCATCTGTTTCTGCAGACACTACTGCACACTGCAGATATCCTAGGCAGGAATTTTTCTGAGAAGAGCACCTGCATCTCAGTTGCTGTGGTAAGCAGAAAAAAAAGCTCAGGAACCTATGACTAGCCTTTGTTTCTAGAGAGAAGAATTCAGCCAGATACATCACCAGCCTCATGTAGCACTTGGTCACTGTTTCTCCTGTAAGTTTAGTACATCGTGGTAGTCAGGGCAAGAGTAACAGAAATACACTGATCTTATGGCAGCTGGAAAGAGGCATTTGTTGTAACTGACAGAGATCTAACATTGCCTTTGTTTTGCCCGCAGCTTCCCTGCATGTAGACCAGCCATCAGTCCTCGAGAAACTGCTTTTGTACCACACAGGGATTGTAGCACTATTTTGCCTCCCTCAAAATTTGTTTGTGTTTTATGTCTGCCTCTCTGCCTTCACAAAGCCAGCATCTTGTTACGTGCGCAAGTGGATCAAGGGCTCACTAGACAGGTTTCAGGCACCAGATTCTGTGCAGCTAACAGAACTGCAGATTAAGGTATGAGCACTTTCTGTTCCCTGGCATAATTTGCATTACATAAAATCACTCTGGGTACTGTGTCACTGATCCGATCAGGGAGATCATGGAGTACATCAGGCAGATGTATTTTTAAAGATCATTTTCCTGCATGTGCAGTGGGCTTCACACCAGCTACTGGCAGGTCTTCTAAGCTTTCTTTCCCCTCCCCCCCCGCCCCCTGCCAAATTTTTCTGTGCTCTGTAGGACAGACAGCCTCAGTACTAGTCTGTACTTTTTGCTAGATATTCTCCTGAAGCAGTAAAAGTTTGGCAGCAAATAAAGCCTTGGGTGATGGACACAAACAGTTAAATTCTATTGTCTACCTGCAACAGGAGAGCTAAAGGAGATGGAGAAATTGGAATTAAAAACAGATCTGTCAAGCAATGAATGGGATACTGTCTGGAGTAATGTGAAAATTACTGCCAGCTTACCGTGTACCAAGGGGCTTCATTTTTTTTTTTTTCCAGATGATTCCAAAGAACTATTATTTACAGGACCCCTGAGCAATTGTTTCTACATTGAGCTAAGACAAGGGAACTGTTGCTGGCACTACCAATAATATATGTCTGCCTGCTACCAGCAGGCTGGAAAGCTCAAACACCTGCAGGGTGAGGGATGGATTCTAGAGAGGAACTTCCTCTCATCACACAACTTCTGTGGACGCAAAAGATGCACACATTTTTGACAGCATGAGAGTAGATAAGAGCATTTGCTGCCTGCAAATGAAATGTTAAAGCAGCAGAGAGATGCCATAATACCATCCTGCATTCAGATGTTGTGTAAATTAGCAAGAGATTTCAGAAGGTCTCTTATTACCCTCAGCAGAAGGAACCAATGTGCTACAATCATAGCATAGATTTAAGGCAGATTTGAAGACTTAGAATAGAAAAATATCTGCCCTCTAAATTTATGGCACTCTATCTCCCTTATTTTTCCCATTTTTACACCTCAGCTGACTACCTGGGGTGCTTGATTTAGGCTTTCTGACTAGTATTGCATCCAAAATCTTCAGTGATTCAGACTGCTACTGACAAACCCTGGTCCTTTGTACAGTCACTGGAAAGAAGCAATTTCCATGCCTAAGTGCAGATCTGACTAGGACCCATCATTGTATTGTCTGTTTCATCTCCACAAGCAGAAAGAACAAATAATTCTGAAGCACTGAGAAAAATCTTTTCTACCTTCCTGGGTCTCATCTGTCATGGCTTCCCTGGGAAGAAGACAAGAAGAGGACCACATATTTATTTTTTTCTGTGGGTTTTGTGTGCTTTAAAGATTGAACTGAGTTTTCTTTTTCTTTCTTCTTGTATCTAGAAGATACAAGAAGAAAGAACATGAGTAGCCCAAGAACATGAGTAGCTCTTCTCTTGAGCCCTTTTCAAAAGTATGTTAAGTGCAGGAGCATTGCTGCATCATTTGTTTATAGTGTTCTTCACAAGTGTATAGAAATTAAAATTCAATTCTAAAAGAGTGCACAGCACCAGTATGATAAAAGTCTTTTTAATTGCTTTCTTTAAGAGAAGATGTTTACTTACTCCTTATCTCAGTGACCAATCTATTTACATCCATGCACTTTTCCACAATGCATTTTTGAAGAAAAAAGCACATGAGAAGATTTTGAAATCTTCAGAAACAGAAAAAGTCTTGACAGTCATGGGCAGTTTTTCTGTGATTACACAGAGAAAACCCTGAAAAAGGCTTTGAATTCTGCCATAGTGATCTCTATTTTCACTGTTACTAAGCAAGACTTTGGACATGGACATTCTGAGGCAGTTGTTTAATGATAAATGAAAAGTTTCTTGTAAACATTAAGAAAAAAAATAGCATGAATGGAAAGTGAAATCCAACTTGATATTTCCTTTATCACTTGGTCTATCTAAAGTGGAAATCTCAGAGGTGAAAATAAAAGACACAGCGAGGGACATGGAGAAATCAAAACAAAAAAAAGATATGTTAGCAGATGACTAATGAGAAAGAGGCTCTTACCGTACTGAGAAATCAGGGGCTGTTTTATAACATTTGCCCTGCCTTTGCCACAGCACATAAGATATGTTATATACATGTTGTGTTCCTTATTGGAATGGTCTGTTGAAATCATTCACGCTGTTTCATGATGTTAAACGTAAAAAAGGCAACAAGAAGGGAATGAGATGTCAGCATAACACTGTAACTAATTTTTCAGCATATCATAGGAGGAGAAGCCATGGCACCTGAAGCTGAAAATCCATGAGGCAATGCAAATTTGTTCTGAAACAAATATCAACAATGAAATACTTATTAGACTGTCCGAGGCCTGGAAAGTCAGTCAATTAGCTCCAGCCTTGACACAATGAGGTTATCTTACCAAGCTGATAGACTGTAATGATTATCAAATGTGTTCAAGGAAACAGAACCCTGTAGTCAAGTCAATCCCATTCAGAACCTGATTAGCTTTTAGAGCTCAAGCTTGATTACCTTGATTTCATTAGGAAAAAACACCACAAGACTAGCAGACACTTAGAACCATCAAATGATTTTTTTTTCCTTGTGGTCTCAGAATAGATGTCACGTGAGAAGGCAACATAAGACTGATACAGACATTGATTCTTCTTCATGAGATTTGCACAGCACTTTTTAACTGTCTTTTGGCTGTGAAGTTGTCAGGTGCACTTTTTTCCTTGAGCTTCTATCTGTAAGAACATGTGAAAAATGGTGGTATACTGAGGGAAATGGTTTAAACACTCTAGACAAACAAGAAAAGAGCTTGTGTACATGAAACTTCTGGTGGTGCATTGCATTTAGACACAAGTTGCTTACAGATGTTCCTGTTAGACACTGTGTGGTGCCCTTCCGAAAACAGAAAGACATGCCATAGTCTAGTGTGAAGAACTTGTGTTGCATCTGTTTTTCTTATTTCCCTGGGCAGAAATTATGTTTTGTCTGAGAATGTTACCTGGTAAATAGATAATGCCCTCTTATTGTTGCTGGTTGTCTTATTGAATGTACAGCTGGAAGAATACATGGATATATAGATGAGGAGATATTAAAAATTAAATGTAGCAAGATATTAAAAAACAGTCTGGACATGGCCCTGCTTTAGGTGCCCCTGCTTGAACAGGAGGGTTGGACAAGGTAATCCCTGGAGGTCTATTCCCACTTGTGATTCTGTGGTAACATCACAAAAGCTGATCATTGTCTTTGCTCAGAAAACAACAGCTCATCTCACACTCTTATGATGAAAATAGTAACCATGTGAGCCTTAATTTTAGTGTCAATCCTCCCTTTTAATATAGAGATGTCAACCTTCTTGCAGACAGCTACGTGGTGGTGGTTGTGAACAAGATTGGTGTCAGCAGGTATAATCTGGGCTGATACTACATCCCAATGAAGCTTAAGGAGCCCGTTTCTCATTTATGCCCCATATATCTGACATGGCTTCACAGAACTTTGTGAAAACATTGTATTTATGTTGTGGGTAGATGTACTTTGGGATCTGCATCATGTGTAAGCTTTCAAAAGGATAAGCAGTCATTCCTCCTGCCTGCCACCAGATCTGATGGTTTGTGTGGCACCTGTAGAGCCACTGCCCTGGAAGGACTAATCTGTCTTTGAGGAACCTTGTGCTGCTGTCACTGTGAGACTGGAGCTCTGCCAGTACCCACATTGCCACGAGGGCTGGTGGGTACATGAGGAAAGTAAGATCCCTGAGCCTCTCCTTCCCACAGCCCTCCCACACGGGTCTTTACAGAGCTGAGCCTCAGCTTTCCAACCAGTGCAATTAAAAAAAAAATACTCTTTGGATAACCATTTTAGTGCCTGACATTGTCAGTTATTAATCATAAAAATCCTCTTATGGAGTCCTGTAGAAGGAACTGGAACTGAACCCAATCAGATACCATATTTTAATTATATTGCCTCAGGGGTGCAGTTTTGCCCATGGTGATTTTCCATACACCATTTGCAAGGTGGGGACTGTCACAGCTCAAACAGAGTTCAAGCAATTAACATACCATTTAAAACTTAATCTTTGAAAAGTATATTTCGTTGAAGTTTCATGTTGCAAAGAAAAGATGGTCATAAATTTCACAAACATTCCTGCAAATAATTCTTCCCATTTTTCTGATACCTATGATGCTGGTAAAAAATAGTAGCATTTCTGGTTGTCACTGGGAAGAAAGAGCAGTATTTTAGGAAATTTTTTTTAAGTGTTCTTTTTTCCCATACTTCTATTTTCGTGGGACAAATTAAATATAGTTGGGGCTTAGAACATGAAGGTGTTTTGATAGGTGAATGTTGGTGCTATACTCAGAACATATCAGCTTCTTCCAGGTAAGTTCTTGAGGACATTTACCACCCTGAGACTTCAGCAAATTGCATTAACTAATGAATGTTGAATGTGCCTAAACTTTGTCACTTAACCAGAAAGTGGAGAACACAATTCTGCCTCCTTCCCTTGGCTCCCATATTCTCCTTACTTTTGGAATCCTGTACCTCAGAAATACATGGACGTCTGTGCAGTGTGTGATTACTGCTGAGTGGTTGTACTGTGTTTCAATGTGGTATTCTTGATAGTTTGTGTTTTGGGGGGGTTTTGCCTGGAGGAAGAGCTTAGTTTCAGCACAGCCCTAGGAAACCATTGCTTTTAGGAGTGCTACTGCTTACTGCTGTTGTAAAGAAAGCACGAGGAGGATGCAGCAGTGATGGCTTTTATCAACAATGATGACTGCTTTTTATTTATATTTCTGAAATCTAGCTTGCATATTATTCAGTGTAGTGGTTCTGATACATGTTTCAACTCCCACATGGAAGTAGCTACTCTCAGTACAGTTGCAGTGAGCTGCCTACAGTTAAAATATGCCAGCTGATCTTGTGTTTTCCTGCAAGATGCTTTTAGTAGGCATGAAAAAATGTGGTACCGACTTATCATGGGCTTTCTGAGAAAACTTCTGTATGCAAATTCCTCAGTCTGGCTGGCTAGCAGGCCATATCCAGCCTGATTTCCTGTCTTACATGTAGTTTTACCATAATTCTTTGACCAGTGGACAAGGAGCAGCCTTTCACAGACTCTCAGGACATCATTTCAAGTAATTTCTTAGTAACTAGGAAGTCGCTTCCGGAGCTAGAGGTGGTCTAAACTGAGCTCCAAAGTGACCATTAACTTTTTCTCTTTCAAGTAGAGCCAGTGGTTATTTTTTCCCTCTGGGTGCACACTTGCATATCTTTACAAACAGGGCACTGTTAGATTTCTACCCTGCCATAAACTCTGACTGTAATACCTCATCTGCTACTGACCTGAAGTGAACTCCGAGGAGAGGGAACAGTAATAAAGCAAAACCCAGCAAACAGTGTGAAGCTTTTGTAAGATCTTATATAACTGGATTGGCTATATTGGGAACTTGCCTTTGGTTTTAATTATAGATTTAAGGGTGCACTTATCAGGCTCTGTGCCATCTCTTTGCTCCCTCCCTTCACTCTCGATTTGCTTTATATAATGAGCAGCCACTACAAAAAGGATGTTTTTCCCCCTTCCTTTCAGGAAGAGGACAGGCCGACAAAAGTTCATTGGGGGTTGGGGAGGTCTAATGTGTTAATTGTCTCGTGTGTCACTCTGGTCTCAGGCTTCAGCCTGGTCCCTCCAGAAGGTTTCAAAGATCAGCTGTCAGAGCCCAGCAAAAATGTGTGGTGTCCCAAAACTGGCCAATGTTTCTTCCCAAAAGCTGGAATTGAGTGACAGGTACCTCTTTGAACTTGCAGAAGAGTGTCAAGAGAATGACAATCCCCAAATATATCCAGATCTATCTCTTACTCACATCTGTTCACCAGCACACACAAAAATTACTTTAATGGAAGCAGAGCCAGAGCAAAGCAGCAAGGTCTTCTGAGGGCATCATGAAGTGTTAATGAAACCTGACTTGAGATTTGAGGAAACAGGACTTGGATGCGTAAAAATTAAAATATAACTAAGTCAATTTATGCTGCCTGAGCATCACTTCTCAACTTCATCTTTAACTCAATTTGTATTAATTTTCCTGGTGACTTTTACCTCTCAGAGCATCTGCTGTATCAATTGTTATATGTGCATAGGGAGAGAGGCTTGCAAAGCAATAGAGAAGCTGTCCTGCAGAATTACTCTGGCTGTGCCTTAAAGGGTAGACACCTGCTGCTTCCTTTGAGGGGTCCCAAGCTCAGAAATCAGATTTTTGAATCTGTTATTCATATCAGAAGCTAATCCCATGAAGGGCTATCTGGCATTCACTGCCTGCCACATCCAAGAAGGTGATGATAAAGCTAGTGGCTATCCCCCTACTCTAGCTTAGATGTCTTCAGCTTTTTGTTTCAATCTTGTGAATGGACAGGGGTCAGTAAAATCAGCAAAAAAGGTGTTACTATGTGAGCTGAATTCCTCTAAATCAGTAGTTAACATAATTAACAGTATTAATGTCCACTATCCATAGTAAGTAGAGGTGTTCTGTGATGTCAGGGTCATAAAAGTACTTGAGGGGAGCGCAGGATACCTGAGCATCTCAACGCAAAAGCAAGCCAGACCCACTATGGCTGTCCCACATTCTAGAGCTAAAAATCTCTGCTTGCTTTCCTGTTGCTCTAAAATCTAGGTAAAACGTAGCAGGGGAATTAAGAGTGCACTGTGTTAACAGCTTTTTTTGATCCTAGAATGTTTGTAACAGTCCATCTCTTAAATTACGAATGTAATGACATCACTCCCAGTTATCTTTTCACTGATGCCAAGCTAGAAATATTGCTAAGAAAGACAGCAAAACTTTGGAAAAATGGTGAACCTGACTCTCCTTAACAGCAGCCTACTTCTTACCAGCCCTGTGACTACTGAAGCATTTGTCATTCCAGAAAATTGTACATTGTGTTGACATGTAAAATTACAAAAAAGACTGCTTCTAATGGAACTGAGGCTGAACAGACAGAAAGTTTCAATCCTAAGGTGTTACAGAAGACACAGCAAAACACAGTCTGGGCTTTTACATTGATATAGGTGTACTTGCTCTATAGCAGGGGTGGGTGTGCTCATCCTTGCTCCCAACTCTCAACTGATATCGCTGCATCCAGTTTTGCTTTCTTTTTTTATGCTTTTTCCTAGGATGTGACTCAGTGCTTTTCAGAAAGCAGAGCCTTTGTCTGCATCATTTTCCCTGCCAATCCTTTACATCACCTGCCTGATCCAGAGTTGCGAGTGACTCATTTTTCTCATCCAAGCACATGTGCACACAATGAGCTGTCTCTCATCTAATGGCCCTTCACAGAAACTTATATCTAGGGTCATGATTGTGTTTTGTTGCAGATGCCCAGTGCCCATCTGTAGAGGACAGTCTCTGTCTGTCTCAGGATTTATATTGTTCTGAAAGCTTTAAAGGCTTTGCAAGTGAAAGCAAATGATTTATTTTTTTTCCCTTCCTCCCTCACTAGCTAATTTTGTATCTATTATTTACTGTGGGAAAGCTATGCCAAACAAGCAATCTCCAAATTTTGTTCTGAGGCTGATTTCCATCCTAAACTATTTACTGGAATGAGCTTGAACCTGGAAAAGTTTTTGGAAAAGTATTGCACCACTCACTCACTCACCACATTACCTTTGTTGTTTACCCCATACGTGAAGATACAGTTTTAATGTACCTTTACTTATGCCTTAAACTGCATAGAAACGCTTGTGGAGGACTAAGTATCTAAAATTTATATATGAATGACTGAAACCAAGACATGTACAATGCAGAACTGAACTAGTCAACCTCTTCTTTTGCCCTGTTAGAGACAATGGAAAGATGTAAGCACTTCCCAGCAGTAATTTGGTTCAACCTGAATTAGACAGCTACCATAGGTCACATGGATGACAACAAAGAAAAGGCAAAGCAAAACAGCTTTGGTGCAGATGTCTACATCTTGGTGGTGTCTATTGTTACGGTGCCTTACATAAATTAAAGTTAGTAAATTCATCGTTGAATAGATCAGAGATTCAGGAACTTCCAAAGAGGCAGATTACAACATTATCACAAAATGATACCATTTTAATTTTAGATTTTAATTCTTCTGCTGAGAGTTCATTTAATCTTAGCATTGGGCATAAGCATCTCTTGTAACCACTTTGACAGTAAAACAGCCAAGAAAAGTTGCAAACTGTTAGAACAGAATAATGAAATTTCTTAGATTGAAAAGGACTTTTAAAATCATCAGATCCAACCATTAATCTAGTGCTGATGAGTCCACCACTAAACCATGCCCCTAAGCACCCTGCCTATGTCTTAAATACCTCCAGGGATTGTGGCTCTGCCACTTCTCTGGGCAGCCTGTTCCATTGCTTTACAATCCTAAAGAATTTTTTTCCTAATATCCAATCTAAACCACCCATGGCACAACTTGGAGCCATTTCCTCTTGTATGGCTTGTTACTTGGGAACAGAGACCAGCCTCCATTTCAATACGACCTCCTTCAGATAGTTGTAGACAGTGATAGGGTCTCTACTCAGATTCCTTTTCTCCAGGATGAACATCCTCAGCTTCCTCAGCTGCTCTTCATCAGACTTGTGCTCTGAACCTTTCTCCAGCTCTATTGCCCTTCTCAGGATACAATCCAGCCCCTCAGTGTCTTTCTTGCAGTGGAGGCCCAGAACTGAACACAGGATTTAAGGTGTGGTCTCACCGGTGCCGAGTGCAGGGAAATGATCACTGCCCAGGTCCTGCTGGACACACTATTCCCCTGGTTATCCTGCACATGCTTTGTGATGGCTCAGGATGATCTGCTCCATGTCCCCCTACAGTCACTGAGGCTGGGCTGAGAGTTGTAGTTCCCAGAATCCTCCATCTGGCTCTTCTTGCATGTGGGCATCACTTTGGTCAATCTCCATTCAACCAGCACCTCCCAAGTTAGCCAGGACTGTTGGTAAACACTGAAAAGTGGCCCGGTGAACTCTTTCACCATCCCCCTCCATACCTTTGGGAGAATCTCATCCAATCCCTTAGACTGCTCCAACAGCTTCTCAGAGCTATGGGCAGGGTAAAGGCAGATAACTACACTTAACAGTAGCAAGATTCCCCTGGAAGAAATGCATTAGTAGGACTCAGATCCAGCAAAGAGACTGACTATGCCTCCAGGCACTTATTCTCATATAAGTGAATGTGAGATAGCAGTGGGAGAACAGGAAAGATAAGGGCAACAGCCTCATTCATGGACTTGGCAGGAAATTGGATGGACTAGTGAGACTCACTTCGACCCTTCCAGGAAACATTTCCATGTTGTCCTATCACACACCTCTCCTCTGCTCATCCCTTGCACCAGTGTGATACTGTACTGTGCTCAGGCCCAGTAGAGAAGCCCCAGCTTCTGGATCATGAAATGTCATCAGCAAATAAAGGAAGATCCAATATGTTCAGGGTCCCAGAAAACTGACAGAAGGAGCCAAGGTTTTGTAGAAAACTTTCAGTGATGTCTCAGAGAGGCATCTGGAAGGGTATCTCCTTCCCTCTTCTGTCTCCCAACTGGAGGAGAGTGAGCTGAGAGCCTCTACATGGAAACAAACCTTGACAGTTTATCAGACTCAAGTCGAATTTTGATGATGCTCTCAACAGGGCTGAGGCAAACTTCTCATTACTTTTCATGTAAACAAACCCACGTTGCTTGTCTTTGTGCTCTAAGAACCTTGGAAATACATGGCCTTGGAAGAGCCCATTGCCCAAGAAATGCAAAATAATTCTAATGCCTGTTGAAACTCCCTTGTGTGAGCAATTGGCAATGTGTTTTTGTACTGTTTTAGGAAAAGACCAGAAAGCAGATGGCATTTTTTAACATGACAGCCTTCCTGTCTTATTCCATAAACAGCTGCCTTTGCTGGCCTGATGACAATGCATCCTCCTGCTGAATCTCTGGGGTATAGAGGATGGGAAGAGCCATTGGTGAAAGTCCTGACAAGAAGACGGTGCTTTCAAGGTCTCCCTCTCCTTCTGCAAGGACAGCCAGAAGTGGAGAGTACTTTTCATTTCCCTGCTGCCCTCTGTGCAAGGCAGGTCAGAGAATACTGCTTGTTTGATGCAACATTTGAATATATTCTCCAGGCAATATTTTTTCCTTCTGCTGAGAAGACTGTCTTTGCTTTAATCCACTTATTTCTGATCTGCTTTTCCCATAGTCCTCATGATCACTGAACACTGTAGCAAATCTGCTCTTATTTGTTGTTAAAACAATGGAATTTTTTCACAAGACAAACCAAAAATGGATGGCAAAAACTTATACACTTCTTGTTTTATGCCTTTTTTTCAGGAAGCATGGAATATTTTAGAAATTCCTCTATCTGATTAAGAATAAGCCTTAAAGACAGTGCATAAGAGCACTTGTTCTACCAGCAAAAGCTTGTTTTCATGGGGATAGCAAGGAAGAGGTGCCTGGACTCTCTCAGGAGGGCTTTGGAAGAAAGAAGGTAGACATGATTGGAATGAGACAACATAGCCTTTGTTCATCTAATGCCATATTTTTCTGCTTCAGGTTTTATTCCTTTTGTGGTATGTAAAATATTACTTGAATTTTGATTGTATCTCAATGCCATGCAGGTATTTGCAATTATAAAATCGGATGATGTAAACGCCCATGAATAAATCCAGTGAGTACTCTATAAGATTGTTTTCCCTTGCCTTTTCAAGCAGCAGTCTGAAATTCTATGAGGAGAGAAGATAACAACTGACATGGAACAGAGTAATACAAGATGAATGTTATGAATTTTTGTTTTGTTTCAAGAAATCTTTTACATTTGCAGTATAGCACATTGGTACTGAACTCACAGAGATATTTAGGGATGGGAAACCATTTCTGTAGAAGGTCTAGGAACCATAAAGCTCAGCAGAAAATATTGCATTAGTTGCTGCACCCTTGTTTGGAATTTACTTCTTTCTAATAACTTTTCCCATGTGCTGTTTGTGACAGACCTTTCAGAGTCATTTCTCCAGATTCTGCCATGGCAGTACAGTTGGATATTAATTTAAACGAGCTATATTTTTCTCAGGACAGGAGAAATTATAGAATGATTTAAGTTGAAAGGAGCCTTTAAAAGTCATCTAGTTCCCACCTTCTTGCAATATGCAGGGACATCTTCAATTCAACCCGGTTAGTCAGAGTACCATCCAATCTGGCCTTGAATATTTCCAGGGCTGGGTCTTCCACTACCTCTCTGAGCATCCTGTCCCAATGTTCACCACCCTAATCATAAAAAAAATCTTAAATGGCTTGGCTGTCTTTCTGTTTCTATATTGGTTTGCAAGTCTTACACTTTACAACCTTGTACAAACATACATGATCCTGTTCTGAAAAGATGGCAAGTCCTTAACTCGCTGCATGGTTTGAATTGTAAGTCCCCAAATGACCAAGCCATCGAATGCTCACTTCCACTTCCCGTGACTTTGCTATCAGTGAAAATTTTGCAGTTAACCACAAATTGTAAGAGTGTGAGTCCACTTTTACAAAGTTGCAAAGAGAGGGGGAAGAGAGTACAACTTTTCCAAAGGACCTGTCAGAGTACCTGGCCCCAGTGAACCCTCTCTGTGGGGGCTCATTCCTGGGATGTGCCCGTGGGGTCTGCTGACCCGGCATTGCCACCTGTGGTAGCATGCGGGTGAGAACATCTGTCCTTCAGAAACGGAGTGGGACCACCAACTGTTCCCACAGGTCAGTGAGCACAAACCTCGCTATAGCTATAGGTATTCCTCTCCACTGACCTACATGATTTGGTCTGGTGACCTACTGCTTTTGTTTACTTTTTTAGGTTATAAAATATGCTTATCCAGTCTCTATAAGCAAGCGTGTAAATCTGAGAGTTGCAGGCCTAGAAATGCACTCAAAAATGCCATGTAAAGGACTGCTAACCAGGCCTGTCTTGCCTTTAAGCACCTGAAACCTTCCAAACATGCTTAGAGGTGCAAGATTGCACATCCTATTAGGAACCTGCTAAGCTAGCCTGGCATACCCGCTGGATTTTTAAGGTATTCCGTGAAGATCATAATCCTCTTCTTTCTGGGAGCAACTTTATTACCCCAGGGAAGCAGCTGAGTCAAGATTGTGCCAATATTTCCATCACATTGTTAGCTCTCTTTTTTTTAAGTCTTCATGAAAAAGAAGTCATTTTGTCCCATAATTAAGAACCAAAAAACTTCTCATGGTAGCAGATTTTGTTTATGATTTTCACACAAATATTTTTGACAGCGTTGACATTTTTACAAGCATGACTAACTACACATTTACCCAGTTTCTTTTTTTTTTTTTTTNTTTCCCCGTTTTTTTTTTTTTTTTTTTTGGCACTTAAATGTGCTAAAGATAATGTAAGCTAGAGAATTCCGAAGTCTGGCAAGAAGTTTACTACATGCCAGGGACTGTTTTCACTTGTTTTAAAAGGCAAATAGATGGCCAAGATACTGACTTTGAAATGACACCTGCTGAGCTTGCATCGTGGTGACTGCTAAAAAGGATATTCTTGTCATAGAAGACTTTCTCAATAACAGTTTTCATTCAGGACTTTGTCCTGTGATTTCTTTGCCATGTTGGGTATGGCACAAATTTTACAGTTTTGATTTCTTTCTCTGTGAAATGAATTTCATTGCCTACTTCATAGGAATATCTGCTGCATAAATTATCAGCTCTTAGGCAAGGCTGAGGGAGGAAGGGACTTGCCTGGAAAGGACAGCAGGCATATGTACGGTGCTCATAAATCTGCATCTACAAGACTTTACCTGAGAGCCAGCTAAGGACAGAGATACCTTCACTCATCTGTAATTTTATTGCTACTCCTTCTGAAAGCCACTGCTTCTCAGGAATCCTTCTCAGCCAGTTGAGGAAATACCCTCTGCTATTCAAATCACAGAGCAGCACGCTTACTAAAGGAACTGTGTCCCAAAACTGTCCTGTCCTGATATCACACTTGCAATATGTGTGCTCCAGAGTTAATACCTGCCAGCACCTCCCAGAGTGGCCTCTAAGGTATTTGTTTATTGTCAGGTTATATGGTTAAGGAGATGAGTGGTCTCTTGGAAACGGTTGTGCACAACCTGCAGATAAACACTGTTGTTTACGACGGTGTCTGAGAGTTTAGTGAGTGTGATGGCTGTGTATTTCCGACCCCACAAACCTTCTGCCACTATACACTGGTGCCACCTTTAGCTCTCTCTGCCCCCTTCAATAACTTCTGCTTTTTAGTATGCCACTACTACACTCCTGCCGAGCAGCTGCCTGTTTGGCATGACTCATGCCAGACATTTGGCTATTTTGGACAAATGGGGATAGGCTATTTATCCCAAATAGCTGCCTGCCTTGGATAGCGCATTATCCTGAATAATGGAAGCACTATCAACATAAAAATCCTTTAGAATTCTTCTGCCTGCACCCACATATTGCAGCAAAGAACCCAGGAAACATGCAAATAAACTAGTAATACAGCAGATGACGAGAGACACACTTTTGAAATGATAACTTGGTTTGACTTGGTTGTGCCCCCACCAAGGTAAGGAGGCCGCCTTCTCTGGGTGCAGGGTCTGGGAGCTACTCTAGACCTCTGTGCCCCAACCCTTGAGGAGCCCTCAGAAAAGGTGCAGGAACCCTGGTGACTTCCCTAGAACTATTGCTGGTCCCCAGCTCCCTGGTGGCAGGCTTGCCATGGAAACGTTTCTGAGTAATTTTTTTTAAGCTGTTGATTTACACACCAGAAGGAACAACTTTGGTTTTGAAAATCTACTGGGCATGTTCTGCCCAGGGAAACAAAAAGCCATACAGTTTGGGTAGAAATTAGGATCTTCTTTGCCCTGTTTACCTGGAGATGACTTGTATAGGATGTGAAATTTAAGGGGTGTCCTAGGAGTTTATAGTGTCTCAGGCACAGATAAAGGGGACTTGAAAGAATTTTCTGTCTTGACACAGACCCTCCTGGGAGAACTTTTTTTTTCCTTTGCTTTTGCACTTTTTTTTTTTTGGTTAGGTTTCCCAATCTTTTAATGGATGCATTGTAATTTATAGTAGATCCTTGCCTAATGATGAATGATGTAGTTTGTTAATGATGGATTTGGTTACAGTTTGTGTGTGTTGTAGAGTGAGAGATGATTTTATCTTGTTCTGATGGAGGACTCAGGTTACCAAGAAGGCTTTATAGCTCTTTCTCAATCCACCACTGGAGCCATCAGTTTAAAATGTGGGATTTTTCTCTTTTTTCCTCCAAATCTTAATGAATTTTAAAACAGCTTTTGAAACTGATTATTTCAGAGCACTGCTGCCCCATAAGCATGTTTGTCATCATTTGTACTGGTCAAATTTCCTCTGGTTTCAACACCTGATGGGAAGAGTGCTGGGTGTGAAAAGAATGTGGGGTCAGACCCAGAGAGAAAGAAATATAGATGGACCAGCAGCAGGGCCAGTGCCCCTGGTGAGCATCAGGGTGAACTGGTAATAGCGGTGGTAGCTAGCAGAGGGAATTGGTGGTAAATGGAAGACTCTCAAACGGATTAACCTGCCAGGCTTGTTTTTTAGAATCTGCCCTTCATTCATTTCAATGGCTCATGGGCATCCCTTCCCCCTCCCCATCTTTCTTGAACAGTTTTAATTTATTTTTGTGTTTGGGAAAATGTTTTACATCACTAACATCCTTTATAATTTTCTGGTATTTGGTGTGTTATTTTACATTTTAAACAGTGTGGGGGGGGGGTTGTGGGGTTTTTTTGTGGGTTTTGTTTGTTTGATTGTTTGTTTTGGTTTGGTTTGGTTTTGGTTTTTGGTTTTTTTTGTTATAAACTAATTGGAAACTATGACAAATTTTATTAGATTTGATCTGTATAATTTGGATATATGTGCAAGTAGTTAATTTATGACTGCTCACTAGCATTATTCAGTCCATTATTTTTCTCTTATAAACATTTTTTTTAAAGACAATTTTAATAAAATTGGCTATTTCATTTTCCTTGAAGAAGGTTGGGGAAAAATATTAGCCTGCAAAATGCTTTGAAATTTTAGCCTTAAAATATGAAATTAGTAAGTGAAATGGCATTCAATGACACTGTTTTGTAAAGGTGTATGAGATCTCCCACAATCATCTGTTTGCCTGTGACAATAAATAGAAGAGTTCTGTGTCTCCTATCACAGTTTTTTTCTCCAGAAAGGTTACCGGTATGCTGCACACAATATAGAATTTTCAAATTTTGAAACATTTTGTTATTATAGTAATGGCTATTGCTGTTCCTAACACATACCCTGTCAGATGGCTTAAAAAATTTATGCCTTGGTTCATGCAAAAAAAAAAGAAAATGGGGGGAGGGGGAAAAAAATAAAAACAAAGGTCAAAACTTTTAAAATGTCACTTCTTCTACAGTTTTGCATAGAAAATACATTGAAGCAGTGGGAGGGCTCCTTGCCCATAGAAACAGGCTGTAAGAAAAGAATGTTATCCTGCTGCTGTAGTTTCCACTTTCACTGGCAGCTGCGGGCTGAGCAGAAAAGCACTGTGGGAGCCTATTGTTACCCCAGCTGGGTAATAGTTTTCTTATTTTACAGTCAGCAACCGAGGGGGGTTGGGGTGTCTCAGCAAAGTGCCTGAAAATATAACTCCTGCAAACAGATCACTTTCTCCTTCCCCATGAGAAAGAGGGATCCATAAATCTTTTATTTCATTTGTTTCCTCTACCAAGGTAATTAACTATTTCAAAAAAAGATGGGTTTATTTTCCAAATAAATGTATGCTGTGTGGAAATGTTGATCTGAAAGCTGTAAAATCCCAAATCTCTATTGAAAAGCTTAGTAATATTCTTTGGTGGTGGTGGTTTTTTGGTTTTGGCGTTGTGGAGGTTTTTGTATGAAATTTGATTTCTGACAAGTAAATTTTGCAAGAATAAGCCTGTATGGATGACAACCCACATTTTTACCAGAGCAAAGTTTTCATAGGAAATGGAGGAGATGGTGAGTAAACTTTGCAAAGCCTTTCTTTTCCTGACAGGGAAAGGGTGAACACCCCTACAAAAGTGGCACACATGATTTCATGTTGAATGGTTGTAGCTTGTAAGTTTGACTCTTACAAGACTTTAGGTTTCTTTTAGTGCTGCTTTATCCAAGTGAGGGCACCTGTTTATGTCACCACAGCAACTCAAGTTTAAGGAAGGGGAGCAGCGATAAAATCATTTAGCTCAGCAGACTTTGCTCGTGTCTTTCACTTCCTAACAACTAGAATTTGGAAGATCAGCTGCAAAGGAAGACAAATCTTGCCTATGGTGAGAAAGTTGACTAGCTGAATGATTTATCTCCTGAACTTTTTGATAGCCTCAGGTGTCAGCACAGCCCCTGTATGAAGTCCTGCAGCTCACTCCATCAGGGACATGTAAAAGTAGAACACTCTCTGGTCAGCTGGACAAGAGTAAAGATGTGATACCCAGTTATGGGCAGGTCACAGCTGATCAGAAGACTGCTTTCATCAGAGACCCGTCCCCGGGCCTTTTTCCTGTTGCAAATCCTTTGTAGCCCCTTGGAAAGAAGGGAGGATCTGCTCCAAAATGGGGTGGATCTTGTCATAGCCCTGTTTACCACCTAGGAGCATTGAGGTGTTTCTGGAACAAATCTCCCTCTCTAGCAGTGATGCAGAGGAGTGGGCAAGAGGAGTACTCCCCTTACCATTCACCCTAATCTCTGCAAAGTGTGTTTTCTCTGCGTGGAGCTCATGCCAGAGGAATGTCTGGATCATGCCCAGGCTTCTTGTATTGATGTATTTAGCTTTAGTCTTGTAGTTTGTGGTGGTAGTGATGTCACAATATCAGTGGGTTCATGCTGCTGAGCCTCTGCTGCCTTTTGAAGCTGGATTACAGCTTGCTTGTCTGTGTTCTCCCACTCCTCCAGACCTCAGGGCAGAGAGAGCGTCAGCTTCTCTCCCTTACTTGCCTTGTGGTGTCTCTCTTCCATCTGTGCCATATAGTCAACGCTTGCTAACTGATGTGGCTGGCTGAGTTCATGGGATGAAATGCAGACACATGTGTGATACGTGAGAGCAGGTCTGATGATCTGCTGTTCCTTATTGTTTCTATGGTTTTCGGGTTGGTGGAGACACTGCTTCCCTGTTCTGCAGAGAAACCCTCTAGGATGGGCATATACTGGGTGCATATACAGCTAGGATGGACTCAGCCATTTGTATCATGGGAAGATGATGACATGTGTGGTGGGAGTTCCCTGGAAACAGCCCAGCAGTGCCGAGGTCACAGCTCAAAGCCTCGGGAAGTCTGTGGCTTTGCTAAACTTGCATATGTACCCTCTGATGCTCTCCACCATGCTGGAGGAAAACATCTCACCCTCCAAAGGGAGAGCCTTATTTCAAAGTGTCCTGGCTGCCAATACTGGTTTGTTCAGCACATATTCCTGGATCCCAGAGGTGAGATATAGATATAACCTGTCTGTTGTGCGGGGAGAAAGAGAGGGCTGAGACTCTGAAAGGAAAAGAAGCCAAACTCCATACATTTTCTGGATTATCTTGGACAAATACAATAGGAATGGTATTGTGGGAAAGAGTGATTCATTTCTTGCTTTTCATACTTCCTCTGCAGATTCAAGGGAATGAATGAGCAACATTAGAGTTTGGCATTTAGACCAATGACAGCAACACAAATTACATGCACTTGTTACATCTGTCAGCATGGAACCTCAGATCAAGCTGTGGCATGTACTTGCTTTTACAGGCCATAGATTCAAGCCCAGTTATTAAACAAACATGGTTTTGAAGATTATGAATATTCATAATAGCAGAATTGAGCCAGAACTGAACAGGTCTTTTGCAGACCCAAAGGATGGATTTTTATAACTCCACCCTGTATTTCAAGCTGAAGAAATTCCTGTCCTTTTCTCCACAAACTCTTGTCTCAGTTCTAAGCCTGCCACACCAACAACCACTCTGGTGTACCACACACAAGAGGAACTCACTTTGGCTTTTATATCAGCCATGCTCCAACTGTGTGAACCACCAGAATCAGGGCAGGCTGGTAAAGGAGACCAAAGAGTTCTCTGCTCAGTGAGCTGGACCAGCTTTCCTCCCTAAAATCTCCCTCATGCCCCAAAGCAACACCTGTTGCTGGGAGGTCACACCTGAGGGCATCTGCTTGGTGATGCAACAGGGTAATGCATCACGCTCAGCCAGAAAGAGGTATAAAGCATCTACCCCATAGGAAGTTTTGTTAGGGTTTAAGCACCAGTTTATGTAATGCCTGTGCATCTTCCCCAGCAGAATTCACACTCTTCTGAATGTTTGAAAACATGTCGAAAGACTGCAAGCCTGGAGCGTGGTGTGAGTGTGCACAGTCATTGCAGTAAAATGGTGGGCTACTCTGCTATGATTAGTCAGTTTTAGGTTAAGCTCATTCTTTATTTTTAAGAACATTTCCAGCTAGCTGAATAAATAGCTGAGGAGCACAGGATTCCTGTATATTAAGTATCTATTCGTAGCAGTGCTTCAGACTCCAGTACCTCTATCACCTTTTCATTCTGGGTAATAAGTAAGTAACTCACTAATTTCAAAGATAAAAGGTTTGTATTCCTTGAATGAACCAAAATCTATAAGTGAAAGCAGTGGTAAAGGGAAAGACAGGACAAATTTCCTGTTTTATCACTTCAGGAAATGGGGTTAAATACATTGTGTAAATGCACACAGATACATACACAGGTGTACACACACACAGCAGTTCCATTCATATTATTACTTTAAATTTGATCTCTGTAATTACTCAAAACCTTATTTTGCTCGCTGTGGAAGTGAAGCATTAATTAGAAATGCCACCATCCCACCTCTTTACCCCCTGGGTGCATGAACTGGGTGGCTGGCCAGACCAACAGATACTCATGCAGTCAGTGTTATAGATGTCTAGGGCAGAGTTTACAGATCCCTTTGTGCTGCCTATTCTGCACTCACAGAAGAAAAGACACGAGCCAGCAGGTGCTTTCAGTCTATGGATATGTGTACCTGGATTGGTGTACTGCAGGTGCCACGAGCTGAGCAGAAGTGGTTTCACTGTGTCTAACAAAGCACAAAGCTGGAGAGTGTTTCTAAGGTCCTAGGTGTGTTACCTCAGACTTGGCAGCACATCATCTTTGTCATGCCGTTTTGGGTCAGGGCATGGAGACAGCTGGTTCCCATCTGACTACAAAATGGCCTGTAGCCATCCCCTGCACAAAGGAGGGTGGAGAAACAGATGGTGGAGCAGTTTGCCCAAGGCCACACAGGAGGTCAGCAGGAGAAGCAAGAGTGGAGCAGACATCCCCATGTCCCACAACAAAGATTCATCTCCTGAGTTCGCTGTCTGGTAGGGTTTTACTAAGAAATAGCATATTTAAAGTCTAGGCAAAACTCCATCCATTTGCTCCACGGCCACCTCTCTGTGAGCAGTCATTGGGTATTTGTGTCTGGCAGAACATGGGAACGTTGTGTAGAGTTTTCTTTGATTCATTAAAATTTGTAAAAGACTAACAAAAACATAGAAAGAATCCAACACCATCCAAAGAGGGACCAACTTCCACTGCAAGCTTTTGAAATTACTCACATTACCTTAGTAACAAATGGCACCCTCATGGGCAGCAGGCTTTGTCTCATCTGTCTTCAGCTATCTAGACAGACAACATAAGCCAGATGTCTATGATTCTGCTAGAACCAATGGAGAGAAACAGCTATCTAATTTAGACACCAGTCTAGGGAAAACTTGAATTGCCCTTCAAGATCCTTTTGTTATAAAACGTCTTAGCCAAGTAATTTAGTCTGGAAAGCCAACATTTAGAGAGTTTACATTTGATATGAGAAGTTATGCTTTGGGAATAATGCTCTAACATCCATAGGGCCAGGTTTCACTCCTTGGTTTTGCCTGTTTATACAATATCTCTATGTTCAGCATACGAATACTGCACACAACAGATTAAAATCTGCCTTCTCACTCACAAAGTCATGCAATTTTTTGAAGACTTTTTTGAACTTTGTGGGAGCCTAGTAATTAGAATGGAATTTGTCATCAGCCTCACTCATAAAAATGATGTGTCTGTTTATGTTTTGTTTATTTTCAGGTTATTCATCCCTAAAAGCTTTGTCTTAACTATGGAAGGATTTAATAAAATTGAAGAAAAACTTCTTTTAATCCATTTTTGCTTTTCAAAGTGAATTACGATATATTTTTGTAGTGCTTTTCCCCCATTTGAAAACATAAGAAACACTGTTGACTTATAGAAGACCTTTTCAGTTTGGTAAAGTTCTATGTATGCATAAAGCAGACAATTAATTTTAAAAAGCAGAAACACAATGCCCAAGTTGCAGACTGTCAACTGTAATGTATTTTTATTTTGATAACACTTTAAAATTGCTAAGATTTTGCACTGATTCCATGTTAGGTATTATAATGTAGCCACTCTGTATACCAGAAAATCGCTGCTTCTTTGGGAGCACTTGTTAGTGTAGTTTTTGAGTACTGTTTACTACCATTTTTATTTTTTTTTATCCTTTAACTACAGGCCATTTTCCTTAAATTACAGGGAATTTTGCTTGAGCTAAAAGAAATAAGATGCTAGCCTTTAACCCCAAGTGGGTGCAGAGCTATTCTGTGGTATTCTTTGGAGAAGAAACTTGTATTTGGTAAGTTTCAGGTACTTTATGCCTTCTGAATGGACACAATGGTCTTCCAAGAGAGCATTAGGTCTACTTAGAAATTTTATTTAAAAACAGACTCTGACATTGAGGGTGGAAAACACGGACAGAGGTTGCCCAGAGGAACAGTGCATCTGCTATCCCTGGAAACATCCAAGGTCGGGTTGGATGGGGCTCTGAGCAACCTGATCAAGATGAAGATGTTCCTGTTCATTGCAGGGGATTGGACTGTAGAGGTCCCTTCCAACCAAAACTGGTCTTTGATTCTATGACTGAAAGGGTGCTGTGAATGGAGTTGACACATTGTTAATTATGCAGTTTATCATGACCAAGCACATACAAATATTTTGTGACTTTCTGCCTTTTCCACAATCTTCATGGCCACAGGTTATCTCAAAAGTACATCTTCAAAATAACCTGTTCCAGTGTCTCACCATCCTCATAGTGAAAAACTTCTTCATAATACCTAATATAAAGCTACACTTCTTCAGTTTAAAGCCATTCCTCCTTGTCCTATCACTACATGACCTTGTAAAAAGTCTCTTTACAGCTTTCTTGTGAGCTCCCTTTAGGACTTTACTGGGTGGAGGCTGCTACAACATCTCCCTGGGGCCTTCTCTTCTCCAGACTGAACACTCCCAAGTCTCTCAGCACGTCTTTGATCATTTTAGTGGCCTTGTCTGAACTCCTTCCAACAGGTCAAGGTCTTGTGTTGGGGGCTTCAGAGCTGGATGCAGCACTCCAGGTGGGGTCTCACTGGAGCAGAGCAGAGGGGCAGAATCCCTTCCCTTTCCCTACTGGCCACACCTCTTCAACACAGCCCCAGAGGCAGCTGGTTTTGAGTAGTGAGCATGCACCGCCAAATCATATCGAGCTTCTCTTCCACAAACACCTCCAAGTCCTTCTCCCCAGGGCTGGTCTCACTCCATCTTCTCCAGGGCTAAACATCCATTGATGAAGGTTTGGAAACTGCAGCATTTTCCTCTTTTGCTTTCTTTTGTCCCAAAGCTGCCCTTTCCCTTTCCCTTTATTATTAATTCATATGTCCATTTTCATAAATGGAAATTATCTGTTTTCCTTTCAAATTTAAACAGATTCTATTTGTCTCCAGAACTAGTTTGAATTTCACGATACACTTTTCCTTTTTTTTTTTCATACAACATGTGGACTCCTCAAAAACGTCTATTCCCTGCTTTTCATACAGGAACATGGTCAGTTTTTTGTAGGAGGATCTGCAGAAATACAACTGAATGTAGAGGATGATGAAGAGGAAATTGTTTTTTGTTTTTTTTTTCAAATGGGAAAACAAAAAGTTATTAATTTAATATTTTTTAAAAGTACATCTCTGGTATCAAAGGCAAAACAATCAAGGTATGGGACTCAGTTGCCTATATGGAAATGTTTAGAGTTTTTTTAGGCATGCAGAGTACCTATTTAGTTGCCTCCATCTGCTCCTCCCCAGGTAGCTCAGAGGCTTTCTAACATGTCTGCCAACATCTGACACTGGCATCTAAAGTAGTTGATGAAAGACTAGGGAAAATACCTTCAAGTGGCATTGTGTGCCTGTGTTTGCAATGTGAATCTTGCCTTGTTTTTAAACTTTCATTTGTGGTAATTTGCCATTGTGTCTTCTTTTTTTGAGAAAAAAAAAATCTAATTTTATATTTCTGTTGTTTTTCTCCAAAGACACCCCATCTTTGATAAATAAATAAATAAATAGTATCAGTTGGTCTCAGCCACTTCTCAGTACAGATTGCACAGAAAGTGACTGAAGATGCAACTCCCAAACACCACTCACGTGTAAAGTACCAGACATACATGTTCTTTTAGTAATTACTGGGGGGAAATATCTCTTGACAGAACTTTTTCTGCTTGACAAATATTTGTTTGTGGACTAGTGATTCAAAAATTTGTAGAAAGGAGATCTGAGACTAAACGCCTGCAGGCTAAAGGAGTCACTGAACCCTGACACTTGTTCTCCCTGGGGGAAGATGCTGCCCAGTAGGAATGATGTGGAAACGTCACCACCATGTTTTTTCTAATGTCTGTGTTTTGAAACGTAGTGAAGAGTAGAACAGAATAACCCTTTCATAAGAAACATGCCACACTATGGGACTTCTTTGAAGACAGATATAATCACCTTCACAGCAGACCACAGTAAGATCCTGAAGTTCTGCAGAGGGCTGAGCCCCAAGATGTGTTTCTTTTTCTAGTGTTTCTCTTGGCTGACTCTTGGCAGTGCCCTGACCAGTAGGATGGCTGTGCTCAATGTCCTCATCACTGGCCCATCCCTCTTCTGTGTGAGGGCCTGGGGGTTCATTTTAGACTCCTCTTGAAAGCCCATGTACTCAAAATCATCACATTATCTAACGTTTAAGCACCATGTCTTCTTTCTTTCCATTCATCCACTGTAAAGGAGCAATATATTATAAACAGACAGAAATCACCACATTGTTTTTATGCAGACATGTAATGATTAATATGTACTACAGATTTTATAGTCCTAATATTCCTTTGATGACTACTAACCTGAGCTAGTAAAGCCCCTTAAGCAGTTCCAATTGTCATCAAAGATCAGATGGGACTGTACAAACTAAAGGTGATGAAACTGTTGTGTGAGATGTCTCTGTAAAAAAATCCATCTTTCATTCAAGTCATTTCCTGGCAATACCCCTGTGAACAGTGAAGAGAATTTTGTGTGACTAAGAATTGGTTGAAGTTGGCAAAGATAGACCTACACCCTGAGCATTTCTTGTTGTAAGAAGTAGCACTGGGGTGTATGACATCCTCAGTTCATAACAATGAGTAAATTGAGGCTCTTTCTCACCTTGGTTTACATCAAATATTTGTATTCTTACCTCTTGTTTGTTGTTGGATCTTTGCTGAGAGGGAGAGCCCCTCTGTGGAATGGATAGCTGCTCTGCTAAAGCCTTTCTTGTGTGCATGGATCCCTGATTCTGCAAGGTCTAGTAAAGCCCCTGATGCCCTTTGCTTCTTGTTCAAGCCCCTCCTGACAGTGTTATTCCCTGACCTGCACACCTTCTCTGAGCAGCAGCTTTGGCAGGGCCACTTCTTCAGTGCCACATCCTCTCACACACCCCTTGGTTTCCCCAAATTTGGGGTGAGTTAGGCAGAAGACATATTTCTGTTGGCTGTGCACTATCCTTGGGAAATATAAAGCCAGAGAACATGCTCAGGCTCCTGCCTCCAGCCTCCTCCCAAGGGGACTCAAGAGTTTTCTGGGGAAGCTGGGAGTGGCATCACAGCTGTGACTGCCCTACACACCAACACAGATCTCCATGAGTAAATGACCTGCTGCTTGGCTGTTTGCCTGCTGTAGCTGGAACAAACACTCTTCCATTCCAGAGCTACAAACCCTTCCCATCATACAGATGGGCCCACAAGAGTTCCACCACCCTTACAATTCTGTCCAAGGTGCAACACTGACCGACATGAATCATGTTTTAGCAGAGGTTTTTCCATACATGGAAAAATTAATTGAACCTTTGTGAGAAGTTGCCTTAGAATAGAGCATAAGATACACACATCTTTTCTGTGGCTTCATTTTATGTTTCCTTGGAAGTAAGGAACCAGAAGAATGTTTTCTTAACATGCTTTAAAAAAATTTTCATGTGTTAGTAAGAGTGAAGGTACAACAAAACAAGGTATGAGTGGATGGAACAACAAGCAAATCTGTTTAAAGAACTCCTTCTCTCTGCAAAGTTAACAATGACTGAATAGTAAATTGTTTTTTAATAAGTTTTGTATTCTCCTGGGGTATGGTTAAAGGGTTAATTTAACGCTTGACCCATTAAAACCGTTGAGTGCAGTGAGAACCTTGTAAGGCTGATCAGATGATTATTGCTGGAAGATAAGTGGCTGAAAACCGAGCCTCACTAGTTCAGGTAATCAAGGGAAATTGGCATAAAAGAGAAGATGCGGCTGAGTAAAGACAGAACAGCTACCTGAGATTCTATTACTTGTCGTCTTTCAAGCATAATAATGAGATTATAGTAACCCTAAACTGGCTGAAAACAGAAATCTGGCTGTCTGTCAAGTTCATTGTGTTGAGTTTTACAACACTCCAGATCTGGTTCCTCTGAACCTACAATAATTATACCAGGAAGACAGGCTCAAAGAAACCCTTTTCAACCTTGGACCTTTGTCAGGTTTTGGCTTATGACCAGAGTACCATTGTTTATGTCATGGGAAAGAAAAAAGAAAAAAGAAAAAAACAACCAAAAAAGTTGTTCATGTTTATTACTATTTTTTCATCATGCAATTCTTAAAAAAATATTGCCACAAGCCTTTCCTCACTCCAGCTGTCACATTGCCTTGTGATTTTCTGAATGAACTTGTTGTAGAACCAGGAGCCCCTCAGCTTCTCTGTTGTTATTCCAGTCAGAGCCTTTTGCTGGAATAATTTTTTATGCCTTTCATTGACACAGTGGTGTAGTGCTCCTACTTAAAAAATAAAAAATTACACGAGAGGCAGAAACTCAGAGTCCATTATGCTAACCTCAAAGGAACATCTGTTCCCAGCATGGACTAAACTCAGATTGTTCTGTTGTGGAGAGCTGTCACACACATGGGGTATGAGATCTTGTTTTGAGACCAATTTGAGATGGTAGCTGTAAGGCTGTAGTTCAGGAAAGCCTTTAGGCACCTTTGGAATCCAGTTGGCTTCAGCTCTGTCAGTTGCACCATTTCTCCTGCTCAGAGGGAGCCTCTACCTGCCCTTCCTTCTGTCTTGGTTTATGCTAATATAAATGCTTTTCCAGGTCAATGTAGGCTTGGGTTCCTAGTAGGAGGAAGTAGGAAGTCGCATCTGTGACTCACTTCAGACTGTGAAAAGATAATCAGTTTAAAAGTCATTAATTACTGTGGAAAGAGCTGTGTCAGAGGAGGGTGTCACCAGCCTGTTCCTGGAGGTTACTGTTGTTGCTGTTGCATGGGCAAAGCTGCCTGGGTTAGCCTGGATGAGCTGGGCAGCTGGCATTAACCTGGCTGCTTTCTGCCAAAGTGCTTTACAGGATTGCTCACACAGCCAGAGCTGCTGGAGCAGTAACCTCCCACCATGGTCAGGGATCAGCACCTCGGCACAGTACTGCTGTCACCTGGCATGGCAGCAAGAGGGGACATCTTACACAGCTTCAAGCCTCCATGCAAGTGGTGCTGATCTCCTGGTCCCTGATGCTGGCAGAAAAGTCCATTTGCCCCATATGTTTTGTAGTCTTGTGAGCTGATCGAACTGAGTTGCCAAAGAACCCTTTCCCTTGCTCTAAACTGTATCTCCCCAATGGAGTCAGAGCACAGGAATGTCAGTTTGCAGTTCCAAAAAGTCCTTCAGACACAGATCAGGCCCTAAGCGCAAGTATGGACTTAGGAATATGATTACATGCTTTGTTCAATGGAGATTGTGCTTGGAGCAAGTGTGTTCCAGACAGACACCCAGCATGTGTTAAGGTTTGTGCCCACTGCAGGCTCTCCCATGATTTTTTATAGGCTATTGGCTCTGACATTGCTCATGAGCTGCCTTTATTCCCATTTTCAACTCCCAAACATGCAGGCAGAAAAAATAATATTGTTTGTTGAATAAGGATGACTATCACTGAGCTACCTTCCATGGTTGCCATGAATAGAAACCACTGGTAAATACTTCTTAAGTCACAAATATTTTAAAGACCTTATCAACAGATGTCAGAGCCTAATTTTCAGGGCTCCTATTTCTTAAATGTGAGGTTTTTATCTCAGTGCTTTGCCTGGAAAGGCCACATTGTATGGGCCTTTCTTGTGTGAGCAATACAGAACAGTCCTATGGCTTTAACTCTATAAAACTAATCAGAACTTCTGGCAGCAGTGTGTTTCCTTAATCACACAGTAGATGTTTTTATTGCAGAACTATTTTCCCTGTTTGTTCAGAAAATCAGATTCTTTGTCTCACAACTAATAACCAAGGCCCTCAGAATCACCAAATTTATGTCAAAGCAGAGCTAAATTATGAACAACCTTTGCAGTCTCAGGCCTGTTTCTCATAAATCAAAGTCTATTCAATGATGCCTTGCAGTACCTAAATCACTGGCTGTGAGAAATGAAAATACATTGTACTATGGTACTTGCAATTAATACAGGATCTATGGTGCCAAACCTCCAAGCACTAGCTCAGGAAGATGGAACACTGCAGTTAAAGAGACTGGTGAATTTGGCATCAAATCAGATATTCTTCACTTCAGAATTATGATTCATCAAAATGGAACCATTTCATGGATGTCCAAACTGCCCTGGGAGAGTTTAACCCAACCTCAGAGGGGAGGATTGGTCATTGTGGTAAGAGAAAACAGCTTGATGCCAAGAAGTGAGCTGAGCTCAATGCCAGCAAACAGATACTAGTACTGGCTTTTTAGTTTACTGCAGATTTAAGGGGAAAAGAAAAAGGAAAAAGTATTCCTAAGAGTTCAGCTACTAAAAAGAAATATGTATTTAAAATATTGGGTGTAAAATCCTAAGGCTTCCTGGAAAAGCCACATTGTATGGGCCTTTCTCTTGTGAGCAATACAGACCAGTCCCTTCCTGGGGGAATGTCCCTTCTAGAGTTGAGCAGAGGAAGATCACAGCACAGTCCAAGCTGTCCAGAGAACAGAGGGGTGCCCAAAATGTTCCACACAGTGCTCTGGTTTCCCCTCCCCAGCCATGCACCTGATCCAGTATCTACTCTCATGGACTCAGGAGCAGCTCACAGTTCCCATGCTGCTGCCATTTGCATTGAATATGCTTGGTAAGATGAAATGCATTCATGCCCACTTGCACAGGGAACAGCAAGTTTGGCTAAGACAGAACTGAGAAACTCATTCTTCACTCTTCTGTCCTATAAGCATTTAGTTTGTACATACCTGATACAATTCAGTTACTGTTTAATTCTAACATGGATTTAGGACCTCATCTTCATATATTATAAAAAATTACTTGCATGGGTAAATGGAAGAGAAATGTGAAAAGAAACAGAAATACTTGAAGACCAGCACAAGTCCTGAAAGCGAGGACTTAAGTATGCTTCACTTCAATTGCCTCAGTATTAGCAACTCTGAAAAAAAGAATGTTTGTAATATTGAATGAACCTCTGCAGTGATGTTAAGGCCAAATATTATGAAGGAACTACGGGGAAGCTGCAGAGTTAATAGAACTGAATTGAAGCAAGGATTTTCAGAAGTGACTTAATCTGAGGCTTGAAAACTGAAAGAACTTTAATCCTTGTTGAGAAACTGCTGGCTCCCTTCACCCAAACATATTTATATAGATATTTAACTGATTTCACTAGTGAACAAGCTAATGTATTCTAGAACAATTTATTTTAAAATGTGAACTGTAAAATTATGCTACAAAGTTTATTAAACTTTCAGGTGTTACATTTTGACATACTCAGATCTTTCCTTTAACAATGACAGAATGCTACACAAAAATACTGCATTTCATCTGGTGCAGGTCTTTATCTTATCTTGACAGATTATTGTTGGTTAAATTGTAGAGCTGACTTAAAGGCAGGACTCTTCAAGGGAGTGAGAAATTAAGGCTTCACCAAATGGTAATAAAGCTATTAAAAATGCAAACAGAAAACAGCTACACTGTACAGGTTAGACAGCTAATCCAAACTAGCAGTTTAAAAAAGCAGAGCAATTACACTTTTATTTAAATGCAAGGAATATGAGCAAGAATAGAATGAGGTGCCTTGTTTAAATGCATTCTTTTGAATATTTATTAGAAATAATACATGTAGTTAAGCCACTTATCTGATTTCAGTGAATAAGTAAAATGAAAAAGATCAATTTTCATAATTATACTAAAGAAGTCTGTCTTTCATAAAAATCTCATTAATAACACCATTATTACTGAAGAAATATCTCAGTATTATTATTGTTATTCTAATTATCAGCAAAATGCTACTGATAATGTTGTCATAAAATTCCTTTTTAGTATCCTATTAAGGAAGATAGACTAAGTAGTGGTTTAAGTTAAATCTAGATACTAAGTGGCATTTAAAAAAAATATTCTTTGTGTATTTGGATAAAATACATTATGTGTATAATTACATAAATTACTTCAGGTTTGGGAAACAAGAGGTATATAGATAATGCTTATGTGCATATGTATTTTTATATCTATAGAATTATATAGCCAGCTTGAAAAGAAACACACTGAGGCATGCAAGTGGAGTAGCAAAATGTTGCCTGAGGACAAAAATAGTTTCTTGGCAAAATTTTAACAGACAGTTTCACTTATTTTTCATCATAATTATTAGAGGGTCTGTCAATCCTCTCTATTTTTTAATACTCATTTAGATGTATTAAATTACTAAAGATCTGGGGATCCTCTAGATATTAATATTAGGACATATTACCTTGCACAGGAAGCGAATTTTTGCTGCTTATATCCATTTTCCAGCATGATTCAAAACTAGGCCAGCGTGGGCTGCAGCACAGAGGAGTGAGCAGGGAGGATTTTTGGAGCTGGAACCTGACAGTTCTTCATTCTTACGGCAGACAAGGACCTGGGCAGCCAATGTGGCTAGAGAAGAAGAGAATTTGTTCCTGCCATGTAATTCTCAATGCATGGGCTGGCACCATGTTGAGGATCAGCAGGCATGGAGACCAGAACCTCGGCCAGACAAGCAAGACAGCTGGTTCCCCATCCAAAGATCTGACTAATAAATAGCCACAGTAGCAACCAAAGTCAATAAAAAGCGGGTATTCAGGCTTCCTTGGAGATCCAAGGCTGTGAAGAGCTGT
This sequence comes from Hylia prasina, assembly GCA_013397195.1. Classification (NCBI taxonomy): domain Eukaryota; kingdom Metazoa; phylum Chordata; class Aves; order Passeriformes; family Sylviidae; genus Hylia; species Hylia prasina. The sequence goes on from VYXD01006588.1 coordinate 72,364, forward strand.
CTGAAGCAGGAGGCATCTGGAAGATGCAAATGTTGCTCAAGTTGTCATGGGAAGGCAGTCTGCTGTCCTGCTGCCCTCGCTGGGCTCTCACACCACGCAAAAAGAAATACTCTGCTGGCAGCGTAACCATCTTGTAACCCATATCTCTGGAAAGACAACGTAATAAGACATATTCAGGTTTATGAAGCAATAACTTTTCATTAATTTAGATGGTTCTGGTGATTTCTGGTTCTGCTTTCATAGCCACAGCAACTTAAGTAATAGTGTAAACAAGTTCATTTGACAATATGAGAAGATGCTGGTGGGTGGGAGGCAATGAAAAGAGTAGACTAAAGGACACTTTTCTGGCCAGGTCTTGATTATTGATATACACTTGTCCTTAAATGCACAAAAACATGGAGGGCAATGATTGGAAGAATGGCTGCTTACCATAGCACTGATTAGGAAATGCCTACAGACATGATTAAGGAGGATCCAAACAAAAAAATTCAAGGCTTTTCCTTTTTTTCTGAACAGGGTTAGAAAGAAACCCACTCCAAAGCAGCTCATAGACTGTTTTTCTCTTGATACATATTATTTACCTAGCCCTAGCAGGTGAAATTTGTTTGTGCCTATAACTTTACTACCTTCTCTTGTTTTAAAACACTTAGAGAAAATTCATTTATCTGAATAGAGAGAGTCAGGTAACTTTCAGAAACAACTTCCAGTGCATTGCAATCACAGGGTGCAATAGAGATAGTTGTACTTACACCTGCATTGCAATCACAGGGTGCAATAGAGATAGTTGTACTTACACCAATGTGTCACAGGTGGCATTTGCCACTATGCATGAGAGTTAAAGCAAACAGAAACAGCTTTTATCACAGCAGAATGTCATGATCTGCACTTAGGGTTCAATCTTTCCATCGACTATGTGGGAAAAAATTGACATGCCTCAGAGAGTAGGATTGAATTCTCCACTTGTTTTAGAAAGTGTTCTAAAAATAAAATCAATATAGGGAGTTGTAAAAATAACTTTTTTTTTTACTTGCTAGGGAGAGCTGCATAAATTACAGCTTTATTTTCTTCTACTTGAGAATTATGTAAGTTGTATGAAAAGCTCAAAATAATTTTATACAACCACTGTGCTTTTGCATCTGCCTGTCATTAGTGATTTCTTTTTTCCTCCTTTTTTTTCTTTCCCCCTTTCTCTTGTTCTCTCCCCTCCAGTCTGTCTCTCCGTGACTCAGGCAAGAACACACATGCACACATTCTTCAGTAATAAGGGCATATTCCATAGGCAACCCACAGTTTTCATGCTTGAAAGTGTTCCCGTGGCTTCCAGTATGATTTTTCTCAGCCTTGATGTATAACCACCTACCTCTGCAGGACAAATTGATTTCAGCTGATCTCTTGGGTGCGCACTTAGGCCAGGTTTCACCTAGTCAATCTCAGTCTCCATCCCACTGTTTGGATTTACTGTGGATACTTTGTAAGCAGTAGTTACTTTTAAGGAGAAAGAACACAAATAAAACAATAATAGCAGCACATACTCTTCAAGACAAGAACCATCTCCTTTTCTCTAACACTATTTCTGTTACTGTAACAAAACAAATCATAATTAACTAGGGACCCAAAGATTCCAGCTAAATCCTGCAATTTTCCTGTCCAAAAACCCTCACTAGATTTTCTTAGCAAAACTGATAAACGCTACATCACAGTGAAGCCTGTGTCCCCAGTCTCCCCGGGAGCACGGGCTTCCTGGGGCTGTGTGTGCAGTTAAACCTGCATTCACAAAACCAGCAACAAAACTCACACTGACCCAGGTGTGCTCCCACCCTTGCAGTCCTTGATCATGTGATCACAAAGCCACACGCTGCCCCAAACCATAGGAATTTTGTCCACAAAGCTGGGCACATGGGTGTTACACAATATTCTTTCAGTCCAACCCAACTGCTTTAATTGGTGTGTCAGAACCTTTATTGCTGTAATCGCTCTTCTCTCAAACATTCACATTAACAAATTGTTCAGCCTTGATGTGCTGTGTACTTACTAAAAGGAAAACCTTGTTTTCTTCTGGAGATGGTACTTCAGAAATGTAAGCACATAGAAATGTAGAAATGTCTTTTGATGAGTTGAGTGTCTTGTTTGTGACTCTATCTCCTACATAAAGCTGTGCCTGCTTTGTGTTTTTCCTGTGACCAGTCCTCGGGTTCTTTTAAGGCTTGCATTCGCTGATCTGTGTGTTAGATCTCTTTTCCTTCTCCATTTCCTTTTCTCCTCCTCACCTCTCCTCTCCTCTCCTTCCTTCTTTCCCTTTTTTCTTTTCCATTTTCCATATCCTTAAGAATCTGCCCTTGTTTATTGCTGATCCAAGACACTGAGGTGCTGGAGCGTGTCCAGAGAAGGGCAGTGGAGATGCTGGAGGTCTGGAGCACAAATGCTGGAGGAATGGCTGAGGGAGCTGGGGTTGTTTAGCTGGAGAAAAGGAGGTTCAGGGGGCACCTTATCCCTCTCTACAAGTACCTGAAAGGAAGCAGTAGTGAGCTGGGTGTTGGTCTCTTCTCCCAAGAAACAAGCAGTAGGAGAAGAGGAAAGGGCCAGGGTTTAGGCTGGATAAGGAAAAATATCTCCATGGGAGGGGTTGTCAATCACTGGAACAGGCTGCTCAGGGAAGTGATGGAGTCCCCATCACTGTTGAAAACGTGTAAATGTGGCACTTGGGGACACGGTTGAATCATGGACTTGGCAGTTCTGGGTTAACTGTTGGACTTGATGATCTTGCCTATCTCTTCCAACCTAAACAATTCTGTCATTCAGTAAGTCAGGAAGAATAATTTGAAAAAAACAATTCCCAGAAAAATACTTGAGATGTATCTATGCATTCAAATGTTACCTTTCACGTTTTTATAAGCAGAAACACAGAAATTATATTTATAGCAGGATTTTCATCCTGCAATGAGCTTGGAAAGTATCATCTCTGTACGAAAGTTCCACAGCTTCCTAAAACTACTTTTATTCTTGAAAAATTGAATTTTTTCACTTAGGCATTTTTTAAGAGTTGAAACAAAACATTAGTGAAATAATTGCTGAGTCTGGGAAATTACTGCAAAGTGATATGTGACCCATAATATCTATCAGTGTTACTGCAAGTGAATGTGCTTTGGGGTAGATTGCGGCCAGCCACTGAGAATTTCAGGAGAGAAAGAGCAGGCTACAGCAGATAGATAGCATTTTTCTTTGTTAAAGTTATCTTTCTGTCCCATCAGACTTCTGTGTCCCTGTTTGAGGAGAGAAGGTCAGGAAAAAGAAGATTTTATAAACCACTGGATGTTAGGCTAAGACGAAAAAAGCTACTCCAGTCAGGGCAGACTCATAACTGCTCCTGCTTTGCTCCAAGGAGCAAAACTGGTCCTTGGGAATGTGAACGGAGCACCTCAGATGGACAATAACAAGCACTGACTTCAAAGTGTGTCAGGGAGTATTTGACAAACAACCCCGTGAACGTTAGAGAGAAACCATGTCCATTAATGCCCACCAAGCAGTCCTTAGATACACCTGTAATCCTTTCTCCACCAGTATCAGCATGAATTAACTGCATTGGCTTGTTTCCTTTAATTTCTAAATCTGGTGTAACCGTTAAACTTCAGATCTTTTATTTGTTCTGTTATGCATTTCAGGTTCTCCACAACAGTTCCTATAAATTTCACCATGGCTCCATACATAATTTCTCTTCACACAAAGCTGTTGTTGACTTAACATTATGCAGAAAAACATATACCCCATCTCTCCAGGCTCTCCACCCTAATTTCTGTCCTGATATTGGAGGTGTATTATTACTTTTATTTGCCACTTTAGGGGAAGGATATGTTTATAATTTATAATAATAATACATATGCTTATGGTTAAAGGATATTTTCTGTCTCCAAGTAAGAAGGCAAATAACCATTTTCAGTCACTACTTATTAAATAAAATTGTAGCTACTAAATGGCCAACTTTAGCCATTTTTAAGTCTAGACATTCAGTTAGTATGGCATTCCCATCTAGAAGATATTTACCCTTAAGAAAAATTATAGAAAAAGCGGATATACGGGAAGGGAGAGGGGGGACAGAATGATTCATAGAGAGTCATGGCTCCTGCGGAGCTATTCTTTGTTTCACAACACAATCTGTGCTGTAATCCTGTCTGCTCAAAAAGGAGTGTAAAAGGGTCTGTTATTTCACCCCTCATTTACATGGTAAGAGTGTGTTTTGATCCCCAACTGCTGAACAAAGAAAATACAGTAGCCGATGCTCTTAATGTTTACAGTAACATGCTTTTTCACAAAGGAAGGGGTCAAATTAACTCTGCTAATAGTCCTCAGAAGCACTGCTTTTTGTCTTTGCTGTGACAAACACCAACCCGCCTTGGCTGTCAGATGTGCCCTCATTTGAAGGTCCAAGGCACTCTTACAGTTTCCTCTTTCCAAGCAGTGCAGCCAGTGAGCTGACCCAGCCTTGCACGACTGCACTTGTGGTGTGTCATCTTCATTGGCTTGGAGCTCCTCAAACCATTAGGACTTATGGGGGAATGTGGTTATTCTACATGCACAAACTCCACAGAATCACAGTCATGTTTATGGCTCTAAGGAACCTCCACAAACTGGTCCAACACTCCTGCTCAAGAAGGGACACACATCTAGAGCCAGCTGGCCAGGACCATGCCTAGATGACTGACATATCTCCAAGGACAGACACTCCACAAACCCTCTGGACAACCTGTGCATGTGCTTGATCATCCTCCACAGTAAAGCATTTTTTCATATATGAAAGGAGCCTCCTGAGTTTCAGGTTGTGCCCATTGCCACTTGTCTTGTCACCACTGAAAAGAGCCTCTCTCTGTCCTCTTTGCACTTTCCATTCAGATATTTTTATACATTGATATGATCCCTCTGGGCATTCTCTTTTCCAGGCTGGATAGCCCCAACTCTCTCTGCCTGTCTTCATATCAGAGGTGCTCCAGCCCCTTAACAATCTTCATGGACATTCATTGGAATTCTTCCAACATGTCCATGTCCTCTTGTGCTGGTACTCTCTCTTGGAGAGCCCAGAGCTAGACACAGGCATCCTGTTGTGCTGAGTACAATGCCACAAGTGCTGAGGAGAGTGATCACCTCCCCAGACCCACTGGAAAGCAACACTTGCTCTCCAGCTGGGCAACCCCCAGCATGCACTGGTGTCTGGGGTATTTCCCTCCCCAGCTGCAGAACTTTTCACTTCCCCTTGCCGAATTTCATGAGGTTTTTGGCATATCTTCATGTCTTCAGCCTGTCAAGGTCCCTCTGGATGGCAGCATGACCCTGGCATATCAATCTTCTCAGTTTTGTGTCATCTCCAAATTTGCTAAGGGTGTACTCTGCCCTGTCATCCAGATGATTAATGAAGATGTTAAACAAGATTTGTTCTCTGGGCTACACTGCTAGTGAGAAGCCTCCAACTAGACTTCATGAGACTGACCACCACCCTTTAGGCCCAGACATTTCACAGAGTTTTGAATCCACCTCACTGTTTGCTCATCCAACTCTTAATTCAACAGTGTCAAAAGCCTTTCTTAAGTCCAGGCAGAAAATACACACTGCTCTCCTCTCATATATCCTGACAGTCATTTCAGCATAGAAGGTTACCAGGTTGGTCAAATATGACTTCCCTTTTTTGAAGCCATGCTGACTACCCCTTGATAACTTTCTTGTCCTTCAGGTTCCTGGAAATTATTTTCAGGACGGTTCCAACACCTTCCAAGGGATCAGGGTGAGTCTGAGCAGCTTCTAGTTCCCTGAATCCTTCTTCCCTTCTTGGAGATTGGAGTGGTATTTGCTTTTCTCCAGCCTTTGGGAAGTTCTCCCAATTACCATGGCTGATCTAAGATCATTGAGAGTGGCCTCGCAATTCACAGTGACAGCTGCTGGTTCCTCAGCACTTGAGTGTGTATCTCATCAGGCCCCACAGACTTATGTATGCCTGCTTTGTTGAAGGATCTGACCCTCTTCCACCAAGAGTACATTTTTCTTGCTCCAACCTTTCCTCTGGTCTCTTAGACCTGGGGTTCTTGAAGACCGTTCTTGCTAGTAACAACTGAGGCAAGGAAGACATGAAATATTTCATGTCCTGCATAACCAGGTCACCAATCTCCTTCAGCAGTGAGCCCACATTTTCGTTAGCCTTCCTTTTTTCACCTGTGTACTCATAGAAGCCCTTCTGTTGCCTTTGCCATTCCTTACCACCTTCAGTTCTGGTAAATATGACTGTGACTTTTTTCCACTGAATGCTAGGCAAACACCCTGAGTTTCTGCAGCCCAGGGGATGACTGTGATGAAGTGTTAATAGACATCAAGACCCAGAGGATGGTATTGCTTGTCATCTTGTCTAACTGCAGACCTGGAGAAGGGAAGGTACTGCTAGTGCTGCTACCCAAACACTGTGACATGATTGTCAGCCTGGGTTGAAAACACCATTGAACACAGACAAGAGCTTGTTGGGATAGATGGGTTGGATATTAAGAGTGTAGGAGCTGTGTTTAAGTCTGTTTAATTCACAAAGGCTGTGACACTAGACACTATTAGTGTAGTTTTACTCCCATAACATGGTCACTCTGATTTCTTTACTGTATTAATGCTAGTTCACACTCAAATCCCTTCTCTAGTAAGTTACTTGTCTTCCCATGGAGGGAAATCTTAGTGCAGCTGATAGGCTAGTTTGCTGAAGGACACATGACAAATAAGCCACCTGACTGTGGCTAATTCTGCCTTGAGTAATCCTTTGAACTCTCCCACCTTGCACAACCTGGCATTCCCATGCCATCATGTCCCGTCCCATGTCACACATCACTCATTGTCAGCATCATGCTAGAGAACCCCTCTGCTCTAGTCTCTGACCTGATTTACACTGAAAAGTCACTTTACACTGAAGTCCACAAAATTCTGTGAAGAGTGGTGTTCCAAAGTCACAGGGTATAGCAAACACCTGGATTAGGCTAGAGCAGACAGCATTATCCTAGGGCAGCCTCACGTTTGACAGGGATCCCAAGATGTCTCACCAGTGCACTTCCCAGAAGATGTGGATATAGCATAAAATATTGACTCTGTGTCTGTGCATTTTAGTTTATGCTGTTTTTCTAATTTGCAATAAATATAACTGGAGGAAGAAGAATAAAAATAAAACATCTCCAAAGAAAGCTCACACATTGTCCTGTAGGTATTCAAGGGGCAAGTTCCCTACTGTGGAGCACTGTGAAGGCACCTGGCACTGACAAGGAGACAAGAGCCCACCCAGCTGGGTGCTGTGGGAGATCCCTGTGAATTCAGTGGAGGGAAGAGAGCTGATCTCCAAAGACTGCATGCTGCAAAGGCAGCTGCCCACAGATGCCACAGGAGAAGAGATGTGCCTGAGCTCCTCAACACTTCTGCAGGCAGCAACTTCTGTGAGTTCAACTTCATGATTAGGCTCTCTTAGAGGAGTACATATTCCTGCCAAAAATGGTTTTGTTTACTTTTGAGAGAGAAAGAGAATTTCTCTTCTATCCTGGAATTAGGTGGCATTTAATTTTTTTGGAATGCATTTAGATCATAAAGCAGCTCAGGCAAGAGGTTAGTAGCCAAAATTTCCAGACTCAGGATTTTTAAAGATTTTTGAAAGCTAACTCTGAGTACCTAACAAACTGAGGCTGAACTGTTTTGGGTAGTTACTGAGGAATAGAGGAAAAATAGCCTTGGACACCCCAAAACATTGTCTAAAACATTAGGCTAGTTACTGGACAGCAGAGCTGTGATTGATTGGCTAAACTCTGATTGTTACCCAGTTTAAAACAAAGATATTGCTTGTGATTATTCAGTGGCTTAAGGAATGTCATCGGGTCTCGCATTTATACCAGTACTTGCGCTACATTCTCACAGTACTGAGGGTGCCATTACAGAAGAGTTACCATTGTAATATATGTTCTGAAGACTGGCAACAGACCTCTGAAATGTAAAGAAGCACTGGCAATGTCAAAATGAGATAGTAGCTTCTTATCTTAATATATAACAATCTGATGTCAAGTATTTTTACTCTTGTTATCCAAATATGTTTGACAGACTTTATATTTTTGACTTAATTCTTCTTGAAGTGGGATTTTATTATATCCTTTCTATTAGAATTATGCTCTACAGTTCCCCATCTCCATTACTTTATAAAGGGAGAGGTTTCTTATTTATGAATGTAAAAAAAGGTATTTCATTGTTATTCCAGACAAAGTGCTGACAAATTTATAAAGATAAGGAAGGCAAGACAGTTGCACCCTATATCAAGGTCAAAGTAAGTGGTATCATAATTTCAAAAGTGTTGATAATTTTATATGTGTGCTATAATGGTGATAAGAACTTTTTCTAGATGTATGTCTCCTACTAATGGTATTCTTCCTCAGAAAGAGACACATTGGAGTTCTCTTCTACACAAAAATACTTTTCCCCTGTTAAGTTGAACTTGTCTCCACTAGATTCCTTTAATTGCTTAACAAATCCTACAGTATCTAGTTTACCTAAAGAAACTTGCCTCTCTCTCTGACCATTCCTCCCTCAGACAACTCATCTAAAGCCTTCATATCTGGGCAGCAGATGAAGACAAAGCTGTGCCAGCAGTACCTGCAAGAGGACCATGTGCCTCTCCTCATGTCCCTCTGAATTTGCTGCTGCTTCTTGTTCACCTGTCAGTGCCACAGCGGAAGAAGAGCCCCATGGTGGCAGCTGGAGCTGTGATGGGGAGGCTTTGCAGGACCTAGCTGTGTCCTTCCCAAATCAAAAGATACAGAAGGATCCACAATGTGTGATAAATGTTTGTGGCAATCTCAAGAGTGCAGCTGACATCAGCCTTCTGAGGGTGCAAGGCAGGTCCTTGTCACAACAGGACACGGAATGAAGGCACAGCACACAAAGAGAGCTCCAGAGGCAGGAAAGAGAAAGTTTATTTACAAGTAGGGTTTTTATCGTTTTCCAGGGATTGTCTCTGGATTGGAGGGAGAAGTTGCCACCTCTCCATCCACACTGGCAGAGACAAAAGTCCATCAAAGGTCTCTCCTTGGGAGAGGAATGTAAACAAAGATTGTTTTTCCTACAAAGTAAGTCCTTGAATGACTCTACTTTCACATGTAAATTTTCGAAGACTAATAGAAAAGTTAGGAAACTCCAAAGATTCTCAGAAGGCTTTAAAAATTATCAGAAGGCTGTAGAAATTCAGGGTGACAGGTCCTTACAAAATAGGGTGAATGTTGCTGTGGTCCCCGCAACATCTTTTTCCCTCCTTGGCATGGGCTCCATGCATTTGTTCCTACTGCCTGTCCATAAATTGCAGATTGGACCAAATGTAACTCAGTTTGTATACATATCACTATATGGTTTTAAAAGACTACAAAGTTGTAGTTTGTGAGGGAGTGCAGCAAGGGAAAGGACCACTGAGTAAAGATCCAGCTGAACACCAAAGACTTGGTAGCTCTGCATAAGTCAAAAGTGACAAAACTGTGTGGGCATCTTTTTCATAACCATGAATTCCCTCAGAACTTCTCCCAAAAGGCCTGAGAAGCAAAGATCTGGTCATGCCATTCAGAAGGATTTACATGTATGTGTCACATGTAATTGCTTGCATTAGTAGATGCCATTGGAATTATATTTTCTACTTTTTATTATATAATTTATAACATTTATTAATAATTTAATGACTCAAAAATGTGAAAGATGTGCCAGAAAAAGCCCAAAGAAATTACAGTATGTTCCTTTCCCAGAATAGCATGAAGACTGAATTGAAGGCGAAAAGGAGCATTGGGACCATGGATCTAAGACAAAAATCATATAATGAGTCCCATCAATGAGACATTGACAACTTCCTCAGATGTCCCTCCTTA
>VYXD01006588.1:82295-96931 GCA_013397195.1 Hylia prasina
CAAATGGAAGAGAATTAGGAAAAACCTTCAAATACGTAGAAATTCTGGGAAATAACATTCCTGATATAAAGTCTAATCTCAGAGACAGAATATAATTGCTTATGAAGAGGAAAAATATAATGAATATTGGATCTGATGTCCACTGGAGAGCAGAAAAGGAAGGAGACAACAAGAAAACAGATGGAAGAAGACCTGGTGATTTGCAACAGATTTCTATTTTGATAGTTTCTAGTGTTACAACATTCAGTTTTGTTCTCAGTGGTAATACCTCAGCCATCTTCACCAGAGGGAAAAAGAAAAAAAAAAAAAAAGAAAAAAAAGAAGAAAAGAAAAAAAAAGAGTTGGGGGGAGAGTGTATTTTGAGGAAAAACCCATTGTCTGATGACCATTCTGACTGGTCTTGTCAGTGAGGTGATGGCCAAGTGATGCTGATCCTCAAAGACAAAGGGAAAAATCTTAGAATTCATGGGTGAGAGACATGGGTCAAGATAGGTGGACTAAAGAATGGGTCAGATGGGTGAAACAACTGTGAGAGAGGAGTTTCAGAAAACAGAAAATATATAACTGTCAGAGTAACAGGCATGTAATAAATGACAAGAAACATCATATTATGGAATATAATATCACCTTGTTTGAAAGGAATATTTTAGTCTCCAAAAACACACATAAATGGAATCATAAGAAATATGATAGTGTTTGTTGAAAATCTGACCAATTAAAACGTGAACGGGGTGAAGAGACAAAGCCACATTTCTAGGGAGCCTCAGTGCATGGCAGAGACACAGATCCTTGTACAGCCCAGTAAAACTGACTGATGGACTATAATAGAGACTGCTAGGGAGTGAGGGGTACTTAGCAGAAAAAAGTGTCAGCATTCTGTCATGCAGCAGATATCAGGAGAACTGCAGTTGATCCCCAGAATACATTTTAAGATAACAGAAAAAGCAGTGATTGTGCAGGTATATTAAAGAATAGGGATAGCAGAAAGTTCTGAACTGTCTTGTTAATTTTGTACTTGAGAATAGAGCATAGGAGAATTTGAGAATTAGACTTTTTTGTAATGTTTGTGAATGAAAATGAGCATTAAATTTGTCCTAAGCTTGTGATTTCACATCATAAACTCCCAGGAACAGCATATCAGAAAAATTATTGGTTAGTCCGGCTAACTTTCAAAGAACTCTTCTATATTTCCAATAGAATTGAAGGCCCAGGAATCTTGAAGCTTGAGCTAGGTAGGCTTGTCCTTGCCTACAAAGAAAAAGAGATTCTATTTCCCAGTGGGCAAGCAGAAATTAATTCATAATTCCAAGCCCCTGTTTATTAGTTCCACTCACCAGTAATGGACAAGAAACAAATCCCTGTGACTTGGGGGACTGGTTACTGTGGCAGAGCATTAAGCATGAATAGTGAAGGCACAGATCCAACATGCAGTGGGCTGAAATTGGCTGAAATATGTTCCCAGCAAGTATTTCTTGAATACTTATAAGTAACAACAAAATACAAAACCCTCTAAACTGTTCCAACAGGTTTGTTAACGATAATAGCCATCATTTGGTGAACATACTGTTTGCCATCAACTGTTTGTCCATCCCTCCTGCTGATGGAAGAGAGCTCTGGCTGAGTGGACAGATGTTTTTTTCTGCTAACTTTGACAACACTTGGGTTCGTGGTCCTTGACCAGAGGAACTAATTAAGTAGTAAAATCAGCTCTTTGTAAGACAGGAAGAAAGGAAGGGTAGAACCACTGAAGAACATGAGGCACTGATTAACTCACAAGTGTTTCCTGTATAATGCAAATCATTAATGCTTAATGGTCTCTGAGACTAATAAACCAGAACCATAAATCTAACAACCATATCACAAATCATATATGAATCCTGCAGGATCTTTTTTATTTCTTCATTATTTATTCAATCTGTAAGAATAATTTCTTTAACTTCTTATTTACTAATCTTTACATTTTGATTCTATACATTACAGCTGAACTTAGCTGGCAAGTTCTTTGTAGCGTGGGTAATGGTGAAAAAAAAATAAGAAAATAGCTCTCTTTGAGTGCTGAAATGTGGAAAATTTGCCAGAATTAGCACAAACGCAGACTACAATCAGCCTAATATTAAATGAACACTCACTGTATCTTTCCTCTGCCTGTTAAACTACTAATTGATGTGCTAGTGATGAATAAAAGGGCTGCCATTTCAGCCATGAACTCACTTCACCGCTGAGGTTTACTGAGAGCCCCAAGCTGCTGAGCTCATTACAGATCCCTTCACTGAACTGGCTTTACAGGCAATTTTGTGAAGGGGCAGCATCAGAGCTAGCCCACTGATTGGGACTCCATCGGCTCAGCGGGGCTCCAGGAGTTCAGGGGAGAGAGCACAGCGCTGAGATAAAAATATGTCTTTGCCTCTGTAGTGCCAGGAAGATTGCCTGGCTGCGGTAATTGGGAGGGACCTGGAGATCTGGGTGGTATTTTAGGCTAATCTCGAGGTGGGACCTCTGCAGCATGGATGTGGCTCTGAGTATAATCTCCTTCGGCATCGTCATTTACACCATTGCAGGCATTTATAATCAGAGCCATCCTTGATTGACTCAGGGCTGTTGCTGCACCGTAGACTCATCTTGCAGGAGAGAGGGGGGATGAGGGGAAAGTGAAATGGCTGTGCACTGAACACAGTGAGATTTTAATGTGGTGTTGAAGTTGCAAAATGGGACAAATTGCCCTGGCAGCACCAGGGCTTTGTAGGACTTCTTATGTAGTCCTCTCTCAGAAACTGACTGTAGAGTTGCACAACAGAGAGCGGGTTTCTTAAACCCCCTCTGTTAAGATTTATTTTTCAGTCCTGTCCTCCTTCCCTATGTAATCTTATTTTTAATTCTCTGAACAACCTAGCCCTAATATCAGCTATCTCACCTGCATTTAGAGCCCAAAACTCCAGTGTTCGAAAACTGGGGTGGTCAGAGGAGTCTGTGTTTCTGCCTGTCCTTCATGGACTTGGTAAGGCAGAAGGAAAGAGAGGAGAGAGAAAAACAGGAGGAGTGTAAGAAACGGTGACAGACTGAAAGCATGCATAAAATCAACAGAAGCAGAAGTTAAAAGTCTGACAGAAAAAGCTAGAAAAAAACCTCAGTCATGGGAAATACTGAGCAACTAAGCATTTTTGATTAAGTAGCACACTGGATGACTTTGCTTGCTTGAAGAGATACACAGTTTTACAGGGTATTGCTTCTTTTACTAGTAAAATGTATTTCAGCAAAAGAGAATGTCATTCCTCCATATTTTTTATTAAGCAACTTCATAAAATACAAGCATGATTACATGAGAAATGTCAATTGCTCATTCATTGCATGAAATATCTGTGCCATTGACCAGTCTACCAACTGTCATTCACAGTCTGAAATACCTAAAGTAAGTTTTATAAGTCTCTTTACATGTTACTGCAACATTTTCATTAAAAAGTTGCAGTGGAGATTTACAGCATGTATAAATTATAACAGTATAATTACTAAAAGAAAATGCAAATTTGATTAATTTTAATGTGTTATTTTTACCCCCAAGCAAAGTGCTTTATAAACTTCAGTGCATCTTTTCTTTGCACAGCATCAGTCCTCCAACCATGCTGCTGCAGTGATCTTAACATTGGACATAACCAGTAGGAAACCTTCCAAGAGAAAGATGAGGAATGGTTCCCTCACCCAAAGCAAGATGGAAAATTTCAGGATATTAAAGGACACTTGCAAATAAATGAAAGGAGAAGGTTTCTAGATTTTGAAATGGCACCTCTTTTCAGGCCACTGCATCTCTAGTTTGAAAACCCAATGAAGAAGTTGATATCTGTAAGTGCTAGAGGCACAAACACCTTTTCTTTTCCCATTAAGGCCCTGCACCCAAAGGTCTGGCCCTGCAGTAAGAGCTGGAATGTCACTTTTTGGTTTTTTATAGCTGTTTCTAGTTATTTCTAATGCCTTTATGACTAATATAATTCTAATAAGAACTTAACACCAGCCACTGCTCCAGGTTTAAAATGGTCTTAATTCTGCACAGCTGCTCAAGAACATCTGCCTATGAACCTAGAGGATATTGGAAAGATTTCAGAGGAGAACAAGCAGCATGGTTTAAAGACTGGAAAGCACAATTGGCAGCGTATGTGGAAGAAAGGGAAGGTATTCTGCCTAGATAAATCATATTAAAGCCCGTGTTAAAGGATGACTTGCCCACGCAGTGTCTCTATGGGGGCAAAAGGATAGCTGTAGAGCACTCTTCAGCCTATCAGGAAAAGGCATTCATGTTACACTGCACCTAGAATCTCCAGCTAGAGAAATTTTTGCTTAAAAAAAGGTCAAAATGGTCAATGGTGATGGCAATTAACCACTGAAATTGTCCACTGAAAGTTCCGGTGAATTTTTCATCCTTGAAAATTCTCCAAATTAAACATGTTTCTAAAGTGTACTTCATTTTAACCACAGGCTTTTGATTTGAAAGCAGAATCAATTCAGGAAAGATCAGAGGTATTCATAGACCTAACACCTATAATATTTTCTATGTGAATAAAATGTAATGCAGAACAGACCAGTGGGCCAATTATTCCATTTTACCTTTCAGTTAAATTCTATCCAGAGAGCCGTTGGCAACATTTTGTCCAAGGTTTTGTGCAAAACTGTCACTGATGCAGAGCAAGAGAAGGGAATTGCAGGTACGTCCTGATTTCAGATCTACAGAAAAGAGTATAATTGACTTCAGCGGGAGTTGGTCCAAGGTCTTACTGAGGATTTGAGAAAACAGAAACATTTTTTTTCCTAGCCTCATGTGTAAGTGGGTAAAGGTTTAGAATATTTATAAAGGCTTAGAATCCTTCTAATTACCATGGGGTTTATTGTGTCAGGCAGATAAATTTTCTGTGATCTCTCAGGTATAAAGTTTGGGATAAATTTGGGCATTTCAGAAGAAGAGATTCAGCCCTATCAGCAAAGCTAAAAGCTACTTTGTCTATAGTAAATTATTCCATTTAAATGTATTAAAAGTGTAAAAAATGAGTCCTAGAATTTACTTTTATACGTTAAAAATAATGCTGGGTATGGAAATCTTGTCATGGTTTTTTACCAGATGACACAGCATATATAATTCTGCTTCCACTTCTGCTTCCCTGATCACATAGGGTAACCCACTAACTTAAAATTTTGTCTGTTATATACTTTTGATGGAATATGGTTCTGAAATCTGAGTATTTAATAGAGAGATGGAATCAAATTTCTGGGCCTGTAAAAGCCCAGAAGATAAGGAGCCAATGTGTATGTCTCAAACACTGATAGCTGGATAGCTGTGGGGCCAACCAAGGATTGTTGGTAAGAACAGCCTGTGAGGAGGAGCAGGATGTGGCTGGAGGAATGAACCATATGAGGCTAGGGCAGCACTTTTCTTGGACAAATACCCTTGTTCTGACTCCTGGAGAAAAGCACAACAAGCAAGTGCAAGAATGAGGTCGAGAAGCAGGCATGGCCTGTTGACCAAAGGCCAACCCACTAGGAGAGAATCAAGGCCACAAAAACCCTGAAGCCCTTACCCATTCCAGAAAGGTCTAGCAGCATGAAATGTCCAAGGTAACTAATTTGTGTAGAAAGTGAGAAACTTAGCTCCAGGTTTTGTCTGTAAAAAGGTGGCCCTCTTAAGCCCAGGTAGCATCCCCATATGACCCTGGGCAGCCCATCAGCTGGATCAACGCTGGAGCCAAGACTTGTGGTCTTTCTTTTTTTCCTTTCTTCTCTTCTTTCCCTCCCTCTCTCTCTCCGTTTAATCCTCCTCTCTTTTCTTTGACCCTACCCATTATTCAAAGTGCACCACTGTGTGTTTATACAGTAGGATAAGGGACTTACATATCAATTTCCAGGCTGCATGTATAATTTACTAATAAAACTTGCTAAGTTTTTGCAAACCCTCTGACTTTCGTAGTTTGTTTTTGACCACAGGCATCTATGAATCTTGGGTCCTCCCTTCCCTTTTAAAGTGTGATGCCACAGGGCCCTGTAAACATATATTTTCTATATGTGAAATTAAAGAAAGGGGCAAAAATATATTTAAAAGCAAAATCTCACAAGCTCTTAGATCCTACTGGAACTGTAAACTCTCCTTTTACTGTCAACTCTGAATTTTTTAGATTTCACAGCATCAGCTTCTCCTAGTGCAGTGAGACAAGCTGCATTCATACAGAGAATGACCTGATGAATTCTCTTTAAAGTCATGCTGAAGTGAAATCTGGACAATAAATTCCAAAGATGCCTAGTATATAGTGATAGAAAATAGCATCTTGAATGTATTAGCATGCACAAAGCTTGCTTTTTAAAACTGGTTCATTGTCTGCTTATGGGATCATGATGAGTTGTGGATGCACGAGGCATCTTTTTTAATGCTTTCTAGTACAATACAAAATATAAATCCTATATAAGTCTGTTTTACCACTGGGTCCTGCATTTTTCACCCACCTGAAACTCCAAAAATGTATGGAACACACAAGAAAGATTGGAAGGAGCCGTAATATTAAGTGACTGCAGTTCATCTGCTCTGGTAAAGGCAAGACCTGCACATAAAGTTCCCACTCCTGTGAGTTATGGGTCATTTTCTCATTAACAAAGTGACTAATCCAGTAGTGAAGAGGATGTCTGCTGAAAATAAATTACATTATACTACTGACTGTTGTGATGGATTCTTTATATGCTCTTTTTGTTATCGTTCAGAGGAGCCCTTTTACCCAACCCTTGGTGTTGCTGCCATGTTATAAGGAATTTTATCAGAGCAAACAGGAGTCTTCATGAGGCAAGAAACAATAGAACAAGCAGGAAATAAATAATAACCAGATAACCAGGAAACAGCACTAACACAATAGATGTTCAGTCATTAGTTTAAACTGTCACATTTGTCCTGAAATGATCAGAACAACCACAGTGGAGCTGCAACAGTGAAGTTTATGATAAATCCACACTTATGCATTTGGAAGGCCACTTCAGGAGAGTTAGAGGAATAAATAAGAATATCAAGGGCTAAAGCTGATGTTGAAAGCAGGTGAGCTGGGAAACATTTCCAAGCATTTAAATTCCCTAACATTTTAGAAGCGCTTATCACTGAAAAGAAACACTGTTTCACTTACCCACCATTTATGATGACCTAACGCTAATAGGGTACACTACATGGGATGTTCAATCAGTATGGGATTTCTTCCCCCACAGTTGTCTTCGCAGGTGGAGTTTCATGAGGCAATTCTGTTCAGCCATTTCAGTCCATTTAAGAGGCAAAAGATAGTTTCAACACATTAAAAGATCTTTCTGCCGCTGTCTGATCACTGATAAAATTTTATAGATTATAGGTCATTTAACTAAGTTACGTTGATCCTGGATACTCAAATTCATAATATTTATGCAAACACTGTAAACTCTGAAAACTAGGGTCACTTATGACAAGATTTTTTTAAAATTTAACCTGTTCAGTGCATACAGGATGAAGAAAAATGAGTAGATTCAAGTTTGCTTTATTGCCTATTGATGCTTACCAACACAAAAGGATTCTGCATTATATTTGTAGCATTCTGACTGCTTCTTCCACTTTGATTTCTCTTTTGTACTGTTTTGCTGGAGGTACTTAAAAGGAACTCTGCCAGTCTGTAAGTAAAACAACCTCTAACAGTGAGCAGCAGTGTTCTGGTTGCTTTGCTTTGCAGCTCTCAAAGTCAAAGCTAAGTTTAATAGGTGCTAGTCTGAGTCATCTCAAAAAAAAAAAAAAAAAGTAAAAAAAATCGCCCTGTACATGTTGCAGTACTACAAAACAGCAAGAAATCTGAGTTTTCAGTTGTGGTTGTTTATGACCCTCTTTGGTAAGACTTGCTGAATTTCTATTTATGTGCTTAACAACTGGAACAAGCTCCATATATTACTGCATAAAAAGTTCTCCTTCATCACTTTCTTCCAAGTTACACAGAAACCTTGATCAGTGAAGGTATGGGATTGCTTTCCTGACATTTATTGAATAACTATTATTTAAATTATTTTGCTTGTTTCAATGAATTTGTCATACATTGTATTTTACAATAGATTCTTTTTTCACCTGTTATTTACATAAAAAAATTCAATGCTGTGTTGCTGAAAATAAGGCAATGAATGCATACATGTAAAACTGAGATTCGCCAAAAAAATCAAAAATGAGTGGAAATATACTAGAAAATACAAAATTTTGTGTTGTTATCAAATTACATTTATTTGTAAGAGATATTTAAAATTAAAAGTATTGCCATAAACAGTAACCTTGAGCATCTCTGTTCAACCATTTCTAATTCTTTCCAAGTTAATCTGGTTTCACAGGAAAAGAAAGATGTAGCAAAAAATAACCATTTTCAGCCTAGTGGCAAGAGGCACAGAGGTGTAAAAACCCTTGAGCTGCAGCCCACCAGAAGTCATCATACAGTTACATCACTCAGGGCTGGATCAGGGCTTGAGCAAAAGACATTTCAAATTTTAAATAGATGCGAGACCAGAATCAAGTGCAATATACAGATACTGTATCAACTGCACTGAAAGGTGTTTCTCTGTTTTAGTAGGATCAGAGAACAATTCTATCAGTCTGCATCAATACCTGTAAAACAAGTTGCTTTTCTAAAGAAATCTGTGTAGCTGACAATTTGATCCCCAAAACTATTTCCTTTCACATTTTCATCAGAGCTATAATTCAATTTAGAAAAAGAAAATAAATAAACATCCCAAACAGGTTTTTAGTAGTATTTTTATAGTTCAGAATTCTACTCTGAAAAATGAAGTAGGAAAAACATAATGCTATATATGCAAATAGAATTAAAATACCTGAAAGTTTGCCTTTCTGTGGTGTAGACATTACACTATAACCAACAGGAAATTAAATTTCACCTTTATCATGCATTTGTAGAGTTTCTTCAAAAGTTACATTGATAGTTAATTTGAGATTGCTCACTAAGATCACCATACAGTAATTAGCCAAAGTTAAAATTAAAGTAAGAATTGAAAGAAAATGAATCAAGTAATACAATACATGGTGTAGTACTTTTTCCATGGGCAACTCAACTGATAATCTTATAGTGCATGAATTATCAGGGAAGAAATATGCATTGGTTGTCCTACTCTGTTACAAAACTGTCTTTGAATTGAGGTAGCAGTGCAATAGGTGCTAGCTGAAAATAGTATGTAGTTTTTTTATATCTACTTTGAAGATGGATTTTGCAGCCATTTTTATTGTAGCAATAAAAACAGCAAAGGTTTTGAGGACTGCAGGATGTCTCATAGCTCTCTACTGCTTTGGAGGAGTGTGGTTAGTTATATATCACTCACACATGTCTTAGAGTAAAATAATTCCTTGAAAGGTTAGAACAAATCCTGAATAAAAAGAGTTAATGCAAACATTTTAAAGTAATTCTCTTCCTTATCTGAGTATGAGGTGAAATGAAAGAGAAGGAGGAAAATAAGAACTTGTATTTCAGCTGAAAGGGGTTCTCGTCTCTTCCTGGCATCTCTGCTCTCCAGTAATTTTTAATCTCATAACTGGGAATTTTGATCATTTTCATGATGGAGAATTGCTTGGGTATCTTTTTCAAATAATTTTAAAGAGAAACTGGAAGAATAAGAAAAACAAGACAAAACAAAACCTAAGCCCTGTGTGCTCCATTTGCTGAATATATGGTTTTCTTCCCCCAGTGTGTGTGTGTGCCATATGGCACCACACTGGGCTGGATGATAATAAACATGAAAAATACAGTCAGTGCATGAGCAGAGATATCTGTGGCTGAATGTACCAGGTCTAGGGCTGGTAGAGGGATGGGGCAGAAGTTCCAGCTGTGAGAGAAAGGCAAAGTTCAACTTCTCAAGGGAGGAGCTGATCTTATTTCCAGGTAGCTCCCCCCCAGCCCAAGTTGTGCCACTGGGAAAGGAGGTTGCCCCTGCTTATCTGAGCACCCTGCCTGAGGGGCAGAACTGGGGCCACTTCCCTCCCAGTCGAGCCAAGGTCATTAACCAGGGGTGGTGGGAACTAGTTTGGTTCCATGAAGGGACAAAAAGTCTGAGTGGAGGTCACTAACCCATCTTTGGGCTCTGATCCCTGGCATGTGAGGCTGGCAGGCTGCTGAGAAGGGGTAAGGTCCAGCTGGCAGCACAAGCTTAGAATTGGACTCTTGTAGGAGAGGGATATGTCTGGATCACAAAGGTTGACATGACCTTGTGGGCCCCTGTTTCACATCCTTGGTCTGCACCCTGAGGACATCATCCCTCTCACCATCAGCTGGGAATTGTGGTGGCCACATGGAGTCTCTCAGCTCTACATAGTCCCATGGCAACACCTTCATGGGAGCATGACAAGAAGCTGCTTCTCTTTGGAGTTCCTCCTTCACAACACCTTTCTGGAAGTGCTTCAGCAGAGAGCCAGATGAAGATGCACCCACTTCCACTAATGAGGCATTTGACCTCTGGCCGTGTGCATTGCTCCTGTCCTCTGTGGAGGCACTGCCTGCACAACATTGTTTTTCCTCTGGTTTTCTGCATTGAAGTCAGTAAGTGACTTGCCCAGACCTGAACCATGTCTGACACTTCCTAGAACATAGATTTTGTTTGTCATAGATCTGTTTGTCTAAGAGGTAAAGTTTTGAGGTGCTAAGAGAACAAATACCAGGCAGAGAAGGGTGCTTACAGTGCATATCATCTCTACTGAAATATTTTAATGACACACATAGCAATCTGAGTTCTTGCATTACTCATTTGACAACAGGGCTGATGTAGTTGAAAACAGGCTTTCTTTTAACATAGTAGTTGTCCTTGGAAAACTCCAAGGTGAGGGGAAAGATCTTCCAGCCAAAAGATGAAATGGTACCTACGCATTAATTTATTTTCCCCATTCATTTCCATCTCTCTTTGGTTTTCTTTGTTACTCTCATCTTTTCCTTCTTATCCACCACCGCATCCAAAAAGGGGCAACAGTCATTTTGGGAAGCCAATCAAATCAGAATGAATAACTATTTCATTTTAAATAATTCCATCCTCTGCTTCCTTTGTAATTTATGTGATGTTGTTAGAGAATGCATTAACCAAGCTAAAGGGAAAGAGACAGTTTAAGGGGTAGGAAAGAAGCGCTGGATTATTCTTGGTCTGCAAAGATTGTATTTCAGAGTTTCTTAGCTCCCTTAGACCAATGAAACTTTCTTCTCTGCTCCCACATGAACACTAAACAGTTTGCACTGAAGGGTGACCACTCTCATCTGTGACTGCTGTGTCTATGTTGTAGGCAGTGTCAGAGGCTGGGCAGCATCCATCTCCACAGGGTCACTGGAGTAAGACTGTCCTTGGAGATGAAGATTTAGATTCACTGACTCCTGCGAGATAAGAGACTGGGAAGAGGAAACACAAGCCCCAGCATTTTCAGATATCCATGGCACAGACCTTTGCTCCTTGAGCACAAGCTCCTGACATGAGGGTGGAAGGGAGGGGAGTTTCCTCTGCTCACCACATGGTGATCACAAATGTCACCTACAGACAAAAGAAAATGAAAAGGAACAATAAGTGAAACACGGGCAATGATTTAGTCTCTTGAAAATGCACATTAATCATCTGACAGCCCTCAGCTTCACTGCACTGAAAGTTTGTTTCTCATGGCGGAGCTAACTTTAGGACCAGCGCCGGGAGGCGAAGCTGGAGCAGGGCTGGCAGCAATATTCAGGAGCTACAACTGCGTGAGTGTATTAAGAAACAGAGTGTTCACAAAACTCCTAACGGACCCATAAATACGCAGCTTAGTTGTTGCTGGTTTAATCACTCGCAAAGACATTGCCTCACTCTTCTAAAGCCGCGCGTATCTGAAGTTTTGGAAGCGATTGTCAATAAATAGTTCACTGCCTGCTCACAGCGACGTTTCCCCGGCGTTAGCTCATTAGAGTGCCTGAAAGAGACCCGACAGAAAGTAAGTTAAATGCAACTTAAATCATCATCCGATTCGACGCTAAAAACAACACGGAAGGCGAGGCGTTCACCAAAAGGTTGCGAAAGGCGTCAGCTGCACCGCAGTTCGGAGTGGAGTGAGCGGGATCGCGGGATGTGAGCGGGCAGTGGCTGGGATCCCAGTCCCCAGCTGTGGTGGTACTTTTTTTCCCTTTTTTTCNATCTTTGTGGAGGGCTGATCATGCATTCAGACTGTAGAGTTTTCAAAATGTGATGTTTTGCAATGATGACATTAGAGTAGCAACCAAGGGTCCGAGACAGCAACGCCTGCTGCAGCTGGGCTTCGCTTTGAAATGCCCAAGACAATGGGGGCCACTGTTCTTCATCGCTTCGCCTTTCCATTCCATTTGCATAGTCTGTTCTGCCTGATTGACCAGCTTGAGCTGTCCAAGGGACCAGCATTGTTCACAGATCACTTCAAGATGGCACAGATGACAAGATTCAGGTGAGAGATGAAGTGGGATGATTCTCGAATGCCATAAGAAAAAGCTACCCTGGGAACTTTTAGCTCAAGTGAAATAATTCGAGAATTCAAGCAGTTAATTTTTTTTCCAAGAAACCGATCATATTTGGAAATGCTCCACCATGACACACAAATAAGTAATAGGAGTTTTGTATGTTACGTAGAGGTGTTTTGTTTGTGTTTGGTTGTGTTGGGGGGATTTTTTTTTCTGTTTTGTTTCTTTGATAGGGCATTATTTTTTTCTTTTCCATCCCAGACCTCAGCATCCTCAGGCTAGGACGCGAATCGTGCCACTGGAAACTTTCGTGGATAAAAGTTTGCTCACAAAAAAAAAAAAAATTATCAAAAAAAAAAAAAAAAAAAAAAAAAAAAAAAAAAAAAAAAAAAAAAAAACCAAAAAAAACCACCTTAAGTCGAATATAAATAAAGCTCATCATAGAGGCTAGTTTTTCAATTCTTTGATGCCTGCTCCGTAACTAAACGCCAGGATTACCCAGTGAACGTTCATAGAGCGCTTTCGACGTGGCAAACCCTCCTCGAAAGGCGCAGCGCGCAGAGCGCGCTCAGCCAGCCCGGGACGGCGGTGGCCCCAGCCCGGGCTCCGGGCGGGCAGCGACGGGAGACTGGAGGACGCCTGGCTCTTCACGAAGAACTTGTAAACTCTCTGCTGGCGCAGATTCACGACTGAAATATCATGGTTTGAGCTGGGTTTTTTTTTATTATTTTTTTCTTTCCCCCCCACACCCAGGTACTCGAGTAAACACGCACACACGGTAGCGCCCCTAAAATGAGTTTCATTTGACACCGATGTTTTGACTTCATCTCAAAAAGACAAAATCTTTGTCGTGCAAGTATGTTTTCCCTGGAGGGTTTCCAGCACAATTTGCTATAATTTCTTTACACCTAACGGAACTGATGGGATCTGAGCAGTAAAACACATTCCCACAGTAGTTTCGCTCTCTCGCACTCTCTGTTACCCTCCTGGGGTTCAGCTCACTCTCTAGGATAAATATTGCCAATAATTGTGCTAATACGGTGATTCTCGGAAGGCAGCAGAATTCTCTTCTCCTCGTGTATCAGACCTAAGCCATGCGACTCCTGCTTAATCTCTGGGTGTATTCTCTCCTAGCTGCTCGTCTTTCCCCTGCAGAGACTAATACACTTAATTACATGACTTACAAGAATTGCCAACAAGGTCCCAGGGGCCGCTAAAGACCGACCGCAGCCCGACGAGCGGGGCGTAAGGTGCGTCTGTCTGCCGCACGGGCACCTCGAAGGGAAGGCGCCTTCAGCCGGACTCGGCTCTTCAAAATTATCCAAAATTTCAGGCCCTTCTTCACTGTTTCACACACCCCCACACCCTCCCCTTTTCATGTTGTGTTCCGGTCCCAGGCTGGTTTGAGGGGTGTCGTCGTCCCCACTCCCCCCTCCTCCCGAGAAGGCGGCTAAAAGCTGCAGAGGAAACTTAAGTGGCTCTGGAGTTTGTTTAATTTCCCTCCAGTGTTTACTGATAATTCGAGAGACGCTTATCTCGGGGAATATAACGATTAATACAACCGCAGGTTTCCAGATAAGTGATTGTGATGGAGATTGTTGGCGAGAAAATAGACAATTATCCGCTGTTAGCTTTACATAAAGATCGCATTAACTTGAATTAGTTATCAGACAAAAGAACATCAGAAAGCTGCACCTTTCTGCCAAGGCAACCGCTTGCAGGCGGTGTGCTCCGCACAAGCAAACGCACCGCTGCCTCCCCAGCATCTCACAAGCATGAAAGGGGCGGCGGGCCCGGGGCCCGGGGGGGCCCACGGCACCGACACCGCGCTCCTGCGGAGGCACGGCCGCTGCGAGGAGCGGGGAGGGCGAGCCCTGGGGCCGGGGGATCGCTTTAATATCAGCTGCCCGGCCGGGCCGCTTTCATTTCCATAGGGCGAAATTAACATGGACGTGGGGCAGGCGCTGGGGCGGGGGCAATGCGCCCGGGGAAGAAGCGGCGTGGCTGATCGCCAAGGAAACCTCGCTGAAAGGGAAGGGTAGAGCATGTGGCTATTAAAACCCCGACACAATAATAACATTAAGGGGGAAAAAAAAAATAAAACCATAATGATAACTTGGAGGCAGCTCGCTATTTGCATATGAAACCAGCGGCCAGAAGCGCGCAAGTCCCCTTGCCGCATTATGTGCTCGG
>VYXD01006588.1:119218-260922 GCA_013397195.1 Hylia prasina
AAGAAAAAAAAAAATCCCCACCAACAGAAAACCTACCCAGCAATTTACTTTCCACCAAAAGAAAATATTTTAAAAGAGTTTAGTTGTGTAACTGTAAACTTGTAAAGAAAAAGGAAGATCTGCGGGGGTGGAGAGTCTGTCGGACTAGAACGACATGCGGAGTTATTAGGTAGTTAATCTTTGAAATTGCGCTGCTGAAATGTCAGTCACGGAAAAAGAGCTTCTCAAGCCCAAATGCGGCATCCCATTTACAGCAGAGCAACCTGTCCGGTTATGTCTGTGGCGCGTCGCTCAGAACACATAAAGGTAACATTTCTGCTTTGCATCCCCGTCAGTTATCCCCAGTTTGCAAAGGCATCATTCAGGACAAGTCAGAATGAATTTGTGTAAAAAAATAAACGTGGAAAGAAAAAACTCTAAATAATATAGAAGCTTCTTTCTTGCAGGCCATCCTGTTATTGCAAATTAGATTAGCTACACAGGCTTCAATATAAACATGACATGAGGTTCACAGGAGAGCGAAAGTACCATCCACTCCAATCTCTCCTTTCATCGAAACATCCCACCCAAATTGCATCTTCTCATTTACTACACGTTTCAATGGGATTAAAACATCACTTTGACACGATTTCAAACCTTTTCGGTCGCGCGTTCAGTGCTTACTTGGGAAAACAGCAAACAAGGGCAAAACTAGAAACATCTAAATAATCTCAGACCGCTGTTCTGGAAATTAAAGGTGCTCAGAGGAAATACACGATCCTCTTGCTCCATCCAGTGCAGCGTTCTGGCCATGAGAAAGCGGATAGCGAACCCCAGTGAAAGGAAGAGAAAAACCCGGTTTCTTTCCCACCAAAGGGAGATCCCAGTTACTTGGTCATGTCGGGATCCCGTCTTTATTTGTCTTTTGGAAAACGGGTGTTTGTCATCTCTTTTCTCAGCAGATCACTTACTGTTACTTCCCACTGTCCCTAAAAGGATTCCCTAGTAGTCATCGTAAAGTGGAATAGCAAACAAACCGCTGCTGACACCTTTACCAAATAGACTGGCAAACATGAAAAGGGTGCTGGAGCGGAGGGAGGGAGGGAGGCAGGTGGTTCATAGACTGTCCTGTTTTAGGAATAACAGCGCTTGCAAATAGCTGGGGCTACAGTTTAGCTGCACCCACAGCCTGACGCGGCCCGCAGCCGGTACAGGGCGGCAGCCCCCGCCCCCGGCCGGACCCCTCCTCCCCGGGTGGGAAGTGCAGCCCTCACGGGAGATGCCTTTCTCGAGGTGGATGTGTCAATTTTTGCCACAGGGTCTGCGCAACCGGGCGGCCCACGGCGAGGAGGGGATGGCGTCAGTCCCCCGGGCCCGCAGCGGCCCTTCTGCCCCTCCATGGAGTCGGAACCAGGAGCGACGGGCCAAGACGGGGCGCGCTGCGGCGCTGGGGCAGCCTGGCTCGGTGGGAAGAAACGGTGGTTCGGCATCTCACTGCCTGCCCGATACTGTGCGTTTGGGGGCAATTTGCAACCACTCTCCCTATCCCCATCCATCCATCCATCCATCCATCCATCCATCCATCCATCCATCCATCCATCCATCCATCCATCCATCCATCCAAACCCCCACCTCCCTTAACAAAGAGGCTTTCAAAACATAACCTTTTATGGCAGCCTGCAGAATCAATGAGATAAAACGGGGTTTTAATGGGTTAATTGACTGGAGCCGCTATCATGTTTAAACACCTGTTTCTGAAAAGAGATCCAGCCAAAACGCGTCTCCTCCCTGATCGATAGATGTACAACCTTGCTGCATTGCCTGTTGATCGACCTCAAATACCACCGTCAATTATGAGAGGGAAAATCCATTTCACCTTTTTTTAATATCCCAATACTTTATAGTAATAGTGAGAAACTCTACAGCCACTTTGGGGCTGGGGAGGGGGGCTAAGATCCTGGGTGGGACCACGCCAGATAGCCTTAACCTCCGAGCTGGGACTTGGATTCGAGAGGCTGGGCACAACCTTCCAGTCGAGAGGTCCCGGCAGCTGTCATTTTCACAGAGGACCGGACCCGGGGATCCCCGTTCCTTAGGAAGATCCAGCCGGGCTCAGCCCGGCCGCAGGAGCAGTGTTGGGAGCCCGTGTGAACGCTCTCTCCCAGGGGGAGAGATTAAGCAGGCATTAGTTGTAATAGCTGAGGGCTGCTCTGCCTATTGATTTCNACCCCCCCAAACCCGTGTCACAGCCGATAACCCAGTGACTGCAACCGGCTCTTCCCTCCTTGAAGCAAAAGTAACTTGGAAGCCCTCCCCTCGCCGGCTTCCCCTCCTCCATTCCCAAGACAGGGCGAAGACCCCCTCAAAAGTTAGAGGCACACTTACAGTTGCTCTTCCAGCTCCAGCCTCCTCCCAACATATCATCTGAAGGGGCAGCCTTATTATTACTTTTTGTTTGTTTGTTTGTTTGTTTTTCAAGGACTCTAGCCTAGCTCACACCTTCCTCCGACCGTGCCCGCAAGTGCAGGACGGCGCGACACGGAGCCGGCGGTCTCTTCCTCGCCCCTCGCCCAGCCGCAGCTCCCAGGCGGCTGTGCCCGAGCCACGAGTGCCCGGCGACACACGCACACTCACCATTCGCGCTCTCTCGCTCACTCGCTCTCTCTCTCTCCCCCTCACACACACACGCGCACGCACACACATACACACCGCACAGGAGAGGGGGAGAGAGGCAGAGCGGGAGACANCTAAATGGCACCCGCGCACCGACATGTTAATTTTGGAGCGTGTAAGCGGAGCGGGCGCTGCGCGCTCGGGAGGCAGCGCCGCCGCCCCCGGCGCCCTCCCCGCCCCAGCCCTCCCGCAGCCCCCTGCNGACACGGAGCCGGCGGTCTCTTCCT
Source organism: Hylia prasina (assembly GCA_013397195.1). Taxonomy (NCBI): domain Eukaryota; kingdom Metazoa; phylum Chordata; class Aves; order Passeriformes; family Sylviidae; genus Hylia; species Hylia prasina. Next base: position 122,098 of record VYXD01006588.1, read on the forward strand.
CGCCCCTCGCCCAGCCGCAGCTCCCAGGCGGCTGTGCCCGAGCCACGAGTGCCCGGCGACACACGCACCCTCACCATTCGCTCTCTCTCGCTCACTCGCTCTCTCTCTCTCCCCCTCACACACACACGCGCACGCACACACATACACACCGCACAGGAGAGGGGGAGAGAGGCAGAGCGGGAGACAGAGGAGAAAATGAAATTTATTATTGATAGAAAAGACTTTAAAGACAATTTCAAGTTATTGTTTCGGTCTGGAGAGAAAAGAAAAAAAAAAAGAAAAGGAAAGGAAAAAAAAGGAGAGGGGCTTTTCTCCCCACCCCAACATAATGAAACGCCTTTTGTGTGGCACCGAACAATACCAAACAAGTATTCTAATAAATAGCCACTTTTTTGTTCCGTCGCGGCAGTGAATAGAATTGAGCAGTTGGTTTGAGAGCAGCTGGAGCGCCGCGCCGAGCGGGGAGGTGGAGCCCGGAGCCTTCGTCCTCTTTCTCTTCCCCTTTTCTCACACGCACTTTCTCCTCTACCCTTGCATTTCTGTCTCTTCGCTCCTGCTGGGCCACTGTCCCCTGCCCCTTTCTCTGGGAGAGATGCCTCCCGGAAGGGAAGAGCCATCCCTAGGTGCTCCTTCTCGCACCTGTGTGGCGCCGCGGGGCTCCCCGCGCCTCCTCACGACCCTCACCGTGTCTGCCTCGGCCGCCCCGGGACGCTGCTCCTGCCTTCCCCGCCGTACCCTGAGGGTCCCCGCCCGCCCAGGGACCTGTCTCCCGCTCCTCCACGCCGTACTGTGCCTCCGACAGCACGGGACGGCGGAGGCTCCGAGCCCGGCCAGACCCTCCTTTGTTGACAATAAACTTGGATTTCACAGGGAGGCTCAGAGTCCCCCTCCGCCCTCTCGCTCCCCCTCTCCCGGCCTTCCCTCGGGATGGAGCCGGGCTTTGTCAACCTCCCCTTCCGCTCAGGATCGCTGCGGAGGGTCCGCTCTTCCTCCGCCCTGTACCGCTCATTGCCATCACCTCCCCTTTCCTAGACAGCGCCGTTAGTTTTCTCCTTGCATTTTTTTTTCTTCCCTCCCGAAAACACTCTTTTCCAGTCCCTTTCTGCCAGCCTGACTACCGCTCTAGGAAAGAAAGTCGATAGACGTTATTTAAATGGACACAAGTCAGCTAAAGATTTTCAGGTAAAGCTGAGAGTGCCCCGTTTTCCGTTCTGCTCTGACTGTGCGGGTGTGTGCCTGCCCGTCTGTGCCGAGGACGGGCGGCGGGGAGGGAGAGAGGGAGGAGGGGAACAGAGGGATGGCTTTGGCCGCCGGTGGAGCCGGCTGTAGAATCCAGGCGGGTCGCGGCTGCCGGGGCTGGACCCTGCGGGGGAACCAATGGGGCCGGGACCAGAGCGCTGGGAACGGGCACCGCGGGCAGCCGCCTTCCTACGGTCGGACCGTCTCCTTCTTTATTAGGGGGTGGATCTAGTCCTCATTCAAAAAAATAAACTAGTGCATACATCCCCCACCCCCAACATTAACCTCCGATTTGGTTGCCAGCCTGAGCCTTGCTTGTCTCGCAAAAGCTGCGGGAAGTACCCGAGTTTCAAATAAACCCCCGCGTTTGCTGCAAAGACTCCTTAGCATTCAGGGACTACCTCGTCAGCTGTTTTGAGGCGCTCAGTCACACACAATCGTTAAAGATGTTGGAATAAAAAGCAGATTGCTTTTAAGTTTAAACCACCGTTGCCCTTTACAGACTGGTATTGACGCTCGGAGGGGGAACAGGGCAACGGACGGGCGCGTGTTAACGACCTGAATTCCATGTTACATCCTCATCCGCGGGGCTAGAAGTGAGAGACATCTCGGCCAAGGCTCAGCGCTCACCCTCCGCTACAGCCGTCCCTCCAGAGCACGTCCTTCCAGAGCTGCCCAGAGGGACCCCTGGAGGTGGGGGCAAAAAGGGGGGGAGGAACGCTACGGGAGTGCCGGGATGCCCTCGGTGTTCCCTCCCCAGAGCCCGTCCCTTTTCCCGGGGGGGTCTCGCTGTGAGCCGTGCCCGGCTGCGTACCTCTGCCTGCACGGAAAATTCCCCTCCCTTCTTTTTCCACCCTCCTCCCTCCCCTTTCTTTTAAGTGGATTTTTGCTCTCACTTCAATAACACGCCGGCTCTAATTAGCCGCAATATTAAGAAACGCTGCTAAATGACAGTTTTATCGGGTTTGTGCAGATAGGAGGAACGCGGGGACCCAGCGAAATATCCACCCAATGCGTTTGGCGCTGGATCCCCGCCAGCAGCCGCCGCTCGCTCTTTTTATATGGAAAAATGGCAACATTTTGGAAAGCAGCTTTAAAACTTTGACTTATATTTTACATGCTAAATAACGGGGAGAATGGCGACAGCGTTACAGAAAGCTTCAACCCTGCAAATATTTGAATGGGGCTTTTTTGTAAAGTAGAGCAGCTGTCAGTCAGCTGGCTTTGACAGCCTGCCACAATTTTGTCATTTAATAGTGGGTGTTAGGCTAAGTGCAAAACACTCTGGCAAACAGATGTCAAACCTACATCTCATATAAATGGGGGTTGTAAAATTGAGTTTTAACCCACATATAGGGTTTTAAAAAGCGGTGCCAGTGTGTAAACTGTATACAAAATAAAGATACTGACAATCTCCCGTGTGGGCTTGTTATTTAAAGTAGGCTTATTTAGAAATCTGACCTCCAAATTATGCTAAATCTTCCTACATTTCAAACACTGGAATATGAGAACAGTGCTTGGGAAAGTCGAAATTAAGGACAAATATGATGGCTTGTTGAAATGGTCTGATTGCCGTGTGTGCGGAGAAACCAAGGTTCTTAATTCATTGAACTTGTCGTCGATCCTCCAAATCTGAAGGGAAGGGAGGAAGGGAGGAAGGGAGGAAGGGAGGAAGGGAGGAAGGGAGGAAGGGAGGAAGGGAGGAAGGGAGGAAGGGAGGAAGGGAGGAAGGGAGGAAGGAAAAGGCTTTGCAAGTTCAGAGGTTTCAGGGACTGTTTTCTACAGCAGGACCCAAGGGATTTGATTTAGGAGAAGGCGGTAGGCGAAGGAAATACCGCAGACGCAGGGAGCAGGCAGCTGCAGAAGCGCAAACTCTGTAGGGTGAACGAGGGACCGTGCAACGAGGTGGCCAGACCCACTGCAAAGGGTGGAGGGCACCCGCCCAGGACATGGCAAGAGATTATGAGCGCTAGCAGGAAAACAGTAGTCACAATCAATTTCTTCGGAAGTTACTATTAGAAACATGAGCTGCTTTTCCTTTTGAACTCACATTTCCAAGACTCGTATCTTCACCGAGATGTGGTTTTCCCCTGTACTTTGAGGACCTTCCTAACAAAATTCCTTTTAGCATCTAAAAACTGTCGCAAGTCTTTACACAAAAAATTGTTCGTTGCCTCAGCTGGTTAGGACAAAGCAAGAAGAGAAATATGATAATTCATTGCACGAATAATATTATATGGATTATATCAAATTCCCCAGGATAAGTCTGCACCCACATTATCGTTTTGGAAGCTAGACAAGTAGTGTCCTAGACATGTCGATATGAGGGGATTAAATGAAACATTTAATTGAAAAGAATTGTTCATATTAATAACTAACCACAGTTTAAACACACGCTCAGCCGATTTCCTTGTCGAGTACTCACTTGCAATATTTGCACTGTCCTAGCTGATGTTAAATGAGTAGAGGAATGCCCACGGGGTGATTATTGTTCATATGCAGTTACTGTTGTTTACATTTAAATCCCATTTGATCCGAACTCTCTCCACGCTCGTCTCCAAATCTCCAAAGCTCTGCTGCTTGATTACAGCGTTTTCCTCTTCGCAGGTTTTTGTTTGTTGCTTTGCGGGGGCTTTCGCCACTTATTTTGCCGAACGACAATGAATGCGTGAGACTGGCTAATCCTGCCGCAGGTGCTCGGGAAGCACGGGGAGAAGGGGATGTCCGCAGCCCCGCGCCCCGTGGGAGATGCCCCCGCTCTGCGGGCGGAGGGCAGCGGCCCCGGCCGCAACTGCGGGGTTGCAGTTCGCACCTCCGGCTTGTCCGAGAGGGGCTCGGAGCCTCCCCCAGCCCTTACTGGGACTCTTGGGGCAGTACAGTAGACACTCTGCTGCCGGGTCTGACCTGAAAGTTGCCGCTTCAGAAACCCCAGATTTAAAAAAATATATTAAAAACACCCCAGGGGTTCGCCTGGAGCGCTCCACGCTGAGGGCGCTGGGAACTCCTCGGGTTCCAAGCACCAGCCCCGAGGTAAGGTCTCTTCCATGCCTTGACAACACCAACTACAGCCTAGCATCGGATCACATCGGCGAAGAACAAATAAGGTTTTATTCTGGAATAATTGCCGCTGAGTTATTTTAAATCAGTTGTAGCTGCAACTTTGATGGGCAGCACGGCTGGCTCTGCGGCTGGTCCCCAGCTCCAGAGAGGAGCCTGGACTGTCTTTATTCAATTTCCTCATGCAGAAAAATGCCTGTTGCTGTTATCCAGCCCATTTGCCTGCAAAGAAAGGCTATGGGAGAATGTGACCCTTATTTTTAAACAAGTAAGTGACCAACAAATCTGGAAAAAATATATTGACATCCTTGATAGATATTAAAAATCTTCTCTTGCTACTTAAAAATGGACATTCTGGTAGCTCTAATGTGTTTGCTTTTTTTACCAATATACTTAGATGAGTATATGACTGCTTTCCATCATAGACACAGCTGTGTCTTTTCCAGCATCCTGCCATGAAACAGTTGTAAGCCTCAGAAGTCAAAATATAATTAACATAGCTAAATATTCTTTTCCTAAATGCAGCAGTTTTATCAAGTCTTGAAATTAAGTCCAGTGACAACCTGCCTGTCCCACAATTGCTCTGGAGTACAGATCAGCACCCTCTCCAACAGCAGTGTCGTGAGAAATCCAGGCACTCAACTTATATTTATTCCATTACCTCAAATGTTAACATTAGCCTGTTTTCAATGTGGAAATACCATCAAACAAATTCAAATGATAGAGCTGGGAAATTACTAAAACTACATTAGAAATGTAAACAACGATGATTAAGGATTAAATGGGGTTTGTGCTGTAGACAGGAAAAACAAAGTTCACCAAAATTGTGTCTCCCATGGGCTTGGTTCCTGTGATTGCTGTGAAATGATGCCTGATGCCTGGAGTGAAATCAGAGGGAAGCTACAACTTCTGCAACATTCAAGCTATAAAAACCAACTGGGGAAATCGAATTGTTTGCGTTGCTTCTCTCGTTAATTTTAGAGCAGTAGACAGTAATGGAATTGTTTTCTCTGTGTGTTTTTGAGTTTTTGGTTTTTTTTTGGGGGGGGGAGTTAGGTCTTAGATTTGCTTCTCCTTTCAGTAGTGTCTGAAGTTGAAACACCATTCAAGTGCAGAATATACATTCCAAGACCAAAGTGCAAAACAGTTTTTCAAGTGGCTTAGGAGTAGAAAGTATTGAAGATTAGGTTATCCCACTGCAATGCAATCCAGTCATTTGATGAAATCGTCAAAGGTGAAGGTAGTGCTTTAAAATGGAGCATGGCTTAGCATCAGGCTTAGCTTCAAAGAGACTGAGGCAACCTAACACTCCTCACTGAAGAATGAAATGTTTAGAGACTGTCATCATAGTCATGAATGCACCAGAACATGTTACAGCTCTAAGAAATCAGTTTATTTCTGAGTATCCAAGCACATGTACCAAAAGATCAGATTTTTATGGCAATGGCAGAAATGGTTGCACATATTTTGTATATATTTAACATCATATATTTGTATTTCCTGGAGAAGGCGACAGTATATTTTCCATTTGATGCCCCAGCAGTATATGCAAAATGAGGGTATATATTTTCTTCTGTTTACTTTGTAGATGTTCCTTTGCTGGAGAAGTTCCTTCTCAAATCATTGGGATGAGTAGATCACAGTGAGGCATAGCTTGCTGAGACAGTGACTGCTATTGAACTATTCAAACCTTTCAGCTCCTCTTCCAGTGAGGATGATTCACTTTGCTGCTTTACCAGGACTGCCTTTACCAGGGCCTCAGATGACTTTTCTGTTATTTTACCTCCAGCCAGGCTGTCAGTTTGTTGCCTTATGTTCCACCAAAGTGTCCCGATGCTCTGACTGTTGCTACTGCAGAAATCCTGGGCTTTTGGCTGGGATGGACATCTCATATCCTTTGTGAGAAAACCTGGAGAAAGGAGAGAGGATGGTTTTCTTCGGAGTCCTCTTCTCATATTATATCATATGGATATGAGCCAATCTGAGCTGGGAGTCATGGACTCAGACCCTGCTTCGGCTCTTAAAAGCTGTTCACATGCATTGAAACAGTGCAATCAACTGGCTATTAATAACGATTAAGAAACAGCCTGAGGTCCCTGGTAAGTCCTTTAGATTTCAGCATTTGTAGGGCTCCAGGATATTTAGACACAGAATTATCACTGAAATGAACATAAGCTCTGCATCTAAATCCCTGCACTTACATATCCTTGAGCTGAAGATGTGAGATATCTGGCTTAATCTCCCCAAGCCTCCACTGAACCATAGATACATGGGCTACTGTAGCACACAGGAACATCACAGGGGAATTATGAGAACAAACTTGCTAATACTTTTAAAGAGACATAAAGAGGTAACAAATGCACTGAGGATTATCATTACTATTTATCACCATGACACTCACTGGCTGGGAAAGCAGGAGATAATGTTTAGAAAAATCTGAGGAATATTGTCTTGTTTGAAAATATCTCTGCTACTAATGTGATGACTGTCTGGTGGAGTTGTGGTTGCTGGGAATTCACACACTGATTTTATGGAGAGATAAAAGAGTGGAGTTTATATGGAATAAATCCCTTTTGAATAAAACAATCTGCATAAATGCTTTAAGAAGGCCTATAATTATGATAAAAATGTTGCTCAGAGTTAAAATTATGAAGCAATCAAAATTTATAAACAGTCTCTCATCGACTTTTAATCATACTTTCTCATATACAAACTGTAGAAAACATATAGTAGCAATATATAACAATACATATTTTATTTTTGGTAATTTAGGGTGACATGCCATTCTTTTTAATCAGACAAAGCTTGTCTTGTCAAGATCTACTGTACTATCCTGAAATGCCAAAAAACACATAAATTCTCTAGTTTTATATACACTTACCTGAGTTTTACCCTGCTGGCAGTTAAACACCTCTGGAGAGGTGTTGTGCCCTGTTTGGGCTAGATTGAAAACTTTCTTTGGTCATATTCCCACCAAGAACCTCTGGATTAGGGCCTCTACTCTCACTGCCTGCTCTGAAGATGCTCATTCAGTGTAACACAGGATCCTACCCACATCTCCCCTGAAACTCCCTTATAGACATTGCTCTTCATTTGTCATTCATTAAGGAGAATGCTCAAATTATATGCATCATGTAGGACTTGGATGGCAAGAGATATTCAAAAGAAAGAATATTTGTAATGGGAACCTTGCCAACTTGAATGGTAGCCTACCATGTCTATAAGCTCCATTGTTTCCTTTGAGCTGAACTAGCTGAACACATTTGGGATGCATCCTGATAGTCACGTGTCTCCCTTGGCAAGTTGTAAAATTCACTGCTATTATTGTGTTATGAAAAATATTATCACAAATGTGGTCAGATAGGTCATTACAATGAAATATTTGCCTCAAGAAACAGGTATTTTTAATGCAGTATTACAAGATTCTTTTCTGGAACAGAATAGCATGCAGGGTGTTCCATCTGAATTCCTTATGAAAATGAGATTTATTGACTGGCACAGCTCTTATTGATAGGTTAACTGTTTGAGTCCCCTTAATTACCAGAGTGAACAGCCTTTTCTGCTAAAACATTGATTCAACTCCTGCTTTCAGCTAGACATAGTAATGAGAAACAACTGCCCTGAGTTTCACAAGGTTTACACCTTCCAAATGGAATGTGAAATCATGCCCATAAATACACACTTCCAATGTTTTCAAGGGGTGACACCCTTCCAGGACTTCCTGTTGATTCCATTTGTCTTCAGGTCCTTGTGAGCTCACTCTTCTTTCACTGACCAACAGCCTAAAACAGAAGTTGCCACTAGTGGACTAGTGGTGAGGGGAAGAACTGGAGAAACCTCCTTCCTCAGTTTGTGGGGCAAGACTCTAAGGGGTGTTCATCCTATTAGTCTGTGGAGCAATACGAATACTTTTGGCTCTTTCAAAGAAATCATGCTGTATTTCATAAGAGAAAAACTGGCAGCCCACGGCTTGGACAGGAGCACTCTTTGCTGGGTTAAGAACTGGCTGCATGGCCGGGCCCAGAGAGTGGTGGTGAAGGGTGAAGGGTGCTGCACCCAGCTGGCAGCCAGGCACCAGTGGTGTCCCTCAGGGGTCTGTGCTGGGGCCAGCTCTGCTTGATAATTTACTGAAGACATGGATGAGGGTATTGAGTCTTTCATTGGTAAATTTGCAGATGACACTAAGCTGGGAGCATGTGTGAATCTGTTGGAAGGTAGGAGGGCTCTGCAGAGAGANNNAGGCTGGAGAGGGGCTTGGAACACAAACCCTGTGAGGAACGGCTGAGGGAGCTGGGGGTGTTTAGCCTGGAGAAAAGGAGACTCAGAGGTGACCTTATCACTGTCTACAACCTCCTGAAAGGTGGCTGTAGTCAGGTGAGGGTTGGTCTCTTTCTCCAGGCAGCAACTGAGAGAACGAGAGGACACAGTCTCCAGCTGTGCCAAGGGAAATATAGGCTGGATATTAGGAAAAAGATTTTTACAGAAAGGGTGATAAAGTACTGGAATGGTCTGCCTGGGGAACTGGTGGAGTCACCACCCCTGGATGTGTTTTAAAAAAGACTGGATGTGGCACTTGGTGCCACATGGTCTGGTTGAGATTTTTGGGCTGGTTAGACTTGATCTTGAAGATCTCTTCCAACCTACTGATTCTGTGATTTTGAAATTCTGCATGCTTGAAGGGGAAACATTTTTTGGCTTGGGAAAGTGAAACCTCAGCTTGGTCCTTAGCTAGATGATTTAGATGGCAGTTTTTGAAGGACAAAGAAACTTCATGTGTGCAGCAGCTGATGTGCATTCTTTGATAGTCTGACTATCATGCAATGGCATTCTTGGATGTTCTTGCCATGCTCCTGCCCATGCCCCAAATCCAAGCACAGTGCAACCTCCTTTTTCAGCCAAAAAAGCCCCATTGTCCCTTTGGGACTTTGTGATTTTGGGAGAGACAGGCAGTCTTCTTTTTACAGTCCAGTTTTCTGACACCTGGCCCTTTTAGGGGTTTACCTACGGAAGGACGGGTGGAAGTTATTTTCTTTGATTAATATGACCATTAAAAATACTTCTTTACTCTGAAATCTGTACATTTAACAGTCTATAATCACTAATTATAAACATCAACTCTCACTTTGTGTCTATATGTGGGCCTAAAAATGTGGTCCTGTTTCCAGCTGAGACAGATGAATGTCATGAGTGCTCTGTGTAGGATGCAGGGCAAAAATACTACAACAAAACCTAAACAAACTTAAACCATGAAACCAAACATTTTGTACACTTACATTAAAATTATATTGAAAATTGGGAGCATGAACTACAAAACTAGGCTTCTTTCTGTTTTACAAACTGCAACGTCTGTTAAGGAAAACTAAAGCATAATTGCAAATTGGAATTTCCTGCCTATTCTTACATCGACATTTGTGTTTTTCTCTTATCACCTCCCACATGTAAATGGAGCAGCTTCCTAACCCTCTTGTTATATATCACATTCAATGTAACAGTTTAGAAAATTCTCCAATTGTGTTGGTGTTTGCTTTCGCAGACACGGAAAGCAATTTGATATGTCCTTTTAATGAGACATTTTCATGCAAGGCGAAAAACAGTGGTTGGGGAAGTTCCTAAAGCATGCTGCTCATTGATTTTAAGATTCCCTTTTGAATCTATGTTGCTTAAACCCCAGATTAGTTTGTCAAAGGAGTTATTCAAACCATCTTTTCCTAACTCATAAGTTTGAAGAACTCCAGATTCCTTTTACCCCTTTGCAGGGTCTGCAATTTTGTCACTGAATTGATTTTGCCACAAAACAGTGAAGTGAAATTCAAGGTTTAGTTTAAAAAGTTTTTAACACTTGGGTTGCTAATGGTAACTGCCAAAATGCTAGAAAGATGCAAAACCATCTGTTCATGATAGTTCAAGGAAAGAGCACAAGGAATTCTAGTAGGGCAGAAGTTCTCTTCACCTGTAGGGGCATTGGCTCTAAACTATAACGATGACATAAGTGTAATTTTTCAAGCTGTGCTCCCGTGCTGATCATTTCAGTGGTGTTTCTAATGAACACACAAACCTACTTATCTTGCTTGACTTCTGAGTTGGACAAAGAGTGGCTTGAGAAGAAAACTAATTGCAATGGATAGTTTGTTTAGAGGAACAAGGAATTTGGGACCCAACAAAACAACAGTGAGAACAGATAAGCCAGACTTCCTACACTGGTTACTGAAGCAACTACAGTGGTCATCATAACCCTACCTATGGTCTCAGGTGCTCTTGCACTAGGGTTCCTTTGGGGTTTCGCTTAACTGACAAGATGGAGAGATGGCACATACTGAGCTTTCAAGCACTACTAAAGCAGGGCCTGAACTTTTGGCTACAGTGGGCTACATGAGCTTTGTCACACTGAAGAATGTAGGTGCGACCTACCCGTTTGCTTTGGCAAGACAACTCAGACATGGCCTAGCTCCACCACAGAGGTAGATTGAGGTACACAATGTACCTCCCTGTGTTCACCTGCTCTCTCAGATGCACCAGCAAAGAGCTGTGGCATGTACGGCAGTGAGTCCCCTCATCTAAAGCACTGAGATTCATGGCTTTTGGGCATCCTACAACATCCTACAACAAAAAATACAGTTCCAGCCCCATAAGGAGGTGGGAGAATGTGCAACAAAAAAGCATAAAGGAAGGTGGTCCCTGCAGCATATCGCATTCCCACATGCATGTGGCATTTAGCAGGGGCTGCAGGAAGTGTGTGTGTGCAAGGGATGAACTTTTGTTCATGTTGTCAGGGCAGCAGGGGCATGCACTGGGGCACTGGGGAAAGACTTAGAGGACACAAACTGCCAGAACAACTCATCCAGATTACAGCTCTCATGCTGGGGCAAGCTGATGGATCACAGGGAACAGGCTGCAGGATTGAATGAATGTTTTTCTGGATCTTGCTTGCTGGATATATGCAAAGCACATCAGTGAAACTTGTGACTAGAACTCAGTCTTGCAAAAGTAAATTGTGCTGGAATAAGGGTCCATTAGAAAGCAAATTCTCTAGGGTTCATGTGAGCCCATTTAAAAGCAAAATCATAGCTTATTGTTTTTCTTTTAAACTAAATGAAAATTTTCTAGAAGCAAGAATTTACCATAATTTAGTTGAAATGTAGGTGAAATTGGTAGCTGAAGCTACTGATGAACAGAATTTGTAGTGTGCCAACTCTATAAATTGTGTTCAACATATTTTCCAAACTACACAAATAAAATTACAACTATTTTTTAGAAACCCTATTTCAGTACAAAAGTTTAAAGTTTCTTTTTGGGCATAATGACATTGGCTGTACTTAGAGTCTGTATATTAGAATGACTCAGGTCATTGTGAAATTGTAAAAGTCTTGCCAAAGAGCAAAACCACTGCATACAAGCTGAACTACCTAACCCAGCCATGAATTGTCTAAACAAAATAATTTGATACTGGCTGTTTTCCACATTTTAATTAGCAACTGCAGGCGGCTGTTGCATAATCCTATTTAATGTCTGTGCTTGATACCTCCCAAATAGCTCAGTGATTGAATTCATACCTTAGTGCTGTAATGCTAGTAATAAATGCATTAGCTGAAAGAAAACCACTAAGATTCACTTTCTGACATAAATGTAATGCAAGCATGTCTCCTTCACTGGCTTTAACAGAGAAAAAGCTCTTTTAATTTATAGTCTGTTGGTTGCAAAGATGCCCCAAGGTATTTTGTATAAATGCATATTGATGTCTTCTTCAAATTTCCCCTCCCCAGCAGAGTTTCTTTGCAACAGAGATCACAGGGCTCCCATTAGATAATCACCACCCTCAATGACATGCAGCCTAATCATGCAATTGATCACAGTAAATCAAAGATTCAGGAATATGAACAGCTGTCTGCAGCTAACCCTTTCTGTGCAATGGGCTGCCTTGGTCAGGTTTCCCCTGAAGGCAGATTTATGAGAGGGGAAGGGAGGGCAGCTGTGGAGTTTGTAGCCCACCTGTCTGAGTGCTGGGCCCCAAGGTGCAGAGAGGGCTGTGCTACTGCTCCTGGTCCCCATTGCTGCCTCACACTGCTGTCTGCCACAAAGCAACCAGCTCTCCAGTCCTGCTAATTATGGTGGCTAACAAGCTACTCACATACCTGTATGCAACACAAATCACATTAATTAAATTCTCATCATCTAACATTTTTGGAGTCAAACAGTGACAGTTCTACCCTGCCTACCTATTGGTAACCATTTTTTTAATGTGCTTTTTTTATTTCCCCTCCTCACATCCCTGCTGTTTTAATTGAGGTTATGAGAAACAAGAGACAGCACTCGCATCTCACTGCTGCTTTCTTATTTGAGTCCTAATGTTCAATGAGTGTTTTGTTTAGTGTTCATATAAAAGAGTAGAACTTTAAATGTTTGCTTTGCCACATTAGGATATATATATTTTAAGATGCTTAAGTGTTTCTTCACATGAGAAAAACAACTTGCCAGTTGCTCAACAGAGGCATGAGCATTAGAAGAGAACTTACATTGCATTTACTTAGACAAATAAAAATTTACATAAAAATAACCTTTAAATGTTTCAAAATGTAGAAATGAACGTGATAAAAAATTCTAAGTGATTAAACAAGATTTTAATGATTTTATTAGCTCAGTTTGTCTCTTTAAGAAAAGCAAACCTAAAACTACCATAAAGAAGACTAATTATGATGTTTTATCATATCTATCCCAGAATATATTTTATTACAAAAGTCTAGAACATTTGTTGTGCAGCTTTCTGTGCATTTTAATAACTATTTTAAATTTTTTTAAAGGGAGGGTACATATTTCTGTTTATTGAAATATATATTGTATGATAGAACGTACCAATCTCAGTGACAGGGTACATATGATTTTAAAAGAAAATGGCTTGCAGTGGGTTTGTCTTAAAACCAAAGGGTTTCTTTCTGTGGCCGTCATAAAGTTACAAAAAGCCACACTGGCATTGTTCAGGAACAGCAAGGGACAATATTCTATCTCTTGTCAGTGATAGAAGAACAGATATATAATTTCATGCTTGATTTTTTATAAGGAAGTCTGTTTTGTGAATGTACTATGGCTTAGTAATACAAGGAAGCATCAACAAAAATTTGTATCAACATTGACATTGTTTACTGAGCCAAGCCCACAAACTCACCAAAGCTTTTATGCTGTTAATCTGTACATTAAGGAAAGCCTACTTCTTTCCGAAGGTCAGCAATGAAAACTGCTACACAGGTGATCAATTAACTAAACTTCTGACAAGACCAAGAGGTATTCTTCATGTCCTCAAGACATTACCTCTGCATTAAATACCATCCCTGGATGTACCTGTACAATTCTGCTGCCAGTGTTATCTGGACAGTGTCATTTGTCCAGGGGGCAAAGAAAAGCACAATTTAAGCCCAAATAAATGTTTGTGGACAGGAACTGAGATAGACATCTCAGAAGAAAAGGATATTTCCCAAAACCTAAAATAGCTTTTATGGTCCTGATTTAGCAGGTATTTTCCTCAGAACTCCTGCTGGATGGAAAAGAGAGTTCAATGGGAGAAAACGGTGGCATGAGGGGATGATGTGGAGCATACTAGAATACATCTAGAATTAAGTTAATGTTCTCTTGAGGAGAAGGTGAAAGCCAGTACTAGAGATAGCGTAATATACTACTGGTCCACAAGAAGATTTTAAGATTTTTTTTGTCTGCTTTGTTTTTATGCACTTCTCTTTGGGTGTTTTGTTTCAGGCAAACTCCATGAAGAGATTTATAAATATCCCCCTCATTCCATCTATGCCCAACAAATACCAGAAAAAACTACAAAAGCATGCAAGGATACTAGATTAATTACAGGGAACACTGTGCTTGTTCATGATTTTCATGGTATTTATTTAAAGACACCAAAATAAGTGAGAAGGATCTTTGCATTTTATTTATCTAAAGCCTCGTGATAAGTGAAAATTTGTGATTCCTTCAAGCAGCCAGAAGTGGCTGATATTCAGTACTGAGAAAGGAATCTTACTCAAACCTTAACCTCCATTTCTACTTCTTCCTTTTCTCTCTACACTCCCAAAGACAGTTTATGTGTTAAGCTCTGACCCTCAAAGTGAAACCAGGTATTTCCTAAAGACATGGGAGTACATGGAGAATTTTAAGGAATTGAGAGACTCTCAAACTCCATGCCTTTTTTTTTTCCCTGTTGGCTTAGCTTGGAAATAAAAGCTAAAAGGTTATCTTATGAAAATCAATTGCATATCTTAGACAATGCAGAAAGTAAAAACACAGTTCAAGTAATGAATAGAATAACTTCAATTATGTTTGGTTTGGTTGTACTCAGTAAATCTCACTTATACAATGTTTTAAAGTTAATTATCTACTATAATTCTAATCTAAACATATTAAAGTGACTTCTTTATCATTCTTAGTCTCCTGTAAAGTTGAGTGTCCAAGTGATTGAACTCTAGCATAAAACTGTTGACATTAAAATAGGGTGTAATAAAGGGAGCCAGTTAATTGCTAGAAGGTCAACGAAGAGAAAAGGACTGTGCTCAATTTAACAGTAGCATGGGAAGCAACACTAGGAAGTGAAATAGCTGCCAAAGAACAGACATATAGGTGACCTGCATTGAAGAAAATGAAAAATGACACCATTTTCTTATTTTCAGGTAACTGAAGTTGCAGATGGTTCTATGATTGACAATTCATACAGAAAAACTGAGTGATATGTACCTTGCTAGAAGCCTGTGTTCTCAAAATCTGTACCTGAACTGTACCTGTACCACCCTCTAAAGTCAGTGGAAACAAATGGTTTCTTACTAAAGTACTTGTCTAAAACTTCGTTCTCTAGAACTGCACATATTTTTCTTTACTGGAAATGAAGAGACCTGGAGGTAACAAGTTCAGATGGGAACATCTAATACTAGATGATAGAAATCCTACCAAAGGCATGTCTGATGCTCGAAAACCATTAGCAGGGTAGGCAGGACAAGGGAAGACTAGGAAATAACAGCCTTGGACACCTACCAAATGCTGCCACACCAGATCTTCAGCAGGGAACTTCAAGACTGTCCTGTGACACTACATAAATGTAGCAATTGTGCCAGTCCTTGGTTTTATAGAATATATCCAGAATTTATACTGTGGTTCTGAAGTTAGAAAGAAGACCCTTGTTTCATGATTCTGTTTCTAGATCAAACTTTCTGTATGAAGTACTAAATTGACAGTTTGCATCAAAGAAGCCTTGAAAGGAGAAATCTTCAGGAAGCAATATATGCTCTTACACTGATTAGTGATGCATGAAGCCATTGGAGTAGGACCACAAACTTTTAGTCCTAAGAAGCCTTAGTCTTGCTTTAATCAAAGCAAAAATACATGACTCAAAAATATATGCTGAGATGAAGCCACGGTCTGTAGATAGGGCTGGTCATAGGCTTCCTCGAAGACAAATCTACTTCACAGACTCCCAAACACCTTCAGTTGTTTTCAAGTTAGGCTTTGGAGGTGTTTATTTAGAAGTTTACATGTCCTGCTGATTTTATTGCACTTTTGGTCTGGGGAATGCACTGTAATACTGCGCTTTGTAATCTGCACTATTACCAAAAATAGTTTTCCACTGTGATTTTCAGCTCTTTGGATATTTGAAGCGTTAATGGTTTGCACTCACAATTCACTCTTGGGCAGCAGCCTGTTTTCCCAGGTTATGAGCAAACAGGTAGGTGAAAGTGCAAGTGTTCAGATCCATATTCATGTATTTATACTGTGATCATGAAATTGAAAAGGCTCTCTCACAAGTACAAAATAGGTTAGGCCTCTCTTCAACTGAACAACATTCTCCCCCCTTCAGCATATTGTTCCCCATCACACCACCAACATGCACAAAGAGTTGTTCTCCACTGTGCAGTAAAACCCAACTCCAGTAAAACCCTACCTTTTTTCCTATCAATTCTCTGGTGCTATCTTGGGGCAAGAATACTTCTTATTTTTTATCTTCTCTAGTGAACAAATGCTTACAAATGTTACAATTTCATATGCTGGCAGTTGTGTCAGTTTATGTAGGTAAACTCCCCATTTCTCTGCTTCTACTTAAGCACACAGAATCTGGCATCTTAATTATATGTCATCATAGAAGATATCTAACAATTGCAGCCCAGCTTTTGATCATTTGTTTCATCTAGCCTGTTTACTGTCTAACTCAGTTAATTTATTACCTTTATCATATACTAATACCATGGCATGATCAAATGTCACAGAATGGTTATAATGCTGTTGCAAATTTAACTGGATTGGGAAAATATTGTTGATACAGGCATTGAAATTCTTCCAATCAAGTCTAAGAAATTTGAACTTATTTGACACTCTCTTTGGGCCAAAGGAGCTTTAAAAAAGTATTTTATGTAAAAATCTACTTGTTTATATTTCTTCTTGATATACTGAATTTTCTCTTTAATTTACTAAATCTTCACATTCTAGGCATTTATTCCCACATGGTCTAAAAGTCTTGGCTTAGTAAAAAGTCCGTGAAAGGGTTTTGCATGATGTTTGTAAAACCATGCTCTCAATTTGCTGATCCTAAAGGTCCCTTTTTCTCCATGGTAAAAGAGGACCACAGGCATACACAAGAAACAAGCCCACTTCAAATGACAGAAAGAAGAAAACAAGTTTGCTTCTATCTGAGGAGAAAACAAGTGTGCTTCTGTCCTAAAATGGATGTTCCAAGAAAATGTTCTGCTAAAAATGAGCTTTTAAAATAGGGATTTTAGTAGAAATATCACAACTTCTGTGGCTATGCAGGCTATGGATCTCAGTTAATGTCTAGATTTATAGACAGAGCAGGTATGTGTGGTCTTAGATATAGATTGATGCTAATGGCAGAGACGAACTCAGGGATCTAGGAGTTCTGCTTATATTACCATACACTGATGCTGTGGGCCTTCAGGCAGTTTTCTCTGACAATTTTCTGCAAAGGACCATACAATGGGGCGACAAGACAGATGTCAAAACCCTCACTTAAAGAGTGTATGTGGTAGAAAGAGAACAGACTATATTGTAAGGCATTTGGGCTTCTCTTTAAAAGAGAACACCTGTGCAGGAAGGCTGGATTTTTGTCTAACAAAAATGAAACCAGATTACTGGCTTGGAAGACTAAGTACTATGTGTGCTTACTTAAACAAGTAGGAAGAAACAGGTGCTGAGAAGAACTGAGGTTCTATTAAAACATCTGTTTGACATTCAAAGTTAGCAGCATTTTTTAGAATGGGTAACACCCAAGGATAAAGCTTGTCCTGGGGTGACTTTTTGATGCTTGTATGCCCAGTTGTCTATTCTGTTTATGCTGTATGTTAAGTTCTGTATCTTTAAGACTAAGTAACCCCTGATAAGTAACAGCTGTGTTAATTAACCAATACAGCCTTGCCCCTGATGAGTAACAGCTATATCCAATACGGATGAGTGAGATAAAAGAGGGGGTTAGCTGGGGAGGAGCAACTTTGGGGAGCATGAAGCAGAGACTGATGAAGCAGGATCCTGGCGAGACAGAGAAAAATCACTGCTGTGAGACTAGTTCTGAGAGTGAAGGGAGAGAAAGAAGATGTGTGGAGTTTGTTTTGAAAGCAGCATTCACTCCTCTGCATTCCTGCTCCCGGACTGTGCTTGTCTGAGGACTGTTTAAACCTGCTCCAGACTGAAGAACTCAGAGGAGCACTGAGGGCTTGCACCTGTGGCCCACTGCTGCCTGGACCTCCAGAGGGACTGATAAGAGACTGAGAGAGCTCAGCTACCCACAGCAAGGACTTTCTGAATTTACCATCTCACTTCAGAGCAATGACATTTTTATTGTTTCATATTATTCATTCTTTATGCTTTTGGGCACTGGGTTTGTTAAATAAATAGTTTTTTCCACTTTTATCTGAGGAAGTTCTTTTCCCAGACTGGTTGGGGAGAGGGCCTATTTAGGTTTGCTTCCCAGAGGGACCCCACTGAGGGGTTCTCTCACCAAATTGCCCTAAACCAGGTCAAAGCTGTAACAATTACAGACTGAAGAATACAAAAGTAACCCTCTAAAGCTCATACAACAACTAAAGAGAATGTGATGTGGATAAGATCATAGGGGGAAGGATGTATAAAAATGCTAAATAAACACTGCTATGTAGATAAAAATAAAATTCCTGTAAATGTCCATGCACCATTGCAGGAGGCCTAAAATCAAAAACCATTTTGCCAGGCATTGGAGAACCTATAATCTGTATTGCAGAAGCATGATGGAGTCACAAAACAATGGGACATTGTTTGTCAGACGTGTAGCCATACGGAGAGAACAGACTATGACAGAAGTGGTGCAGGAGTGACCTTGCACCTGGAAAAAAATCCATGGATTACATTAACCCAAACTTTCTGAATAGGAAAAATCATGTCAGATCTTGCTTCAGAACAGACCTCTGCCTTCAGAACCACTGTGTGGAAGCCAGTCAGAGCAAGACTTGGGGTTAAATCCTGACACCAACGAGCACATGAGTGGCTTTAGGATTTTACTGTCTTTACAGTGACCCTGAGGCTGCTGGCATAACCCTACCTGCTCTCTGACTTCTGAACCTGCAGTAGGAACAGGCTCCCCGTTCTTCACAGCATCCTCCCTGCCTGAGCACATCTGGCCAGGCACAGCTCTGCTGGCGTCCCCAGGATGTGAGTGGAGCAGCTGCAGGGATGGAACCCTGGCAGGAGGTCCAGTGCCAGGACAGTTTAGGAGAGAGTGGGAAGAGACATCGAATTTTATGAGATTGGGAGAGCAAAGCTTATTCACAGAGATGCCAGAGGCTATGACACCTAAGTACCATAAAGAAAGCAGGAGAAAGCAGCTGTAGTGTTTAATAGCAACAGTGACAGCAACCATAATAGAGATGAAAGCACAGTCTAAATTAGCACACAAGCTATTAGATTATTGATAACTTCAGTGTACCTTTTCAGAATAGCTATTCTCAGAGAGAGAAAGTCTCTTTCTGATTTGATCCAAGCAATTAAAATGTAAACTTTTCAGCTCTCTGCACAGAAGGTAGTATGTTAGTTACTGCATAGGAAACAGGAAACAAGACCTGCTAAATGAAATTAAACATTTCCACAACACACCGGCACAAAAAAACCAAAACCAAAACCAAAAACAAACAAACAAACAAAAAAAAAAAATCAGAAGTGCATTTGCCAGAATCTGTAGGCTAAATCATCCCTATTAGTATGAAAGAGATCTCAAACTAGGGGAAAGTGGTGGGAGAAGTTCCCTATTTAGAACTGTGTTCAGCTGCTGCCTTTGCTGTTTCTCTGACATTTCTAGCACGGCTGGTAGATTTAACTAGGAGTTATTAAAGTAAATAATTGTTTGAAGTCACATTTAAATTAGTACAGGAGGGAAGATATTAGCCCTAGTTTTTTATCTTCATGGTCTTGAAGGTTTTTAAAGGTAGTATAGAAGGAGGTGGTTTGAGGTAAATCAAAGAGAGCATCTGTGTTTTCTTTATTCATAACCAAAGCTATGTTATAGATTAAATAAGTACATTCTTGCTTCTTTCCTAGTACTTCCTCTCCAGTCAGTGCTACTTATTTTTGGGCTAAAGTCAACAAATACAGTGAAATGAGCAGGGAAAAACCCTTGCCATGGCTCTTGAACTGATCAGCAAAAAAAGATAATTCAAGAATTGGAGTGGTTTTGGGGAAAATACACAGACAGTCTAAATTTACAAAGATATGTATCATCCTAGCAAAATCTGTTGAAAGCACAACTCAAATCTTAAAGGCACTAGATGTAAAAAAGCTTCAAATTTTGTGTTCAGACTGTAGTAAAAGTGCTGGTACATGGCAAACTACCTGCAGGGAGATGGTAGCTGTGTTGTAACCTGCTTCTCCAGAAGCTTCCCTGGGCCAATTAAGGCGTGTATAATTTACTCTGGATCATTATGGTGACGATGATGAATACGTGGAGATCATCAGAGAACTCGTGTTATGTGACCTTTATCTGATTTTCAGTAACAAGTTAACATCCCCTTAGAATGAAAAAGGTGAAAAACACTGCACAGAGAGATATAAAGGCTGGTGAGTCATTTCAGTGACATTATTACTGAAGCCTTTTCCAAACAAAAATGGCAAGTGTTTGCACTGTCTCTGCTAGTTTCCCGAAACTGGCTAACCCAAAGTTAATACAATCTTCATCATCAGCTATCATTTCCCCTGCAACTGTTATTGCTGTTATTTAGAAAAATGAAAAATATCCCTACACAGCCATATTTTCCCTTCAGCTCCACTGGTGGAAAGACAGGCCATTTAGGCCACTGATGAGGACTGAAGAAAACTGATTTAGAAAAATCTTTTGTGTGGGACAGGGTCTAATTGTGTATATGCTGGATTACAGTCACAAAACATTGTTCCTCCCCTCAAAGCTTGAAAGAGGTGTATCTCAGAAAAAAAATGAAAATAATCTATACTGGCCTAATTTTGCTGTCATTAGTATTACAATAACAACATGAGGCCCCAGACATAACTTTTGGAAACATATAAGAAGATGCACTACTTGCCACCAAAGACCTTAATGGTCCCAGAATTACCTATAGGGCCCAAGTTGCAATCGAGAGATCCCTTTGAAATACTTGCACTTGAAGAAACCTTTAGCTAAATGGTACTCTACCAGTTTAAACTCTCACAGCAATGAGTTTCTTCCTCCCTTGTGTGAGCAACTGTTCTTACAGCACATTAATTAGAAGAGGTGTGTTCCTGATAGATTGTGAAATATTGAAAATAAGTAAGATGGAACCTCAAAGGGGATTTCTGTAATTTTTCACTACAGATCCCTCCACAAACTACACCAGCAGTACAGCAGTGTTGCATATCTTGTCACTACCTTTTTAGGACTTCTTTTTTAGGAGTACCACTGTTCGGAACAAGGAAAATGTTCTCAAGTGAAAAAGATTCCAACATGTAGAATGCATTTTATACTTTGGAACTGCACATTGCTTTGATGGAGAAGATGCATTTAATGATGTTAAAGAAGGTAGAATTGCTGACTGACATAACATTTCAGGACTGATTATTGAGCATATCTTTCCAATGGGGTCTGTTCTTTGCGCCGGTTTTGTGAAAGAGTGAAGGCTTTGCTGTACACAAATTCCCTGGGGCAGAGGAAAGGTTTAAAATCTCCCACACTTCATCCTGAAAGGCTGGTGCTAGATAGCAGTCTTGGCACTTAGGTTGCATTTAGACAAATAGATTATGTCTTTCTCCAAAGGTGTACACCATTCTGAGGCATACACCATTCTGAGGTGAACACAAAGGAAACCAGCAGCAATAAACTGAAAAACAACAGAGAAAGAAAAATCATATTCCTTGATTTGGGAATATTAAATTCAACCAAGAGGTTTATTTGGGGAACATTATCATTCTAGGCTCACTTTGGAATCAACAGAGAAGAACAGGGACTTCCAGGATGTGATTTGAATGAAGAATGGTCTCACTTTTCCTTCATCAATTTCCTTTCTCTCTCAACTACCTTTGCAGAAGGCCTTGAACAACTCTGCTCCTAACTAGGCAACTCTGCTGCTAGTCTCAGGTGCTTATCACTGGGTGTGAGAAAGTCAGGAAGTATGTTCACATGTTTTTGGTGCTTAGTACAAATTCAGGCAGAATTAACACTACAGTCTCTACAGTCTGTCAACCATGTCTACTTGACTGTATGAGTGCCTGTATTACAAATTAACAGTAAAGAATACTTAAACAGCAGTGACAGCTGGGACCAAGCCTCAAAACTCTCTCATTCATGCCCTCACCAAACGGGCTGAAAAATCAAGCTCCCTCTTACCTATTTTATCTGTGCTCCATAGCCTCATACAGTGAGCAGAATGAAGAACTTCTCTAGCTTGATGGGTAGGATAAACTCTGAGGAAAAAGGAATTGCGGTTCAAACCCCTTCAGTCCAAGAAAGGCTTAAAATCCATGTTTCCCACTTCTTGTAAGAGTGTTCAAACAATGAAGTTATTCTGAAGTGGTTGCTGCCTCTTCCTCCTCCATCATTAGCTGCTTGCTCTCAAGAGACGATTCAGTGCTCTGGATTTCAAGTGGATGAAGGTGATTGAGGTTCAACACTTGTTCAGATCAAAATGGAGAGGTTTCCCAGGTGATTGGTAGGTGGGAGTTTCAGTGACCTGCTCAGACAGTGGAGAGAGAGAGGTTCCTAGCTGTTTTGAATTATTTTAGAAGTGGCCACCTTTCCCCACCCATTGTATTTGGAATGGAGCTGTCTATCTCAGAGGCTCTGAATTATCCTGCTGGGCCAGGGGCTGCCTGGAAACATGACAGCACCCAAGCTGAGCAGTTCCTGTTGACAGTTCAAATGCTGCCTTCATTTCATGACAGTTCTTAGCCATTTCCTTTGAGCAGATACCAAAGAAGTGGTGCTTCAGGGACAAATCTCCATCACCTTCCATGATCTATCTCAGTAGGCTGGAATACAGGAAAGGCTGCTTTAAGCAAAACACCTCTAAAGACCCCTCATTCAAGGTGATCAAAGTAATTTGTTTTAATGTCTCAAGATTTCCCTTCCATAATGAGTCAATATATTTGCAATGCTACTACTGAGCTCACTGGGGAACTGAGAAATGTATTCAGCACATACATACAGGTATAGACATGCCAGCCTAGACATGACATTCTCCAGGCCATCCATTAGCATAGCAATGAGCATAACAGGTAGAGAAAGTGTGTTCATTCCACTATAAATGACTAGTTGCATTAAGTATAACATTTACATTTGCTTGTAGTTGTCTGAATTCAGAAGCAAATTTGACGCACTACACTCATGCCAGTAGATCCTCTATTTCCTCTCCCCCCACTTAATTGCACACTTTTTTTGCTAGCTACTCTTCCCTTTTCAGTCCTCAGCATGCAAATTATGCCCACTTTCACTTATTTTCTGACTAATTTAGAACTAAAATTTATGCTGCTGTTCACGTCACTGCTGAAATTGGCTCAGAGCTTTCCAAGGGAGTTGCACTTGTTGACAGCAGGTATGAATATATTTCTTAGCTTTGAATGCCTTCATGTGAAAAAAAAAAAATTGCAGAGCACTGTCAAAGCTGTGGCTGATACACTGCATAAATGTGTAAAGTAAATAACCATACCTACTATGATGAATTCTAGTCTTAGTCCCTAATAACCACTTTTGCAAGTGATAGTTGCTGAACTTTTATGTGGAAAATACAAGCTTGGCACTCTAGCATTTATGAACTAAAAAGCAAGGGCTGGTTATCAATATGCTTCCTTTTAAATCATGAAATTCAACACACGGCTAGGTGGTTAAAATATTACCAGTTACTGCAATATGATGATGGGCTCCTCCAGAGGGAACAAGGACATTCCCCAGGAGAGCATGAGCCTGAGAATTAAGTTCTATTCTAGATATTTTTTAGGCAGAAGGTGCTGAGCCTCCTTTCATAGGATATTGATTTGGATCTTTGCATTATATATTGACTGGCCTGATTGACCTTTGTCTGAACTGCAGCTGAACAGTTTTCAAAGCCTCTGCTTACCAGAACAAAAGTAAACTGCAAAAGCATATTAGATACAAAGCACTGACCTCTCTAGACTGTTTTTTCCCTTTGTTTGCTATTTAAACATTACTTTGTAGCCTGAAAGGCAGCTTATGCAGCCTAACAAACTGAATATAATGTTAATAACTGAATG
The DNA here is from genome assembly GCA_013397195.1 of Hylia prasina. Lineage (NCBI taxonomy): Eukaryota > Metazoa > Chordata > Aves > Passeriformes > Sylviidae > Hylia > Hylia prasina. Next base: position 146,098 of record VYXD01006588.1, read on the forward strand.
AAATGTTAATGGTTTTGTAATAATATATAACCTTTTAGAGAAATTGTACAGCTTAAAAAATGTAGGGATTCTCTACTGTGCTAGCAAATAATGTAAGAAATTATTTCTGTTGTGAAAGATTCTGGCAAAGACCAAAATCCTTTACCACTGCACCTTTTGGAAATGAAACATTCAGTACTGTTAGAGGTAAATACTGCAGATAAGAAATCAGTAAAAACACCAGGTAGTGTTTTTGGCTGTAAAGGAATCAATAAAAACACCAGCACCAGTTCACAGGGCACTTTGAGACACCCATGAAAAATACAGGTAGAATAAGGAGATGTAACTACTGTCATTATTCTTCCAAAGAGAGTATTTATAAGTAGCCTTGAAAGCATGTGATTCTCCCTGTTACTTCACATTCAACTTTAATAAACACTTAGCTTGATTTCAGCGAAGTACTTAAAACATTTGACTTGAGAAAAATTAAATAAAAAAGGAAAATATTTACTGCAAATAGAAAAAGGGACAGATTAAAAATTTCCTATTAACTCTACTCTAGAGAACAGAGCTTTTCAGTGAAATACCAAACAACTCCCTGTGAAAACAGAACTGAAAAAGTCCAGCAGTGACCAGGTTTCAGTCAGTCACTGTTTGCCAATGGGATTTACAGCTGCCTTGCTGAATGAGCATCCAGAAGGCCCTGGACCCACTCCACCAGGCAGCAGTAGTTATACTCATGGCAAATACATTTCACTAAGCACATACACATGCACTAATACCACAATTCTGATAATTGTTCTCTGTTAGGTAGGAAAGAAAGGCAGAAAAAATTTATTTAATTGAAATGGCTGAAGACTCAACTCCCAAAGAACATTTTCTAAGGCTGGCCAATTTCTTTGCTCACTCTGCAGAAGGTGAGGACCCAACGCACGACAAAGTAATAGACTGATAGTAGGTGTATAACCTAAACTGACATAAAGTAATGAGAAAAGGTAGCAGTAGAAGCAGTATGGGTCAACAAAACTTAGCTGCAAAATCCCAGCAATTTCTCTGTCCAAGTCTCTGACCTCCATGACACTAATGCATACAGCTGATGAAAAAACCAGATGTGCCTTCTCATTCAGTTCATCATTATTAGTCTCTCATTAGTATAAGCATGAGTAAGAACTTGCTGTGGAGTCTGATTACAAGTCTTTAAAGGGATCTGAAAAGAAAAATCTTCACTACAGCACCATAGATACTGATAGTTCACCTGCAAAAGTATGATACTTTGTCATATGAACACAAAATAATAAAATGAGCACTGATCCATTAAGCACATTGTTCCTGAAAGGGCACGACATTAGGGCAGAGTCTATTAAAGAGCAAATTCATGTAGTCATGTCTAATTAATTAGTCTGAAACAAGAGACTGACAAAACTTATAGTTGCAGCTAGGCAAGATCCTCAGTGAAATACACTATCAGAATTTATTGTTACTTGTTGGTCAGATAAGATCAACAGCACCACTACAGAGAGAGCGAATCAGGGATAATATCTAAGTAATTAGTACTTAGGTCCATTGTGTCACACATACTCTGTGACCACACAAACATGACAGAAAGGACCACCCATTTACAACATAGTAGAACAAGGAAGCATCACAACAGGTACAGGTAACCACAGAGGCAGTTAAATCCTGGGTGGGCTTACTTATAACTGTGGACACTTTCATAAATTAAAAAATATCCTCTGTCAAGTCACCTGTTCTCAGGGCCAGATTCAGCACATCTACTTCAAGAAGGTTACTTAAGTATCAAAATGAGAGATTCTAGGAAGGTGGTACAAAGCTGTCAGCTGGGAGAGGTCAAGTGTCCTCAATGGTCAAGCGGTGACCCTGCCTATGGCGTGAATTTGAGCTCACTGAGAGAAACCATAAACCTCAACCAACACATGGTCCTGAGCAGAGGCACTGGGACTTGTTTTGAAGCTGCACATATACAGAGGCAATAAATTCTACTGACAAACCTACATCTGTGTTTTCCTACTTGTACAGGATGCCTTCAGAAATGCCAAGGTACTCGGAAAAGACATGGAAGGAATTCAGACCATCTTGATCCACATCCCTAATGAGCAGGCTTGAGTCAGGCACTTATGCCTTGATTTTGATGGAATCCAGGGACAGAAACAAAGGAGCGCCATAAACCAGCGAGGCTGGCAAGGGGTTACTTTCATCTTGCTTGGTGGAAGTGAGATGAAAACTGCATGTATAATAGGAAGACATTCAAAGAGGCACTGGAGCAATGCATTGGCAAAGCTCCTGCTGGAGGTGTCTGAGGGAGCAGAAGATGGCAACAATTAAGGGAGCTGTGGCAGCAGGAGTAGGCAGAGGATTTGTCTTGACGATTTAGGAGACAAAGGAGATGGGAATGTATTTATAGAGGCAAGCTGGGTTGGAGAAGGTATTTTCAAAACAGAGGTTGCAAGAACAAGGTTACCGTGCTTATGCCTCTGCCACTGAGTCATTGCGACAATTTCCCCATCTGTAAAACTGAGATAATAATACTTACCTATCTTACAGAGGGAGGGGAGTGTGTTGTGAGGATTAATTAGCTAAGGTTTGTACAGCACTTTGAACATGTAGAGAGCGATATAAGTGCTCAGTACTAAGATTATTATTAATATGGAAGGAATAAGCCAGGGTGGGGGCGGAGAGCGAGTGAGCAAGCTTTTAAAAGATAAGAGGAAGGAAGCAACAACACTATGACAGAGAATAGGAAGGGATGGGATTAAGGGGCAGTTTCTTAAATTCGAAGTAAACACAGGGAGACTTTACTGGAAGCTTAAATAAAGGAAGAAAGCATTAGGAGTGGAACTGTTAAAACTAGAGGCCTATGAGCTCTGATATTATTCTCCTCTCATTTTCTTTTGTTTTATCAGCTTTACACCACACTGTGGGATTTTTGTTGTCTTCCCAGAATTCTTTATCTGGAACACTGAAAGTGAAATAAACCTGAACTGTCAAACTTAAACTTTAGCTCTGGCAGTATAACTCACGCCACATCAGTAAGCTGTGGATCTGAAACCAGAACTTAAAAAATAAGTGGTTTCCTATTTTCATAGTTTACATAACCTTATCTCCTTCCCTGTAAAACCACAAGAAAGAAAAATTAACCTCTCTCCCAGGAATGCTGTTAAAGATGGAAAACCCATATATTTTTAGCGGGTCTACAAATCACAAAATTAGGGCCATTTTGATCTCCTCCTTTCAATAAGGCAAAGCAGATGAGGGTATTTTATTGGCCAAGGGATTGTGACAGGTTGTTTGAGACCGGCAATTTTAAATAGAGTGCATGTTGATTACACATAGAAAAATTCCAAGACACTCTGTAGTCTGCTTACCAAGCAACTGCAGTGGTAACTGACTTTATTGTCCAGGAATTTATAATGGAAAATTATATCCCCCCCTGCCAAATTCCCAGCTTCTATTTTGTGTCACACAAGTTATAAAATAACTTAAATTGTTCTGAATTTTACCCAGAATAATAAGATAAAACACTGGAGGCAGCACTCTGTTTACCCAGCAAAGGAGAGACAGTGCAAAACATTTTAACTAAGGTAGGCAAAACAGACTTCAAAGTCCGTGCACCTTACAGAGCTTGTTTCAGCCTAATAAAAGCAATGTTATTGAGACAGACCATTATCCTTACAGACTAGTTTGTCCTCAACCTTTCTTTGGGGAACATGGATTGAAACTAGCATGGTTCTTGATGTATCTTTTTATTCTCTTGGTAGTAGCAGCACTTGAAATGACCTTTTAGTTTATCATTAGGTTTATTACTCTGTATAGTGGCCTCCACACATATGATCCTATTCATAAACATAAGGAGACACAATTTCAAGGAAATAGCTCATTTTTCTGCTGTGCTCAGATCCACAATAATAACCAGTGGATCAGGATAGGGTAAGTGATTACTAGCACAATGAATGTTCTTACTAAAGGAGCTGGCATGAAGCAGGAAGTTTTTATAAAGCTAAGTATTAATGAAAAATAAGTCTAAAAGCTCAAGAATAGCTTCCATTTGCAGTGACACCTAATGATGACAGCTGGTGCTACTAGGTGGGGTGTCTGAAAGAGCCTGAGAACTCACCTTCTGACAGTGAGGATCTCTGAAGGCTCTCAAGCTGGTTATCTCTGACACCATTTGAAAATTTGGTCCTAATATAACAGGAGAATGCATCAGAGCTTTAAGTGAAGCAAATACGCATTTACCCTTGAACTGTAACAAAATCCAGTAAAGCAGACAAAAGGAAGGCTCTTTGTTGCCTATGAAGTCGCCTGAGAATACTGTGAAAACACTTTTTACAGTTGTACTATCAGGATTATGGGGGCATTTACTCTAGTTCATTTAGGATGTTTACAATAGAACCTCACAGCTTTCCCTCTTGGGTCCAGGTTTTCAACAATTGTCTTCAATAGTAAATTATGTATTTCAAAATAAGTATGCTTTTAGCAAGGCCATACTCTGTCTTTCTATCACTAACAGAACAAAACACTCACCATATTTTAATATGCAAGAACACAGAATGTCCAACAGCAACAAGGGGATGAGGGTGCCCCCAGTTGTACAGCATAAATGAATGTAGAGATTCATTGCAGTTTGCAAACACTCCTACAAAGTTATCATCTTTCAATAATTCCAGTCACAACCTATCACTACCTAAGTCAAACTAACTGATTTGTGTAACTACATAAATATTGACAGTTTCTCAGCCAGTGGTTTGCATGAGAGACAGCTTACCACTCCATGCGTGAGTGTGTATTGCTGCCCAGTCTAGAAGGGCAGTAGACCCCTGGGTAGCTAAAAGAGTGGCAATGTGGTCCTCTCCTGTTTCTTCCCTTCCATCACTTTTAGCTGAGAAGGACATTCATGAGACATTCCTCACACAGGTCATTAAGATGCTTTTCCAAGGAATTGCCAGCCTGGCTATCTAAGCACTGTTTCAGCCTTCAGACCCCTATTCTTAACCTTGCATCTTCATTTTGGTGTGGCACACTCCTCAATCTCTTACTTGGATGGGCCTAATGCCTAAAGAGCAATTAGAAGCCATACTAATTTTTGCAAAGGGGACTTGCTGTTACTCTTAAGGCTGTCAGGTCCATTAATCTCAGGGGCTTATAATGTCTGCATAGCATTTAAATGACAAAATGGAATCATGTATTTTGGGCATTTTAAAAATCTGGACAGTGCTTCAAAGAGATTGTGATGCTTGGGGGAGAATTCATAGCTCTTACAATAACTGATGTTTTAAAAAGCAATAAAATTTTAAAAAGAAGTGAGGTATTCATGAAAGTAATCCTGAATAAGAATTCTTGGTGAGACTTTGCAAGTAAAAATTTAAGGGTTTGTCCATGTGAGGAAATTAACTACAGCAGAACTACGGCCGTAAAATTATAATGCTGCAGCAGCTACTGCTTGTGTAACTCTCTGTGTTCCTACACAGACACAATTCTGGAATAATAGACTGTTTTTTTGGGATTTTTTTGGTAGACCTTACACTGCTTTGGAACTAACATAAACTCTTTCTGCCACATAATCACTCAGCCCCCTACTACTGAAATCAGCCTTCCATTTTCTCTTTTGTGCAAATGCCCCTTCACCAAATTACACTTTTGCAGCATAACCAATGACTACAGAAAATGTCTGCAACTACTAATTATAGGCAAAACAAAAAAACCCAACCAAACAAAAAAACACAAAACAAAACACCAACACCCCCCCAAAAAAACCCCACCCAAAACCAACCAAACAAACAAAAAACCACCCCACCAACACCCAAAAAACCCCCCATAACCAACAAAGAACCTGACATGGTAAGGGAGTGAATGCAAAAGAGGGACAGAAGGCCAGAGCCAAGGCTATCACATTTTATGTACAGTACTAAGGAGAATGGTTAAGGTGATCTCTGACCAGGAAGAGAAATTGCTATACTCCACCTGAGGATATGAAATTCCTTCTCTTACTTTTCTGTGATTTGCCAGTTTATTGTGTGCTGCACTGGCAGATGAACCCTAAAAAAGTTTGCTGCTGTGATTTAAAAGAGAAGCAACACATGGTTTAGGGAAAAAGCTGAGGCAGTTCAACATAGCATCTTCAACGAGTGAATTTCAATTGGCTTTCAACTTAGTATTGCAGGAAACTTTGAAAGAAAACAGATTGAAGTATTTACAGTGCATATAAATCACAATAAAAAAGGGAACACCTTTTCACTTATCTGCTTGATGAATAGTAAGGAGGAACAATATTAAGCTGGAAGCTTAAAAATTTAATATGGGCTAATGCAGAAGCAGGGTTGGTTCAATCAGGGATCTGATATTGTAATAACCAAACAAAAATGGAACTTGAGTGGTTTATACGTGTTATCAGAACTCTTCAGGTGTATGGAGGTTTTAGTAAGAGGATATACTTTTTATGTAAACTTTATAGTCTTCTGATAAATGTTTAATATTAAACTTATCTAAAATTCTAATAAAATAGAGCATACAAGGACAACATCTACATGAAGTACTTCAAGTTGCTTTTACCATGGCTCTAAGAAAGAGTTTATCTTGTGTTTGCTATCACAGAACCCTGTTTAATAAAAAAATGGGAGCTGGAGTCACAATAATCAAAAAATGGGAGTTTCTGTTACATAAATAAAAAAACTCTCACTCAGATGAAACTGGCCACAATACATTGTGCAGACTGGTCCATCAGTGCACACCAGACCATGGATCCATCCTACAGACATAGCTTTATCTTGTTCAAAGGTTTTGCCACTTTGAAGTCTGCAGTCCCAAATTTTTTATGCTTGCCAGGAATGGGAAAATAATGAAAACTAAACACTTTTTAGCTACAGAAGATGCCGACAATTATTTGTATTTTAAGTGGCTTTTCTTTTCATATGTTTTTAGGCCTATATACCTTTTCTTCTAAAAAAGCTCAAATAATCAAATAATATAATTCTTATATTGGTAAGAATATAATTAAATAAATAAAATATAATTAAATATATATTGCAAAATATTCCCTAAAATAAGTTCTTAGCAAGAAAAAGTTCACTTTTTCCTAAGTACTTTCCTCTTCTTATCAGGAGACAGAAACATAGCATGTGAACTAAGTACCTTAACACAAATATTTGAATTCTGAATCACAAAAGGGTCTGAGTCAAACTCAAAAGATTAAAAAGTAACATCTAGTGACGCTTCCTATGTTATGATCTCACTCTTCAAGTCTGGAGAAAACAAGCAGGACTGAAGCTGGTAGTGAAGGGACTTGCCAAACTGATAGAAAAACAAGGATTAAGAGTCCCAGATTTCCTTTCAAGCACCATCTGTAGTGAGCTGCACTCCAGACTTTGTTCAGCTTAGAGAAGACCTGTGACTGAATTTGCTTACTGAAATAATATAAATTCCCAACTAGGAATGTATGATAAATGTGAAAACATGAGAAAACTTGAACTGGGACAAAGCAATCAAGGACAACATTAAGAATTCACATACTTGTACTGATTTTGCACACTGCTGCTACAAATCCCACAGAGTCTCAGTTCCACTATCCTACCATAGCTAAAGGAGTTTATTTGTCTAAATATGTTTTCAGAAAGGTGCCTCTGTCAGGGAGATACTGGCAGCATCAGTGCTCAAGCCAGCTTGTGCAAAAAATAGTCCCCATTGCTGGGAACTTCAGAAATACCCCAGTATTTCAGCTTTGGCTACCATCTCACCCTTAGGAATAATGCACTTTGTTGTGCACCAGTTAGTCTGTATATTACCCTTACTGCAAGTTTGGCTAGTGTAGAAACAACCACAATTTTATATTTTTTTTTTGTTACAAAATTCCAACGACCACATATTCACAAAGGATAATGAAGACCCTTGAAGACAGAATAAAATCAGGTTTAATGTAGTTATCCCAAGGCTGTGTAAATGGTCTTTTCCTCTCTACGTCTTTGTTTCTCTGACAAGCTGTTCACACTTAATTTGTACAGAGCACAATTTAGTCTTGATGTGCACTCTGTCTTTCCAGATTAGTTTAGTCAAATAGCCACCTCACCACCTACATCCAACAAATTGTTTTACAAAAGATACCTTATGCCCAGTCAGCAGAGAAATCCTTAGTGTATAGTGGAAAAGAGCTGTGGAAACTGCTTCCAAAGGAATAAATTAGCAGATAGTATGTTGGCAAAGTGACCTAAAGCCACAAGCACCAAAATGCACGAGAACATCAATCTACTGTGTTGTAGTCCAGTATTTTGTCTCAACGGCAAAAGGAGATGTTTCATGGACAGCATATGAGCCTTGTCATTATTTGCAGTCCATTTCTTTTGTATTCCCTCAGCACGCAAATAACTACACCAGGGATTTCAGAGGGCATCTCCCTGTCCGGTCCTTCTAATTCCTTTATGGACTTGTCCATGAATTCTTCTGACTCCTGTTCTGAAGACCCTCTCAGGGTCTGCATATGCAGTCTCTTGTGGTTGCAAGCTCTGTAAATTCACTATACAGTAGGTAAAGGGATTTGCTGCTTCTTTGCTTTAACTCAGTTTCCTACTGTTTTCACTGAGCGGCCTCTACTTCATATAATGTGGAATTTGGCGAACAACAGTTCTGCACTATCTTCGTGCCAGAACTTCACTTATCTGCCACCTTTCCCCCTTTCTTCTCCAAAGAGAAGAGAGGTACGACTTCAATTTATTACTGTGCTGGTTTTGCATTGATTAACATTTAGCAAGGAGGGAAGAAGCTACCCATGGAAATTATTTTTTTAAGAGGAGATGCTAAGAGTCTCTTCCACGCCTCACAAAACCAATCAGTGACTAGTTTTGAATACTGACACCTTTGTTACACCACTAGAAAGCTGAACATGCCTCTGTGAACACACAGGTTAAAAATCAAACCCCAGGAAAGCTCTCTTTTCTTCTGGCTTGGGAACAGGCCTTCCCGGCCCCCTCTGCACGGCTGGGCCGGGCAGGCCGTGCCCAGGGCCCGGGCTCCTTCCTGGAGAGTCCGCTGGGTCCTGTCCTGTTAACCTTCTGCCACCGGGCTGTTTTCCCCCTCCAGCGCAGGTCTGGCAGGGCTGGGCCGGGCCCTGCCTCTGCCACAGCGCTGGCCGGGCCTCCGAGATCCTGGCACAGCCCCAGCACGGCCTGGATCCATCACCGTGACTGCTTCGGCCACTGCCCGGCAGAAACAATCATGACCTCCGCAGGCCCCGGGCGAGATACGAACTCCTTTATTTCACAAATGAAACTTGCAGGACACTGATCCTCTCTCAAGGGAGAGAAAAGGACAGAGTGAAGACACATAGAGAGAGAACATGAAGACACTAAGGTCAGTGAAGAAGGAGTCAAGTCCCATATAGGAGGAGAATGAGAAGATGCCTTAGTCTTAGGTTGAAATTCTTTTGCAAAGCCATGGTGATGGACTGTGATACACTAAAAATACTCTTTTAATTCATAGAAACAGTATGGGGAGATGGAGTGTTCAAATTGCAGATATGAGCAAAGGCATTTGTCCTGAAGAAAGTAAATGCTGAAGTAGCTGTGATCTCATAAGAAGCTTCAACAGAGAGAGGAGAGAGAGAGAGGAAGAGTGATGAAGACCCTTTGTCCCCAGGGAAGAAGACCTCTGTTCCTAGAGATGAAGATAACCTCAGAGACAGATGAAGAGAACCTTTGCTTTTGAACAGCTCATTCTTAAAATAGTACCCCATAAGTTGGACATGGCCCATGAACACAGCTGTGGGAAGGTTGCATGAGATGGGAGAGACTTCACAAATGCAGATTTCCAGGTGGCTGCTATTCCCGAAAATTGAAGCCACAAGAGAACTGTTTTTTTCTTGTGGAGAAGTCTCCATGATGTAGCAAAAGAGACTTCTCTTCCTAAGAGAACTGATGAAAGACTATTTAGGTCCATTGTAAACAGACCTAAGTCCCAAGATTTTGTCTCTGTATGCTGTCAGTGGGAAAGTAAAGAAGCTTGTGGGGGGGAGGAGAAGTGTTCTAAAGGTTTTATTCTGATTCTTATTTTTTTTTCTTTTAGTTCTGAATAAAGTGTTCTTTATACCCTTTAAAGTTTGAGCCTGCTTTGCTCTTCTCCTAATCCTATCTTGCAGCAGAAAAAGAGTAAATAATTCTAGTAGGTGCATTGGCATTTAGCCAACATTAGACCCACCACATTCATTGGTGCATTGGTCAGGAAATCTTAAACTGGGGAACAAAAACCAAAACTCTTGATTAGTCATATGATCAAAATCACCTGTGTTGTATGTATTTTATTTTGGTAGAGCATTTTGTACTTGTAGGCAATGTTCTCATAATCTTTAAGAAGCTTTTGTTAAAAAACCCACACACATCAACAGTAATGGTCATATTTCTCTCTATATGGACGCAAAAGAGAGAACAGAATGACTGGATATTTTTAGCTGTTATTAAATGTGTTTATAGAAATAATACAGTTTATATTGTGAGATTTGAGACTAGGTAAGCAATAATGAAATTAAGGGCTGTACTATAATGTGGATGGAAGGTAAGAAAAAACTTAAAATGTGAGATCATGTGGAGCTCCTCTTGAATTAGAAAAGACAGTGGGGATGATGATACAACTTAGAATGAAAGGCCTGATTGCTCTCTGACATCTCAGAGCCTGGATGTCTTTCTCTAGGAAAAATCTTTCACTATATAATTTCCAGACTTCAAGCATCAATTTGAGTACAATTTCAGCATCATCATAATATTGCTGTAATATAACTTCTTGGTGTGACTTTTCTTTCAAAATGTATTCTAAAGTACAGAAAAATTCAAATAGACTTCATGTACATACACCTTCCTATGTATCATTATACCATCTGCTGAAGGTATCTCCTCTACTTTAACCTTAAAAACCTACTTTCATAATCCTCAAATCAACCACAGCAAGGTATCTCACCTTTCTCTCTTTTATCCCTATTGTTGTAGTATATTTTCACAGAAATACTTAACCTATGCTTACGAGTGACACCAACAACTTGCGTGCCATGTCCTGTTGAAGTCTGGGGACCAAGATCAGGTCATTGCCTATTTCAATATCCATGTTTCCACACATGCCCCTGAGTAAATCAGGCACATATGCACAGCATTTCTTTCAGTCCTTTCCCTGCTCATCTCAAAACAGTTGTTTAATAATGGCTATTTGCAGGCTGAAATGTTTAAGCCTTACGTTTGACTGGGTACTGGAAAACAGAAACAAACTTCCAGCTTGCTCTAGCTCCAAAGACCTGCCAGGACCCTCTTTTCCAGCCTTTGCTGACCCCTGAAGCCCTGATAAACACAACCAGCTAAACTTGGCTGCTTCTTTGCCCTGGGAGTCAAAGGAATAAACACACTCTTAACTGCTTAATCTGCTTTTTGCTCCTCTTCTGTCTTGCTCTCCTTCCCATGCTCTGCTTTGCATTGTAATTCCCTGGCTTTCTGACTGCTGCCTCTAACCTGCCTCTTGTTTTGCCCTTCAACTAGGTACAACTGTATCGAGTTTTCTGTCCCTTGGCTTGGCTTCTGATCCCAAGGTCTTGCTTACATGCTTGCCTTGTATATCTTTACCCTTCTATTGCCTGACTTTGACTTGCCTTGCTCTGATTGGGTTCTAAACCCAACTCTAGCCAGATCCTGGAACTATATTTGATCACCTGTTCACAAATGATTGATCCAAATCTTTGAGAAAACTGCTTGGACTTCCAATCCAAACCCTTCCAGTATTCTGTGATTCCTGTGGTACAAGTAGGGGAGCATTCACAGAGGGCTGAATGTGGGTCAGTGTCTCCACACACAAGTGACAGTCAGGCCTTGTGAATGCTCGACTATGCTGACAAATTTTCCTCACTTCAGACACCCCATAGAATTTGGAGGAATGATATAAGGGTCATCCACTAATCATCTCTAAAATGATGATTACTAGAGCTCTCAGCTCATGATGGGATACCAAATGTGAAAAGATAAGCAGAATAAAAGAGCATAAGTTTTAATTTGCTTTGTTGTATATGGACCAAACTCCAGCACTTGGATCCCACTGTTTTCTAGACCTTGGAGGTTTTGTGCTCAGAAAAAATAGTCAATTTCTAAATAAAAGGAACTGGAAAAAGGGAATTACTTGACTTTGTTTCTCTTTGCTGAGATAATGAATATTTTACTGAACATGGGAAAGTACTAATCTTCTACTTTTTGTAATTCATGGAAAGCAATCTGAAAACTCACCAAAGACTGGAGAATTACAGCGTCCTCTATCCATCCAAATCTGTTTTCCACTACATTCCCATTTTTTCTCACCTTTCTTTCCAATCTGAAAAGAAGGGATGGTTGCTAACCTTCCTGTGTTCCCCAAGCCTCAATTTAAATTTGCGATGTGGACACCTAAAGGTCAAAATGCAGAAGTCTGTCCTCAGTTCTTATGCAGGCATAACTGTTATTAACTTTTGATAAACTTGACTCACTTTTGTAATATTTTATGTATTTTCTGCTAAAATATTTAAAATAGTTTCCTCCATGTAGGATATAAAGGACATGGGTATTTGCCATGGATGGTATATCCATGGTAAATACTTACATGGACATTATCCATGGTAAATACTTACATGGATATACCATGTAAGTATATCTTATATGGATGATGTTGAAACGGAGTGCTGTTTGAGATGGCATGAACAAAGTCATTGCATTGATGGTTTTGTTGGAATAATGTATCTAATCCAACTTCATTTTGCAAATATCACTATACTAAACCATGATGTATAATTTTTATATATTCTAAGTATTTTTTAGCTACATGTGGTATAGAGTCAAACAAAAAACCCTACCCTTAAATGACATAATGACATTACTGAGGCTGGTTTTTGTGAAAATAGTACTTACAAAGTATAGTATAGTAGTCACTATATATTCATTCCCTCTCCCATCACTTAATTACATCACCATTTAAGACAGACATATAATGTAATTAGAGATTTGAACAGTTCACAGCCAGATCACTTAAAGTAACATTGTTAATGGGCTTTAGAAGTTCTCCCTTTAATATTGCCAGTGTTATAACTTCTAATTACCTTAATAATTAGGGCTGTGTCATTCATGATTGAGGTAACAGTTGCTACCACTAATGGGTATTAGAAGTCTCTCACAAGGCATGTTTTGATGTTCTCACTGAGTTGCTTAGGGCAGGCAAAAGCTATTTGTCCTTAGAAACATAGTGGTTGCTATGTGGTGGCCTGGGCAGAGGCATCCTTACTAACCACTTTAATACTGCCACAACCGCTGCTGTTCTCACTGAGGAGGGACTGTATTAAAGGCACTCACCATGCACTGCCCTTGAAATGCAAATGCGGCACCTCTGGATGAAATCTGTTGAACTCTAATTGCTATTGTTACTATTGCTACAAATAACAGCATAAACTTGAATGTCAAACCTGACTGATATTCAAAGAAATCCATAGGTAATTCTTCCCCATTCCCAACCCTACAAATTAGCAATGGTTATGATTTGCAAAGTTTAAGATGACACATTTGCTTCATTATGCATGAGTAATTCAGAAGAGTAACTACAACTAGGTTTAATTCTAAAGGCAAGCAATTGCAATTTGCAGCTATTTTGCCAAGATATAAGGCTAGAATCACCTTTTCAAGTATGTTTTTTCTAAAGTCTTCTGGCATAGATTGAAACCAAGTCTTCTATGAAGAATAAGAGTCAAAGGTTCCTCCTTATTTGTCTGAAACTAGTTCAGAGATAAAGGCCTCTTTTTTGGCCATGCTACACTTTGAGGCTTAAGAGTTCATTCACAGGGGAGTAGAGAACTCAGGATTTACTCTACTTCCATACCTCAAATTCACCAGGATTTATGTAACTGGAGACTAAAAGGTTGGAGAACTATTAAACACAGGTAGATAGGAAAAAAGTCAACTTCATTGGGCAGACTTTCACCAAACTGGTACTAATAATCTAGGTTGTCCCTGAGGACTGGGGACAGAATGACTTCTCTTATTTACTTTCGGGTTTTTTTAGCTTTATTATACTGCATTATATGACTGTGATGGAAAATATTAAATCCTCAGGGATTTGAGGAGCATTTACTTCTTAAATTTGTTTGTTTTCCAGACACAGATTCAACTGATTTCCTGACTCAGGTTAAATTACACTGAACAGGTAAAAGGGCAACTCTATGATGCAGAGAAGAATACCCTAGGGATAAAAAAAAAAAAAAAAAAAAATTGATTTATCCCAGTTCCACTACAAACACCCAGGAACTTAACATTTATTAGACTGGACATGAAGGACATACTCATATAGATAAGATACACATGGTAAATTAGCCCTTTAAGGTACAACATTGAAATCAATACACTACACAGACACCACAAAGACAGTCTCATTCCTCTCCATCTAAATTAAAATCTGGGTAAAAAATAGAAAAAAATAAAAAAGGAAAACAAATCCCAAACTCATGTATCTACTTGACCAACAGGTGTGAACATTTCCCTCCCTCATCAGGTAAATATGTAATGTGCTCATGGTTGAATCAGATTTAATTTCTACAGACTTCCGATATTAGTTTGGCAAGTATCTTTGCTTCTTTGTGTCCCTTTTCAGTGAAAACAAAGTAATTATAAGAGTACTACCTTTGTCTGCTTTGACCTGAAATAGTACTAGATACACTCCTCCAGATACAAATACAATCTCATCAAGGAAAGGATTCCAGTTAAGAGTGATCATATTTCCTGTTGACTACAAGATAGAATTCCAGGATTAAAAAAGTCCCTAAAGTAATCTTAAAGATTTTTAGATCAGCAATTCATACACATATGTTCATCTACAGTGTATGTGCATACATACTTACGTATACACATACAATGTGCACAAATTATAGTGATGCTAGTGCCAAACATTTTGCTCACACATTCCTAAAAGTTTTCAGAAATCTTCACAAGCCATTTGGCTACAAATCTATTCTACTACCTTTCAGAGAGGTCATGACAGAAATTCTCCTGCTATACTCTTAAGCTACAAGACAAAAGGTATTAGATCTTAGCTCACATGAAACTATGTCAAGATCATTTCAGGAGCCCGAAGCTACTTGTAATGCAACGCAAACAACAAGTAATTCAAACTACTCTATGCAATATTTACAAATACGTCAATCTTAGATGAACAAGCTGAACAAAGCGTACCTGTACATGTATTGTCATAGAAGAACTGAAAAATGTCTCCCTCAAAAGGAATAGACTGATTTTCAACTTTTAAGAAAATATTTTGTGTATTGGGTAAGGGCTCATGTTTACCTGGACTGGTTAATTCAATTTTTGATTTTGTATCATATGGATAGAAAGTAATTGCAGTATATTATACACATTCTTGAAATTACCTTGAAATTACCTTTATTGTCCAAATACAGGACAAGTAAAGGCAAGAAAGAGGAATATAATGAAAGAGAGCCAAACCTATGCCATCTCTATCCTACCTAAATCTTAGTTTAAGCGATCATAGGGGCAGGCCTTATTACATCTCAATCAGATGCCTCCATCTGATGAGCATCTCGGTTTTCATGTTCACAAGAGTGGAACAGGTACTTCTAATGGCACAATTTAGCTCACTCTCAGTGGATAGCCTTGAGAAGTTATGGAGCCTGTTACTTGGAGATATTGAAAACTTGACTGGATGTTTCAGTCCATTTGGATACCTCATGTGCTATCCCTCTCCACCAGCAGGACAATGAACCTGTGCTTACCAGCCCTGCCCTATAGATTTCTAACTGATGAGGAGAGCTCCTGACGCTGTCCCTCTGCCTACTCTCAAACATCTCCTGCTAGGTGACACTGCAAAGTCAAGCACTGCCTGTGTTTCAGCACCACAAAGTTCCCTAGACATACAGGGAAGCTTTCATGGTCTGGAAATAGTTCACATAGGTCTTAACTGTCTTTTTGGATGACTTTGGAGCAGAAACAGGTATGTCAAAAACCTGTCAAATTCTGAAGTAGTAGACAATGCACAGTAGAACTGTTGAAGCCAGTTCAAAACACAAGACACTGGATCATTTTAATTTACAAAATTAAAATGTAAATTAAATTAAAAAAGGACAAGAATGATGACTTTGTTCATGCTGTTTACTTATGAAGGCCCTTACTTTATTTTGGCCTAGCTCATGTGTACCTCACAAAGTGTTTTGGTAGCCCGTATCAATGGTGGTATATAATGAATGACATGCCTTTGTCTAGGATAACGTACGGGCATGCTTTAAGCTTTTTCTTTCCAACATGTGTGATACTGTCTCCCCTGTGGATACTCAACAGAAAGAAATGGCAGTCTCACCTGTGCATGCACAGGCTTTGTCTAGCTGTTGGAATGTATGCTCACATTGTACCATACAGTTCTAGTGCCCTCAAATTATCCAGATGGAGGTCTGGCCAGATTATTCAGTGGTATCCATCCAGATGCAAGCCTGTCCTTCCTTCCAGTGAAACCCAGAAAATTATGGAGATGAGTTACTGGTATGAACTAAGACAAATCTCTGTCAAGACCAGTTTAAAAAAAAAACAAACCAACCATAACATTAGTGCCAATGTTACACTTTGCCGTCAGATCAACAGGACAATTTTGTGTGACTTCACATGAAATGTAACACCTCCTCACCTACCCCTAGGAGTGAGATACAGCCAGAAGGTGCATCCAGATGCAGAAACAGAAACACCTCCAGGTGTCAAATACGGGCTATGTGAAACTGCTTTTGCCACCTATTCATCCCTCAATCAACAAGCTTCCTTTCCATCTTATTCTTAACCCTAACACACTCATCTCCCTCTGGCACCCCAGATAAAGAAATTAAGAAAACATAAGATAGTTTCCCCTATGTTCCAAGAGGATATAAAATTCGTGTTGTCTATCAGACACAGTCAAAAGGTCACTAAATTAGAATATCTTTTGAGTTACGTTACATTACATATGGAACCCATAACTGAAAATGTTTTACATACATGGAGGATAAACACTTAAAAAATTCCATCAGTGTTTTCCTGGAAGAAGCAGTATAGGTTAAGATCTTCCCACTAGGTAAAATGTGGATATCTCAAACTGCCAATTCCATTGATCATATTGAGCTAAGAAAAGCATATTCAAACATATCTTTCTAAAAAAGATATGTTTGAATATACAACACAATGCCACACTCTGTCATTAGGGAGTAAAAGGAGAAAAAAGCAACCTCACTCCAAACTCTACCATGATATTTCCCCAACTTCCAAAAACGTACAAGCAATATTTCCTTCTGATATTAATATATCCAGACTACCAGTTTTAATAGTGTTTAAGGTGAAACTACTTTATTCTATTGTCCTCATGAATCAAAAAGTCATCACTGGAGTTATGAGATGGCTGAACATCTGCATGTTTATGAAGGAGTGATGATTAAGATAAAACCATCTCCTTACTGATCTCAGGCTGCTCTTTCAGATTAAAAAAGGAAAATTAAATAATATCATAACATTAAAGACTTCAGAGCTTGCTGAAAGTGAGTTCATAACAGGCACAAACACTAACAACCACATCTATCCAATATTCTTCACTGACAAATCATTAAACCAAAGGCACATGCCTGTACACATGGATATACAAAGATTAATTTAAACATACTTCTTTTTGCTATAGGATTTCTATTTTTTTAATGTAAGTATATTACTCCATAAAAAAAAATTAACATCTTGAAGAATACTGGAGAAATGAATAATGTATGCACAGGCTTGTGTGCTATGTGAAAATGTTGCATGAGTCAACTGCAATTCCACAGGTCTGTTTCCGTGCACAGAGTTTCAGCAGCAGTTCATGCTAAATAAAGCCCCATTTCTGCCCCTCTCTATCATATGATTTAGCAGGTGCACTTTTGAAAAAATGAGTAATTGCATTTAAGTCAACCTGCATGCACTGAAGTTAAGCACCGCTTAAGTGTTTGCAGGATTAGGGTTTAAGCTTCCAATTATCCCTATTGCAGCTGTCTGACATATACCCCAATGAATTCATTTCTCATCAGTTTTAATTCACGTTTTCTTTCTGGGGTCTGAAAATGGCAAACATGAGCAGAGGCTGAGTGGTGTTGTTTCTGTGAGGCCTACACACCTAATAAAACATAATATTTACCCTCATTATTATAATCAATAATTGAGTTAGAGATTCACTATATGACCCAGTGATCATGCCACACATGCTACCTCACTAAGAAACAGATGAAGTTTTAAATCCATTATTGGGTAACTTCATTATATATATGTGCGTGTGTGTGTGTAGTGGGCTCAGTATGTCACTAGAATGAAACCAGCAATTGCTAGAGGTTTTGTGGTTGGTGTCATTCAGAAGGTCACAGTACCCCAATCCTACTGATACTTAAAAAAAAGTCCAGACTACATTTGTTTACCACTAGACCCTGGAGTGGTCTTTCTTACATATAAATCATACACAAAGCAGGGAAAAACAGGTACTGTACTTTTTGTCACAAGATACTCATATAAATTAATGAAATCAGGACCTTGTCCTTACTAACTTGAAAACTGCACAAACTCTTGCTACTACATTACTAGTTGAAATTTAGACACATGTAATTAAGCTGAATTTGTTGTCTGATGGTAGTAAAAACCAGCAGAATGCCCTAAGAGACATCAGACAACTCTTAGAAATCACTAATACTCAGGATTCCTGCCAGGGGAAAAAAAAATACCAAGGAACTCTTAAGGTTGTAGGGATCTAACTTTCTTCTTTGCTTAAGTCTTCATTTGAAGAGGACCTATTGACATAAGCCCTGGCATCACAGTGTCCACAGTGTCCTACCAATTAGAAAAGACTATGGTCTTCCAGACATGAATGGACATCTGAATGCAGAGATGTAAAGGTTAAGTTTGGTGCATGCCTGGCTTTCCTCCAGGATAGGGTCTAGACACAGCCAGCATGGAGATAAAATCCAAGAATGTGAGAACAGTTCAGAATCCAGTAATAAAGATATGGCTCAATTCATTGTAAGGTTTAATGGCCTTTTCCTTGTTCTACCTTCCTCTTAGCAGGATTCAGGTTTGGTCTCAACAGGAAGTCACAGAAGAACTCCACAGACTTTTGGGGTTTCTTCTTCACAATGACCAAGGATAGCTACTGATGCAAATGTCAGTGAAAACTGTATGCCAGCTCCTTAAGCTACATATTGTAGAATCATAAAATGGTTTGGAAGGGGTCTTAAGGATCATCTAGTTCCAACAATTCTGCCATGGGCAGGGGCACCTTTCAGGTTCCTCAGGGCTCCACCCAGCCTGCCCTTGAACACTTCCAGGGATGGGACATCCACACCTGTTCTATTGACTGACCACCCTCACAGTAAGGAATTATTTCCTAAAGTCCAATCTAAACCTGCTCTCTTTAAATTTTATTTCATTCCCCCTTGTAGTGTAAAAATCTCCTGTAAAAAGTCCATCTTCACCTTTCTTATAGCCTCCCTTCTGATACTGGAAGACTGCAATTAGGTGATCCCAAAGCCTTCTCCTTTCCAGGCTGAACAATCCTAATTAACCGAGCTTTTCCTCTAGGAGAGTTGCTCCATCCTTCTAATTATCTTCATGGCCCTCCTTTGAACTCGCTCCAACATTTTTTGATGTGTCAGAAGACCCCAAGGAACACCCAGTCCAACACTTTTACTCCCTAGACAAGCAGCAGATGACCCAGTAATTAGGTTTCCTGATTTTGACTAATACGATGATGACTGAGTTATGGTGATACAACAGAATGCAACATGGTTGAGAATCAACCTATGAAATTCATATTTTAATTTCTTTCCTCTTACACAAGGCATAGTTTTTCTACCTTTTTTCCTATCCTATCAGCTCCAAATCATACCATTTTCCAAAGCATCCTTTTTGTCCCTTTTTGCTTTCCCTGTGTCATTTTCTTCCTACTGTAGGTTTCCCCTGCAGCCTCTGACTGCTGGTTATTTCCTGCTAAACTATGACTGCACCTATTAGTTTGCAGACTCTGAATGCAGGCTTTTACCTGGCTAGACTGTGACTGCAGGTTCCAACAACAAGCTCTAACTGCTCTAACAGGCAGACCCAGACTGACCTCACAGCAGTGATTCTCTCCCCTCAGGATCCTTCTTCTTCATGATCCTCTCATCCCCTCTTTCTCAAGGTTCCTCCTCCTTCATGTTTCTGCCCCCAACAGCTAACCTACTCCCTTTTATCACACTTATCTTTACTGGATATAGCTGTGACTCATCAGGGGCAAGGTCATCTGTATTCCCTTCTCCTACAACTACCCAGAAGATGGACGCTACCAGACATTGTAGAGTAAATAGCAGACACTAAAATTTGCTCTGGAATATGATTTTGTTTCTATGCATATGCACATTTATACAAACAAAACCATCTTTAATTAATTATATTTTGTTTGGGGAATTGGTTCATGAACACTGGCTAACATAAGCAGCAGCTATACTCAGATAGCTTTGCAACACAACTCAACAGGACATCCATCCCAGAAGATGCATTCAAGTGTTGGTAAGATTTCTAAATAAACCAGCAGTTGTATTTCAGAACTCCTGTCCAGGTTAAAGGGAAAATAAAAATCAGAGACTGGAATAAAATCTAAATCTTCTGGCTTTTAGCGGCACTTCTTAATTAAGATGTAGTTACTGCAGCTCTGTGCTCAGAAATAAACTCACCATGTACCCTGTTATATTCAGTCTCAGCAACAGAATCCAGGACTCAGTTACTGGAAGTAAGAAATACAGTCTTAACCTTCCTGTTTGTTTTCCATATAGCACACAGGAAAGCAGTGGGGAAGAGAAGTGTTCATTGTAAGCCCCCATAATATTCTGCAAATATAAAAATTGTGGCAGAAAACATGAAAGAAATTAATATATTTAAATATTGAAGTGAAGAGAAGGAGCAGAGAAAATTCATATAACACAACAGACGACCTCCATCAACATAGATTCTCAGGTTGCTGCTGCTGCATTGAGCAAGAAAAAAGTCTATCTGCAGGGGCTCAAATACACTAAGCTTTAACCTGAAGAGGGTTTGTAGGAATATTAATGGCATAGTCCATCCCAAAAATCACTGCAGAGAAGCTAATAATTAGAAAAGAATCTTGAAAGAGAAAAAAAAAAACCAAAAAGAAAAGTTGTCATGCATTATTTGAGTATCAGCTGGTACATAATAGAAATCAAAGGCAAGTAAATGCTAACAGTAATTTTACAAAATTTCATCATTTTTAATCCAAGTTTTCACATTTTCTTTGCCCACGGCGAAGTGCATGCATGTCAAAAATGCCTGCAGGCAAAGACATTTTATATTATGGTTGTGACCAAATAACCCCTTTACCCTTAGAAATGAATCTTATAATCTGTAAGACCTCTGTTACATAAGATATCAATTCAGTGCCGTGACATGATAGAAGAGAAGACCAAGTCTACCTTTCTTATAAGAGGTGAGGCCTTTCTTCTGAAATCAGCTTCACATAAATTTGTAAAGTAATGGAGTACCAGGTTAGGAAATGCACACCCTAAAGCTGAATGAGATCCTGACTGTAATGCAAGATGGTGAGGAAGGGATTAAACTCTGCTGCATTGCAACTTCTCACAACACCTTTTCATAATGCCACTAGCAATTTTAAATGTGGAAAAGGTGCACCAGTTTTGGAAGGGAGGGTGAGAGAAACAGGGCCTAGATGGAAAATTTCTATCAACATCAGCAGAGCTAATGCTACCTGGCTGTCCTAGGACATTGCTAGAAGCATGGAAGAGTACTACAGAGAGAGCAAGGCTTATCAAACTCAGTTGGAGGAGGGACAAAAAAGGAAGGTTTCTTTTCTCTAATTATTTTCTGGAATTGTGGACAAGCAACAAAATGGTGAGCACAGTGCTTGTGCTGTCATTTGGCCAAAAGGTTTTAGCAGAGTAACCCTTTGTTTTCTGCCTTCTAGCAGACACCTATATCATCTCAATATTCCCAGTAGTTCAGCCTGCATTATTTCTCCTTTATCAATGTTCACTTAAATAGTCACAAATAAGAAGGGCTATAGCATTATGTGTGTGTGTGTGTGTGTGTGGAGGAAATGTCCATGGGGTAAAATGTTAAGTTCAACATATATACAGGTGTGACTTTAAAATACAGAGCTGTAATTACTCCAAATGTGGTGCTACCACTTAAAACCCATGTTCACTCCATTCTTTATGATTGTATCAACTTTTTTCCTCTCTACTCAGTTGTTTGACCAGTTCCATAGTGCATCAACTTTTCATAACTTACAAAGGCAGGCCATCATCAGACCATAACAGCTGGATCCATACTAAGGCATTACGCATCTACTATTGTACAAGTAAATTAAGTGAATTAGGTATTGCTATCATCAGTAGTGTACTTTTGCAGTAATAGAAAAGAGAATTAAAATGTTATAGTTGCTATTTTTAATTCTAGTGTGGAATGTATCTATTTAAACAACGGCACCAACAATATTCCAGTAGTTTATCATTAGAGTGGTAAGGGATCCGACTGAAAGAACTTTGGTCCTATTTACATTTGTTTCCATCAAATACATACAGTACATACTCTGAGTGCTACAGCAGTATCAAAATACAAGAAGGAAAAATGGTACTTGCTAATTTAGCAAGCAACACCATTTTCTGTCTGAACAACACAATTTTGCATTTTAGGACTTCAAGAGAAACACCCGGCTTTACCAAGACAAGAATCTGGATTTAAATCCAAGCATTAAATCCATCCAGGAGGAGACCACACCAGTCCAATTGCCCTGTAAAGATGGTGTGTGTAATGTGCCAGCATCAAATATTGGAAGACATCCTGCCACTCTGTGTCCTGTGTGATTAGTAACATGTAAGAACTGGGTCCACAAAGCTGGTTTTTCTTTTTCCCTCAGAATTCTCTGATACAAATACATCTTTCAGTTTACAGCCTTTGAGAACCTCTCCACAGTAAAGCTCACAAACATTTCTTTTGTAGTTTTTCTTTCCAATTTATAAAGACTAGTCTTAAAAAGAAGAAAGTAGGAAACAGAGCTAGGTTTTCTTTCCTTTCTTTTCAGTAAAAGGGTACAGGCACTGCCTCAATTTTTCAGTCACTCTATAAATAATGTCTCACTGCATTTTCTTTGGAAGTATATAAATATGCTTAACTTTGGTATCTTAATGTACACATCACATTCTGCTAGGAGATCGAGGCAAGTTCGTGCCCCATATTCAAATTCTCAAACACCTTAGGGAAATGACTGCTACAAATATTTGGGAGCTTGAAATGCACACAGAAATCACCAGTAACATTTCCCCTTTGATTGCCATTGTGAACAAACACGTTGAAGTAAAAAGAGAGCAAGATGACATGATACCATATAAAATGACACTACCAAAAACATATCTGTAAATGAAAGCTTTGAGAAAATGCTATAGTTTTTAATAGGAAATATAGATCACTTGAATGAATATGCAATATTCTCTGAGGCTTTGAATTAAATAAAGACCTTAATAACTACCCTAATTAATTCTGTTGTGATTCTACCTTTGAGTCTATATGAAAAAAAGCATCTAACAATTAGTCACACTAATTTAATCATCTGGTTTTAAATAAATGGCTGTTAGTATTTCTTTTAACAAACTTGTGTTAGAAAGACTAAAGACAAAATTGTTTTTTCGATTTAACATCCAACATGTCATTTAGTTTGGTCTAACATATTTATTTGCGTTTTCTGCCCAGCAGCTGAAGTCCTCTATCTGGCGACAAAAGAAATGCAACAAAAGCTACAGCAGAAGGTGGAACACATTATTTGGTAACACATCTCAAACACAGCCTGGACAAACCACCTCTGAGGGTAAAAACATACATCACATTTCAGCTTCCAAGCCCAATTTAGTCCTCAGTCTCTCAACTGAGCCTGTCAATTAGGGTGTCAATTAGGCCTTGATCCAGCAGAGCACCGAAGCATGTGTGTAATCTGAGCATGTGAATAACGTTGTTGCTCACTGCAAATCAGGATGATAGTGACGGGGGACAAATGAACAGGACCACCAGTTCATTCTCACATACAGCAATTATAACACACTTTAAAATATTTTCTTGAAGCAACATACTGGAAAATTGTGGCATTTGTAATTTCGCTCCTTTTGGAGCCACTATAAACCAGGGTTGCCATTCATTTTTTTTTCTGTTTGGCAGAAAGAAACTAGATACTCAGTCCTTTAAAACTACATGAAAAATCACCTCTTTCCAAACTACATCTGATTTAAAGTGGCATATCTCTTTATTGAGCTACACAATAATAAAATTGTTTATGTGTAGTGCCAAATGCAAGATTTTCAGTATTTGATTTTTTAGTGGACTTGGCATTAGCAAGGCTGCTGCTTCTAGATATATAATTAGTGATTCACTGTTTTGTACCTCCACTTGCCTGTACCTAACATGAAGAGCATGATCCCTCTCTTTCTGAATAACTTTTTGCTGTTGTTGCTTAGCCATACATACTGTGGCTCCCGAGGCAAGGCAGTAGCCATTACTGATCCATACTCCTACCCATGAAAATTAAAAGTGTAGCTACAGCATGAGGTTCACCAGTTACAGAACCACAAAGAACTGCAAAATGATGTGCCTGCAGAATACTAGTGGAGGCAGGGCTGGGAATGTCACACTCAGGAGTCCACTGGGATATGGCAATAATTTACTCTCTGGATGCTCCCTTAGCAACCAGGTAAGAAATACAGAAATGCCATCTTTAAGAACTTTCTCCTGGACTCTTTAAAGCTTATTCCCTTGCCAGTTTTAAAATACCACAAATGTTTGGGATAAACAATACAACATGGAACTTGCTAATGACAGAAACAAGGCAGCCTTTCCAACATACTTTCAATGCTAGGCAAATGCAAGTAAAATACCATGATAGCACAAATCCACATTTTCCTCTCCAGGTCTGATCTTAGCCTGAGAGACCAACCGCCTGACAAATTCTTTTATCTTAATTGCAAAGTAAGCGATGTAACAAGGAATACAAAACTTGGTTCAGGGTTTTGCAACACTCAGTTACAAAATTCTTCCATCCTGGGTAATACTACTCCTAAAGGAAAGGGATCCAGTAAGAGCTTGATCTTGCTCCCACTGGAGTTTGCAGCAAAACTTACACGGAAAGAGAATGAAACCTAAATTTGACACCGATGTTAAAACTGATGGACTCCTTTCTATAACCTGTCAAGTCAGTGATAGGTTGTTTGTACCTTTGATTGTTACAGGGAAATTACCAGATCAGAATTCTGAATCCTTGTAATAAATGAACTTTTAAAAATGTAATACTTGCTTCTCAAACACTGTGTCATATGTTTTGTCAGGCTAGTGTAACACAAAAGGTTGTGATGTATACATTAAGATTTAAATGCACTCTTTGGAATTGACATGAAATGTGCAGCCTTTCCATTGTTTTTACACAAGAAAATGAACTCATTATTTCTATCTCAAGATTCAACCTCCAAAGTATCTCAACAGTAATGTTTTTTACCTTTTGAAAACTGCTGTGCATGAAATTCTTTTGTAGCTTTCTTCTGAAGGAAAAAATAGTTAAAAAAAAAGGCAAAAGACTGATATCAGCAAAAACTTTTCCCCCCAATGCATTGGCATGTTTACATATCCAGACATATTCAAAGCTCACCAAAATACCTTTCCTCCTTTGAGAAAAACATCCTCATGATTTTTTGGTTTAAGCAGAAGAAAACATATGGTGGAAGGTGCACGCACTCTATGAAAGGAGAAAGCCACTGAGCCAGAAAACAATTTTAAAATGTGTACAGGGCTACAACAGTTAAATCTCAAAGCTGCTGAGAAATTGCTTGGATGCTATGAGCAAAAAGTGTGGTTCCAGAGTATAATCCTAGTGATACACTATGTTCTTTGCAAAAGGTTGTGAGGCCTTGGCCTAATAAGCATAATCTCATTACACTGCAAATAAAAGTTTCCTATTTATCTCCAGATTTCAAATGAATCTAATAAGGCTTATGATACAGTCACCCAATACCCTAATCATATTTCTGCCTATCTAAAAGCAATCAGTAATTGTGTTATAGCAGAACGTGCTGACAATACCTCTGACACAGAAAGGAGAATGAGAGCCCAGCTGTACTAATTAAATTAAATGCTAGGCTGATGGAATACATTTGCTGAAGCTTGGAGAGTATGGGTGCAGAATTAATAAGCATTACAGCTTAGAGCAGGAGATGATATCATAATGGATGCAAGGTTTTGATGTGGAGAGCCTCATTCAGATTCAATGTACCATAATGTACGGATGTGACAGCTGCTTAGAGAGGTGCAGAACCTTGAACAAAGTGCACAGGAACTTTCTCTCCCCCCTCCTTCTTTTCTTCCTCTCCTCTCCCTCCTCCCCCCATCTTTTTTGTTACTCGCTTAGAAACTGTATTTTTGTATTATACGTCAGCTCAAAAAAAATACTGTTGTGGCCCACAGTTTATTATTTATTGCAATGCTACTGGTTTTCACTGTGGTTTCTTCCTATCTCCTTCTGTCTGCCGTTTTAAACTTACCGTCCCTGCAAATTAGAGAAAAACCGTTTGTAAAACATTTTGTAAGGCAATATATGTATGCTTAATCACAATTTTGCCTCTCTTCCCTGATTTTTAATGCCAGAAACCCCGAGTGCTGAGGGAATCCCGCATGAAAGACGAAAATCCAAACGCAGACCACTCCTGTCACTGCGGCCAAGCTGCTGCAGGGCGGGCTCGGGAACGCGCACGAACCATCGGAGCGGACCCAGAGGCGGCTTCCCCGGCCGAGGACCGCGGGCCCCGCGGCTCTCCCTGCCCGGCCCGTGCCAGCGCAGCACAATCTCCTGCTCACAAATGGCTGGCGGGGAGCGCCGGGCCAGGGCTCATTACCATGAGAATTTTGACAGGATATTAGATTTACTAATCCTGAACTTTCCGGGCTGACCCCTCATTCGCGAGCAGACAATGCCGGTGTCTGCCGGCCAGACTCCTCCGCCTGCCCTCAGCATGTTTCCCCCCCCGCCCCCGGCACACGCACACCCCCCACACCGACCCCCCCGGCCCGGGGCTCCCTGGCCGCCGCCGCCGCCCCTCCCTGCCAGGCGCGCCCGTCCCTGCAGCCGCCTCCCGGCCCTCCCCTCGCTGTGTGTGCCCTGCCCGGCCCGAGGCGCGGGGCTGCTGTGCCCGCTTCCCATGAGGTAGCCGAGCCCCGTGCGGGAGCGGGCGGCCCGGCCGTGGACCGCGGCCCTGCTGGAGGGCCTCCCCGCGCCAGCTCCCCCCGCCGGCCTCCCTCGCCCCCAAAACCGGCCCCTGCTGAAAACACTGTGCCTATTAAGCTGCTGAAAACAGCAGATTTCCACTGATACTATACAGATAGAGCTGACCATTAAATCGCAATTTTACATCCCCAGGCAGCAGTGACTGCTGACAACCTCTAAAGCTTGTAATCCCATTTAACCCCCTCCTGTCATGAGCAGGCCCACCCTTTTGGAATAATACAGGCCAAATTAAACCTGACACGGCAACAAGAGAAATAAAACCCCCTTTAGCTTAAAAGTCATGCCACAGTGGGTAACCCTGACCTTCAGCTTTCCCGCTCCCTTCTCTAGGGAGCTCCCCCCCGCCGCTGGCGTTGACAGAGGCGGGAGTGGGGTATTGCAAGGCGGTTGGATGGCCCTGGGGACAAATTAAAGGGAATTTTGCTAGACAATAGAAGGAAATTTCACCTGAGGGGTTTTCTTTCCTTCCCCCCCTTTTAAAAGTCTTTCTTTAGTAATAAAAAATAAGCCCTGATCACTCCTTGCCGAGTGCTCCCCGCCTGACCTGACCGCTAAAGGCCATCCATGCTGGAGCGGTCCCAGTCTGTTTTGCAGCCTCCCTGCCTCGGAATGGAACCTCAGGTTTTCACAGCCCATGGCTGGCATTTAGTGCCGATTTCAGAAGGAAGCTGACCCCTTCTAAGGTCCTTTAAAACAAACACCCCCCAGAAAAAGAAAAAAAAAAAAGAGTTCCCTTCCTAGCTCAGACTCCTGCCTGTCTGCTTTGTTAGGAGAGGAGGGGAAAGGCGCTGGCAGAGTGAGACTCGTCCTGCATTATTCACACACAGCTAGTCCAGGAGTACAGGAGGAGCTTTCAGACCTAACCCAGGCAACGTGCTCATTAATTTGACCACATTTGGGAAAATAAAGGTGTTTGTTTGACAGTGTTTTCGAGAATACTGGACTATACGTACAAGCTTCTATAACAGCGTACGTCCCCACCAGTGCACCGGCACCTGCAAATGTGGGAGATGGCCTTTCACACTTAATCTACACACAAGCAGACCACCACAAGTCGCTCCCCAGTTCTCCTCTCTGTTTACTGCCTGCTGAAGGAAAGAACCAAAAGTCAGAAAGCACCTTGAGGCAGGTAAAGGCCACATTGCCACTCTATCTGCATTTCCTTATTTCTCTTTTTACGAGAGGTGCAGTGGGAATATGATTCTATAGCCAAATTACAAACCAACACATTTTTCTACTTGTCCATCTGTCTATAGATACAAATATACGCCCGTAATCAGCAAAACCTGCCCTTGCCATCCAGCACACTTTTCTCAGCACTCCCCCACCTGCCCTTATTTCTGTATGCTGAAGAGCATGCGAACAAACGCCTTCCAAAACAGGCAGCAGGAGAGGTAAATCCCCGGATTGAGTGGAAAGTTTGCTGCAGAAGTTTGCAAGCTGCTTTCAGCGAGCCTCTGCAAGGGACCCTGTCTGTACCACACCACTTTGCCCGTAACTCACCGAGTCACTCTCCCAGAGGCCCCACAGCAGGAATGAACTTGCAGCGCTTCTAAATACTGGAGCACTAAGAAAATCAGGCTCATTACCTGGACACATGGCTTCTCATTACTTCATTGCTTCAGATGCTAGATGCCTTGATGCTGCAGATCGGCTCAAAAATTTGAAGTACTCCTTCCTTTTTTTTCCCCCTTTCCCTTTTTCTTTCTTTCATTCATTCTTAAAAAAAAAAAAAGGCAAAAAAACAACAAAAAAGGATGCTTGACTAAAGTTAGCTTAAATTTGTTAAGAATAAAACCGGTATAAATGTTTATTTCGACTTCCTCGTGCAGCAGTGTACCGAAGCCCAGCCCGCCCAAGCCTCTTTAGCAATGGAGTGGTTTATTTAATTTGTCAGTATAATAGAAGCAGCTGAGTGAGAGACAGAGAATGCAGTGTGGTATAAAAGAAACAAAGGCTAAAAGTACCACTATTTTGATTCCCTTTTTAAAATTACTTCCAAAGTGTGGTATCTATTGTGAAGAATAATGCTGAACAAAGCACAGTGTCTTGGCAATATTCACAGAGCTCATTCACAGAGCCAGTTCTGTCTGTACATTCAGAGGTAGAATACACTTATAAATGATGCATTGGAAGGACTATAGTTCCTATTGTATTCCCAGTGTAAACAAAAAGACAGACAGAAGCTGAATGGCATATGGGCAGCAGGGCCACACTTTATTCAACCATTCCAGCACCATTGTGAAGGTAAAATGGAATGGGAGTTCTCTCTTCAAATCCAGTGAACACATTTTGGGTTAGGCTAACAATTTATATATATGAAACACAGATCTGGTTGTACTTCTGTATACTCCTGTGGAAAAGTGATCTTTAAAGCAATCTAAAATAGGGATTGCTGTCAACTTTTGGAGGTCATTCCCAAAAGGATTATGTAGCCTCTGGAGAAGATTGTCTGAAAGAGGGTCTGCGTGGTGGCTGTGAAGGTGGGTGCTTGATGCATAGAACCAAAATGGCCCAAGACAGCAGTAGCAAAAGCTGGCAAGGAGGTTGAGGTGCTCAGGATCTGACCTACCTGGAAAAAGATATGCTATTGGAAGGGGAATTCTTTGTATTGACTGGGGTCTGTCCTTCTTTGCCCACCATTACTCCCTGTTTGTTAGGCAGCAAAGGCTGTCTGATCCTGCAAAAGGAGATTGTAAATTGGAAACTTTGCCAATGATCATAAATTGCCTTTACTAAGTCAGGTATTGTCCCTGCTGAACAGTTTATGGTCAGAGAAAGCCTCTTCACTTTGTTTGTGAGGAAGAAAAAACCACTCCTGTGGAGGAAATATTAAAATTAGACATGTGCTTTCTGCCCTTGCTGTGTCAGTTGATGCCAGGAAGTTTTATGATCACTAGCTCCTCTCCCTGCCTTTATATTTTCTGCTGTCACATAAAGGCTCACGTGCTGAAAGTCTGCTCACAGGATTCAGTCTTTCTGATTCATGCAATGCCTGTGTCTGTGTGATACAGCATATCTGCTGCACATCACACTCCTTGGTTGCATTTGGAGGGATTTGCATGAGTAGGGCAAAGAGACCAGTCTGCCTTTTTTTTTTTTTTTTTTTTTTTTTTTTTTTTTTTTTTTTTTTTTTTTTTTTTTTTTTTTTTTTTTTTTTTTTTTTTTTTTTTTTTTTTTTTTTTTTTTTTTTTTTTTTTTTTTTTTTTTTTTTTTTTTTTTTTTTTTTTTTTTTTTTTTTTTTTTTTTTTTTTTTTTTTTTTTTTTTTTTTTTTTTTTTTTTTTTTTTTTTTTTTTTTTTTTTTTTTTTTTTTTTTTTTTTTTTTTTTTTTTTTTTTTTTTTTTTTTTTTTTTTTTTTTTTTTTTTTGTATGTGTCGGTCCTGTTGCATTTGCTCATTGCTCACCATGGGTGATCACTGACTGAGTTCCAGCAACCAGATTAGGAATTGCATGTTTGGTTTTGTCTGATGGCTGTTTTGTGCTCAGTACAGCTGGGGGCCAGGCAGGATTCACACCTGTTTGAAATCACTGGAGAATAGTGTCCTTTGGGAGCTGAGGGAGGGTTCCAGTTGGTATGGGAGCCATCTGGAGATGAGCCTGCCTGACCTGTTCTGAAAGTAAAAAGCCTGACATAATGTGCTTTCTTATGATGTGATGGAGATTTTGCAAGTTTCTTTTAGATAAGTCACTGTCTTATCAAGATCTAACACAATCATAAATACAAGAAGCTCTCAATGAGGATTACTCAGCTTGATCCCTAAAGCTGAGTGCAAGCCTCTCTTTATGAGTATTTAAAGTCTTTAATTAAAATTGGATCTGGAAAGTCTGTGTCCATGACCACTTTCCTAAATTCTTTGATTCTATTCACAAGAAAATAGTACTTGGCTTGAAGTATATTTGATGTTTCCAGGAAAAAACCCCAACAAATACTATATTTTCACTGAGAGCTGCTGTCTGCCAGAACTGATGCCAAGAAACCCAAAATATTTTAGTGGCTGTGCTTAGATGTCAGCCTTGATTACAGATGTTTGTGTCCTCTCAATAGGGTTTTTCTCCATGAGGATCAGGTTAGCAACAGTTGAAGCTGTTAGAAAGAGTTTGCAGCTGATGTAGTACCATGGTCAGAGCTTGATCCAAAGTCTGTCAGTGTACTTCAAGAACTCTCTTGCACAGCACCAGGTCCTAGGCAGAGTCCTAGGCAGAGTAGGTAGTGGCATTGCATATGGCTGAATGAGTGGGGAAAAAACCAAAAGCTGTGCCAAGGGGGAAAAAAAAAAAAAAAAAGGAATGGGTGAGGAGTGATCAAAAGGAAAGAGCTTGGAACTTGAAGAGGACCTGGATAGACTCGCTGCCATTCACAAGGTACGTTTTCTTGTCAGTTTGATAGAAATTACATAATTTTGTGCAGAGATGCAGATGAACACATTTTGCCTATTAGAAATCTACTTTAAATGACATTTAAAAACACAGAGCAATGACATATGTGTGGAAATCCACAATTTTTTGAGTGTTCTTTACTCAGTGCCTCAGGTAGGTAGGCATACTTCCACTCCTGAGTGTTGTAGTTTAACACCAGTTGGCAGCTGAGTACTGTGCAGCCTCTTGTTTACTTCCCCCCACCCTGCAGTGGGATGGGAAGGAGAATTGGAACAAACATAAAACTGATAGGTTGAGATAAGAACAGCTTAAAATTTGAAACAAAGTAAAATATGGTACTATTAGTACTACTACTAATTGTAATGAGAAGGAAGATAAAAAGAGAGAGGAATAGAACTCAAGGCAAACAAGTGATGCACAATACAATTGTTCACGACCCACTGACTGATGCCCAGCCTGCTTTCAACCAGTGATCAGTGGCTCCCAGGCAATTAAGCTGGGTTTATGTACTGAGTATGACATTCTCTGGAATGGAACATCCCTTTGGCCAGTTCAGGTCAGCTCTCCTGGCTACGCTTCCTCCTGGCTTCTTGTGCAGCTCCTCAGTGGCAGAGCATGGGAGACTGAAAACTACTTAGCAACAACCAAAACATCAGCACGTTATCAACATCCATTCTTGTGCTAAATGTAAAA
Source organism: Hylia prasina (assembly GCA_013397195.1). Taxonomy (NCBI): domain Eukaryota; kingdom Metazoa; phylum Chordata; class Aves; order Passeriformes; family Sylviidae; genus Hylia; species Hylia prasina. The sequence goes on from VYXD01006588.1 coordinate 178,481, forward strand.
CACAGCATTGTACCAGGTACTAGGAAGAAAATTAACTCTATCCCAGCTGTAACCAGGACACCAAGAGATTGTTAAAGATGAACAGTTGCCACTGGACACCACAAAACAAGGACCAAAAAGTTATTGCTGAAGACACAGGTATGTATGTCTTTAGAGGTCATAGAATTTGAATAGGCAATACAGACTTGTCAGACACTTATCACAATCAGTGATGAAAAATTGAATTTCAAAATAAGACAGCCTTTGCCAACATTTTCCAAATTCATCACTCCTAGATATTTCAGAAAAGGCTGCTGAGTCTTCACACAGAAGGGACTTCTCCACATTTCTGTATGCTAGAAGGAATAAGTATGAGCTAAGTATCTATACAAATATGTTATTTTTATTTGACACATCAGTATATATTTTTTCTGTGGCTATGCTATAAAAATGAAAAATAATATCTTTTTCAGTCACTTATATTATGACTGCAGGATTCCAATGCACATATAGACACCAGTATTATAGCTTAAAGTATTAGAAGTAAAGATGAAACCAACTCATAATATCTAAAAATTCTCAGTGGAACAAGGTATTATTTGGTGTTCTGGAAGGAAGAACGAAAATTTGTGTTGTTTATTTTGGACCACCAAAGATTCCTGTTAAGGCAGTCAGGAATTATCTATAATCTGGTACAGAGAAGAAAATGTCTGATCAGCTACTACCATTCAACGTGTTCTGAAAGACAACATTCGTTTTATGACTTTCTAGCACTTAAATTCTTTAAGACGTAAGTGAAAACCCATAGCAGTTGTTCTTTTAGGAAGAAAAAAAATTGTGCTGAGAACAGGCAATAGATTCTAGATGCTGAATTTCAATGACTGCCCTAGCACACTGAACATTTTATTAGGATACTGGTGGAAATGTAATGTTTAGAGAAAATACTAGAGGAAGAGATTTCATGGTGAAGACTTAAATGCTGTGTAGGTAACATGGTTCTTAGAAATGTGATTGTCAGGGAACAGAAACAAAAACTCCTACTTTGCATGTCCTGTTAAAACCAAAATAATTCAAATCAAATTTCAGCTACTTTCTATCCACAAAAAGACCAAGAAAAATTTAGAGAAATAATTTTTTTTGAGAAATTGCATGGGGATTACTTTTGAATTACAAGTACATTCAAGAAAATTATAAGATGATTGAAAATAATTCATTAATAGATAAAGACTGAAATAATTTAATACATTATTCATGATATATTATTCTCTCAGCTCCCTTGTTGATGACCTTCTGGTTACGTTTTTTTACAGTGCTAGTGGAAGCTATTTTTAATAAATGAATATCCAGAATTCCTGACATAGCTAAAATAATAAAATCTGGACATCATTGTACAGAAAAAGCATGTTTATCTTCTGCCAGTGATTATAAAACTTTTTGCATCATGTCAAACTGGTACTATTTCTGATTTATATCAGTGTAACTAAGCTTAGAAAAGTGTCTTTTCACCTCAGAGGCACTACAGCTTCCACTTGTTTTCCTCTTTAACTTTGTACTTTATTAACAATTTCCTCAAACACTGTACTAAGTAAGCATTTAATGGTCTAATGGCATTTCATTCTGTATAGTTTTTATCAGCACACAGGTGAAGACACTGTGCATACTGAGGAAACAAGTGTTTTCAGGAGGAGTGGCTGGATGAAAGCCTGGCTTCCCATGGATTCCTATCTTATATTCCTACAGCATCATGCTGTAAGGAGTCTGCTTTTCCTTCCTGAGTCCTGGGACTTCCCTTCCCCCGTGGTCTTAGCCCCTCCCAGGTTCTCAAGGAATCTCCTTCCCCATGTCTGCATGCAGTTCTTCTCCACTAACTCACTTTTACTATATTTTGTCCTCCTCCAGCATTTCTTACAATGCCACGCAATGACCCAGATTTTTTAAGGTCCCTTAAAAGCCTTCTACAGATCACCAATTTCCTCAGTTCCCTCTCCTGTCTCCAACTACCAGCTGAACGAGTGGCTGTGTCTCATGTGGGTGATTCTGTGCTGCATCTGTGCTTATTAACTTCACGGTGTTTATTTACTGCTTTCTGAAGAGAGAACATCTGTGCATATACTGCAATCTTCTGCAATTGGTGGATAGGGATTGATTTGGATTTCTTGCCTCTTCATAGTGGATGCTTTCCTTGAAACAAGAAAAATTAGATATCTCCGAGACACTCTTGGTTAGACTTGGAAAAAGCTGGTAAAGATGAAAGGGAGATGGATGTTTGAAGAGTAAAAATGCATAAGGCTACTCATTTTAGGAATTCAGGCTCAAATGTGCTTAATAGGTAGAGAGCATTTGAGGATATTAAATGTACCAACTTCTATCCATTTGCACCTCATTTCAACTCTGTCTTTTCCATTTCTTGACCTCCAGTAAAACAGAATAATAGATGAAGCAAACTGTGGCTGTTTTATTGGCTAATCCTCCATCCTTCACTGGACTGCCTTGTAAATGGACATATGCCATTCAAGTTTTTTGTTTTGTTTTCATCTCTCTCCCCTAATTTCCTTATGTCTGCCACTGTTTTATAAAGTTTTTTATAGTGTTCTTTCCTTCTTTCCCTAACTACATTATATTAAAGTATCTCTGTTCTAATCCTTTCTATTGCTGCCTCAATTCATCCTTTCTTTATTACAAAATGTGGATTCTTGCACTTTTATTCAATAAGTAGCTGTTACCTTTTATTTTATATCCTTGCAAAGCATTTTTCTGTTTTAACCATCTATTTTCTCCCCCTGCTCCATTTTTTCTTCATTTTTTTAATTCCTTTCCCTTATCCTTTAGTTTTCTGTATTCTTTCCTTGTCATCCAAGCCCCATTTCCTGTAGTAAAAATCTGACAGGTAAATATTATTGCTACCTTGTGTGCTCTATTTGATAGATTCTTGTTTGAAAGAACATTACGTTTGTTTACAAAATGTCTGAATGTTACCAGCTGCTGAGCTAACATGAACAAGTTTTCAAAGTTCTCTCTTCCACAAGAATGATTCCTTACTTCCTACAATACAAAAGTAAAGCAAATTATTAACTGTAAATTAAACTGAGGATTATAACATTTTTCACTTACAAGATACTTTGCTCCCAGCTATTTTGTGTTGATGGGTAAAAGTAAGTGCAACACGTATTACCTTTCTTGACATGAGAACTGAGGTTGCGTAAGAGCCTAGCAGGAGGGAATTTTCTCTCCTAAATTTCTATTCTAACTGTGTTTGACCTCATACAGATCTTTAAAAAAAAGCCAAATCTGCCACAGGTAGCAGCTGCTTAGCCTGATGTACTTCTGAGTAGTTTTACTGGTTTTAAATGCAGTCACAGGCAAGTTAAAGATGTGGTTTTATGGGAAATGTCCCTAGACCTGATATTTGGAGTGGTAGTAATTTCTTGACAGATTTGACTTGTATAGATTGTCCTTCAGTGTCTGAGGGCAGAGGGTAGATGTTTGCATCTCTGTGTTTCACCATGCTGTTGCAGTTTTTTTTCCCATTGGTTCCTTTGCTTTTTATGTTAGTTGTCTTTTCTAGAATGAGAATTTTCTCTCTTACACACCACCTACTCTGGTGTTACAATAGCAGAAAATCATGGGTAAAAATGCTGAAAGTTTTCTCCTTAAACTATATTTACTTTGGGAAAAATAATCACTTTGCAGCATTAGAAATATTAAATTGTTAAATATAGTCCCAAAGGAATCTACTGGGGCAAAATCCATTAGTCTTTCACTGGGCAAATGTGATGGCAGGTTACACTTCCCTGAGGCTGTAATAGATGGTAATAGTCAAAGAAAGGTAGGCAGCAGAGGAATTCTTCCTTGATACAGAAGCCAGCTTGATCCTAATGCATCTAAGGATTTGACTGCAATTAATCAGTGTATACACTGAAGCAGCAATGTAATGTTGATGGTTTTAGCAAGGCTACCACTCATTATGCTGAGACTGTGCATACAGTTTAAGGTTTGCTGTGGTGCATTTAGAGTGGAGTCTTGCAGAGAAAACACAGTTTGGTTTCCATTGTCTGCCTTGTCTCATCTTTGCACAGAAAAGAAAGGAAGCAAGCAGCAAGCATCCCTTTCAAATCATGGGTATGTTTTCTGGACATACATTGGTTTTCCCCTTATGTGTATAGAAGAAACTCATTCTTTCAAGTTGTGGAGCTTTAAACTCTGCTCTGTATGCTACTTGGAATTCCCTCTATAAGACTGTGGTATGCCCTAGAGATCTACGTTCTTGCTTTAAAAATTTGCAGAGTTCCCTGGGTCATTACTATTCTTTCTGGCACACCCTGAGGCACCTGCCTCTAGTGGTTGTTTGTCAAGAATCATGAAGGCCAAGAGTTCCTGTAAAGGTGGGCTATGAAACAATGGTTTTGCTGAGTAAGGACCAGTGGACCAATCACCCAGAACACTCTTTGTGCTACCGATGCACTGCAGCAATTCTCTTCCTTTCTGCAGCCATGTTAGCAGTGAATGGAGATTGTTTAACACAGATTATTCAGGAGAGGCACAAGAACCATTATTTCTGTTGTATCATCTTAAAGCTGGAGTTTGAAAAGAAAAAACCTGTAATAGGGCCAATTACTAGCAACAGTGCTTCAATATACATGTGGCTATGGAAGATGGAGAAGTGAATTTTAAAAATCAGAGGCAAGTGATGGCAATAAAAGGCTTTTTAAAAAAAGGTTATGTAATTGCTTTTTTTCTTCTAGAATGTGTTTTATTAAGTTTACCTTTGCTGCAGTCATTGATTAGAAACATCATACATTTTAAAGCCAGAAAGAGCTATAGCAGTCAGGTATTATGATGACTGGTGTAGCATAGGAGGTTGGCTTTGTAGAATAAGTTTTATTTGGTGTGATAGATAATATTCCATAAAGTGTAAAGTCTTAAGTAAAAATATCCAGCACCAGAGAATCAGCCATAGTTACAGATTGTCCTAGGGATTATTACTACTGAGGTCAAATATGCTGTTCCTAAACGATTTGTCACCCTTTAACTTTGTACCCTGGTGTTGCAAGAGTTCTCCACTAGCATATTTTATCTCTTTGTGTTTATACTTTCAAACTGTCATCAAGTCACTTCTTAATCTCCTTTTTTCAGTTAAACTAGTTGAATTTCTCTTACTCCAAATCATATTTTCTAGTTTAATAATATTCTTGTAGTTCCTTAAATTCCCTCTAATTTGTTTTCCTTTTTCTTAAATCGAGGGCATGACAACCACGCAGAGGATAAGAAAAGCAACCAGCAGTCCTACTTTCTACTCTAATTTCTTTATGAACTGAAGGTATGTACTAGTACTTTACTTTAGTAGTGGACGGAGAGTTTCTGTTTAATTTGCTACCCATCATGACCCTTAAGTCTTTTCCAGGATAGTTTTCTCCAAGTAAGGAGAATTCTAATCTTCAAATGATCTTCCAGCTCTATCTTTTGGAAGAACTGTCATTTGCTACTAACCCATTTTCATCTTCAGGGCAGATTTTTTACAATTTTAAGACATCCACTAATTTTACACTGCCATGAACTGTCCTGTTCAGACTATGTGGTAAAAGAATCCTGCTGTTTGAAAGACTTCAAAAAGTGTCATTCATGTTTGATGCACTGTATTGAACTTGGAGAAAGGACCTGCACTGACTGTGAAACATATTAAGAAAGCATTTGACTGAGTGTTGAATATCTTTAATGGAGGATTGGCAATAGTTTGTGACTTCTGCAATGTGTAGTCATCCTTTTTAATGACTCCTTGTCCCTAAAAGCTATCCCTTTTCTGACAGTTTCTAGCCCTTCTGCCCACATGTAAAAGCTCAAGACCTTCCAAGGGACTTTTCCTCTCAGTTCTTCTGGATCCAAAGAATAATTTCTCCAAACATCTATTTCATAACTAACCCCTTTTTCATGCACTGTTTTTTGTTTCTATCTGTTCCCCATTCCTTTTGTTTTCTCTTCAGTCCCCAAAAGACCTTTCTGTACTCACTTCCCTTCCCAGTCTGATAGCATCATGGTCTGGAGGAAGACTGAGTTAGGAGAGGCTACATAGTCAAGGAATGGAAGGAGAGCATGGAGGGATGCTCTTCTGGAGCCAGCTGAAGTGATTGATCGCAGCACTCTCAACTGCTTGTCTGCCAGCTGAAATGCAGCTCAGGAGAAGAGCTCAGTGGATGTTCCTGCCCTGCCTCAGGCACAGAGAAGGAAGTTAAGTCACAGCTAGTGCTGACTAAAATAACCTCTCTCAAATTGCCTGGGATTGGGATGCACATGCATTACTTGATTTAACTATGTCACCTCAGGTGCTGGTGTGGAAACAAAACTTTGGGGATGGCAGTTTGTGAAACTAGTGTTGCTGCTGGCAAAGTGTACCTGAATGAATTTGGTCAATCTGATTTGCTCACTACACCTTTGCAATTCAGCCTGAATGTCTTTGTGAGCATATGTTTCCTTTTTCCTTCCAGGCTTAAAAGTATTTGGTTTTTTGGTCTAGTTTGGAGTTAAGTATATATATTCAGCTAATAAAAATCAGATTAAGCTCTAGTGTATTCTCAAATTGAATTGCTATATTTGATATGGACTCCTACAGCACTGTAAATAAATGAAGAAAGAAAAAGTAACAGAGATTAAATGTGTGAAAGTATGAATGAAGGAATGAAATGAAGACAACTTTTCCAATTTTAACAAAGCAATTGATTTAAAATTCATGAGGTGAAATGTGTGCCATCCTTGAAATTATAGATTATGTACCAATTTAATCAATAGGGTTGATCACAAATTCTCTTTGAAGGAAGGACCTAAGACTGTGTGTGAATGCATGCTTACCTTCAAGCATACCAGCATTGTTATTGCTTGAATGCTTACTCAGGCATATTCTTATATGCTGGAACACAGCTGCAGTGTGCAGCACTGAGTCTGGTTACAACCTGATCCTGCTACAACTTTATGTTGTCCTCATCTTAATACAATAAAATAGTAGAGAGGTTATTATTCTGAATAACACAGCCCAAAGCATTTTAATAAAATAAAATTTTTATATCTTCAAACCAAATGAAGTTAAATTGATCGTTTAAAGAACATCTGATGGGATTCTTTTATTAGTTAAAAATAACTGATATTATAAAATATTTTACATTCTTTGTATTTTTAAGGCAAGAAGGAATTCTTACTCCATAGATGAAGCAGGAGATGATTTAGCCAGAATGCAAACCAACCAAAATCACCACAGAGGACAGGAACCCAAATAATCAAATTGTCAAATAAACAAAAGTAAAGAGCTAAAAGCATGAGGTTACTATAAGCTATTTTCTATAATAACCCTCCCACTCCTTGGAAGAAGAGAGAAAAATCACTAGTCTCTTTACAGAGTACATCAAATCTCATTTTGTTCTAATGTGTTAAAGTGCACACTGAAAAAGGCAGAGTTGACTCCTGGGGAAATAATGTTAAATCAGTTCAGAAAAACGAAGTTTAGGAAAAGACTTTCATTTTCCTTTTAGTATTGCAACAAATGTGTTCATCTGCCTAGATAATCTGGCATTTTAAATAACTTCACTCTTAAGCTCTGTCAATTTGATCTCCCAAGGTTAATTGATTATTTCTACAACAGTCTTGCCAGAAAAGATCAGAGCTCTTACATCTTTCCATTAATCCTTGCTGTTCAGGGAGAGGGTGCAAAATGAGAGTACTACTATTGGCTTAAATCTTTGCAGGTTTCTTATTTCCCCCCTCCTAAAGTTGTATCATGTCTGATTAGTTTCACATCACGGCACTCCATTTCATTGGTTTCACTGACATGGCATTTCAAGTATGGTTCTAATGATGGGAACAGCATATCTCCTGTCAAGCATCCATTGCTGGTTACCACCCAAGAGCTCTAACCCCCTATTAAAAAGGGTGCTTGAGTCAAGGGTAGGAAAGGAGCAGTGAAAAATTGAACTGATTTACTGGGAGAAAACGCAGAAAGTTTTGAAACATCACTTTCCTAAAACTGACATTCAGCATTTTGCTGCGGTAAACAACCATCAGCATGCGACACAGCCTCTCCGGGCTTTTCCAGAAGAGACAAGCTTTATCAGCAATTGCTGTCGCAGTCCTTCTTTGCAGTGGCATAGGCAACACAATGGGGGATTAACCCTCACGCAAGGCAGTGTGACAACTCATCAGTTGAAAAACAGAACCTGGTCAAACGGCAGCTTTTAAATCAGCATTAAAACCGCTGACATAGAGAATCCCTTAAAAAACAGCTGGACAAAAGCCCTGCTGTGGTTTGTGGGGAGCCCTCATTTATTTGAAATGATGGCAAATTGTGTTTTCCTGTCTGGAAACAAAAATATTTCCAGCCCGTCAAAAGGCTGGAAATAATCAGAAGACAGAGATTCGTTTCTGTTATCAGCCCCTTCTCCTGTTTTTCACCTCTCCTCTCCTCTTCCTGTAAATTTGTCTGGCAGTTTCACCTATTAGCTGTTTCCCTTCCTTTTGTTTTGAATGTAAATGAAGATCCGACTGGCTTAAAGAAATGTTGGTTTAAGACACACTTATTAGTGGAGGTAAAAGTCTCAGTCAGTGGCACTCTTGTGAATGGAAATTGCAGCGGGTGAAATTGCCAGCCTGCTGGTGGTCAGTTCAGCCCTTTGAGAATGTGGGAAGGCTAGCAAGGTGTGCCCAGCTCTCTGCTCCTCTTCATTTCCAGGTAAAATCACTACTGTCTTAAAATCTGAAAAAAGGGGCCACAGCTGTATTTAAATAACCCTGGAGGTGTCACAATCAGCAGGATTTCATCAGGTTTAGTGTATTAAATGATACAATGAAATACTAATGACCATCTCCCTTTGCAGTGGTTACACTTAGATCGGCAACAGCAAAGTCATTTAAAAAGATCCAGGGCACCAAAATTAAAACATGTGTAAATTAAACACATGTGAAGTGCACAATATGTGGCAAATTAATACAGAAAATACTGAGAAATGTGCATCTTCAGGGTTTGCCTACACACCGTGATGTGACAGGTATTATTGCCCTTTGTACAATTATTTAAACCCTGTAGGAATTCCCAGTGTCAGAGTATGTCAGCATACTGTTATTAGACAAGTTTAATTAGGATCTACCCTGCTGCTCCTAACAAGTATTTAATTAACTTCTAGGCAGGGTAATTAGCTTTAGATTGTGGCTGATTTTCTGCCTCACCTTCTGTTGACACTTGGCCTACTGTAAGGCAGCTTGCTTTACTGACAGTGTAATGGATAGTAGCTTTGGGAAGACTAATATCAAGGCTGACTAGTCTAATAAAAAAAAAAAAAAAGATGAAAAGACAAAATAATGACTACCAGGTCAGGGTCCAGAGGGATAAAAAAAAAAAAAAAAAAAAAAAAAAATAACTACCCAGTGAGGGGCCAGAGGGAGAAAAAAAAAAAAAAAAAAAAAGCCACTCACCACACAAGCAGACAGAGAGCTTGGTAATGGGAAAGAAGAAATCTGATTTTAAGCATTGCAGAAGAATAAAGCGTGATATTGAAAAATCAAGCAAAGGAAAAGGATTGAAAAATATTTATTTCATGTATTTCTTTAAACTGGATAAAAGATGACGCTTAATTTCCATTTACATAGCACTACTGAGGTGTGCCTGTACCTTTCTGAAAAAGTCTCTCCAACATAAATGAATACTTGAATCCCTGCTCTAAAGAAATATGCACTTCCCATCAGCACAGTAAAGAATATGCCACAAAGTGAGCATTTAAAACAATTAGCATAGACCAAATGAACCACAGCAAATTGGTCAGGTCACCATTTAACCCGTTGGTGGCTTCTTGAAGAGCTCTGTGATTTCCAAGGGTGTAGCTTTTGATATATGGTATGCTATTCTTCTACCCAGTCCTGATATATCATTAAAAATAATGGGACTGCATTCAGTGCCGCAGCTAAAAAAAATTTTGGGGGCTAGAGGGAGGGAGCACTCCAGAATTTAAAACCCTTTCCCTATCATTAGGACAAAATGGTTATAATTCTCTTGCATTTTGAAAGAAGAATAATTTTTAAAAAAGTCTTTTAATTTTTTGCTGAGTGCCCCAGGTATCAAAGCATTGGTTCTTCCAAACCTGCCTTTAATAGAAATACACCAGCTTTGCTCCAAAGCATTCCCTCTTGCAGAAATACTCACGCTGGGGTTTCCATCATTGTTAGAGAAGGCAAATGTTCTTCCAGTCAGGCTCAGCCTGACTATTTAGATTAGCCCAGAAGTATCCAAATAATCACCAAAACATTGTTTGAAGGGGGACCCACATTTTCGTTATAGCACTTCAGCTGGCTTACACAGACTCCTGTTTGTTTCACATTTCTGCAGCGGCTCTGCTCTGTGAAGGGGTGGCAGCACCGCTGAGCTGAGCAGCGGAAAACCAGTTAGGGCTGCAGGACTGCTTCACAGGTGTCAACTGAAGATCCAGTGAGGATGGCATGCTGGATATTTCTCACTGAGGTTTAAGAAATTTCATCCTCTAAGCTGACCCTCTCCTTTACAAGAAGGCCGAGGACTGGACTGCAGTTATAATGAGATGGTTAAAATTATATATCTGCATCCCATTTGTTCACACCCATGAAAAGCACTCTGAGACCACTGAAGGCAGCCACTGAGGGCTTTTAGCAGTCACTGAAACTAACAACCATAATTTTAGATAATTTTAACAATAGCTGACTTCCTGTTTGGTGAATGATGACATTAAAATAAATTCTGAAATACATATTTTGGTTGTGGTTTTTTGTTTGGTTGTTTTTTTTGTTGTGTTATTTTTGGTTTTGAGATTGCAAAGATTGTACTTCTGTCACCAGCAGAGAAAACAGATCTCTTGCATCTAAAATAGGGTTAACTAGGAAATGCTTCAGCTGACTGGGACATTTCTTTTAATGAAGAACCCTGATTTTATGCTGTTCTGTCAAACAAGAGTGTAGCTGGAGTTAGGTTCAGGACTCTGGGAGAAACCTATGTGGCACTTTGTAGGTGTTAAAGAAAAATCTGTGGAGTAAGCCATTATTCATTCTTTTCTCTCATACAAGTAGGTCTATTAAGAAAAAAGGAAGAACAGGAAAAACTAGTCAAAATGTTGAAGAATTACTAAGGGTACACAGATTACACTTTCCCTTTCATGGACAGTTCAAGTGCACTTGCTAAAAATATTTTAAGGGTGTAATATCAGACTTTGACAACTGAAATTACTGAAGGGATTTTAATATCTTGTGGTGGGTTGACCCTGGCTGGATGCCTGCTACCCACCCAAGCCTATCACTCCCCTCCTAATAAACTGGATAGGGAAAGAAAATATAACAAAAGGCTCGTGGATCAAGAGGGAGAAACACCCACCAGTTACTGTCGTTGGCAAAACAGACTCGACTTGGGGAAGTTGATTGAATTTATTACAAATCAAATCAGAGGAGGATAATGAAAAATAAAACAAAAATCTTAGAAACACTTTCCTTGCACCTCTGCCTTCTTCCTGGGCTTAACTTTGCTCACAGTTCTCCATCTTCTTCCTCCAGCAGTGCAGGGGTATGGGGAATGGGGGCTGTGGTCAGTTCATCACACCTTGTCTCTGCTGCTCCTTCCTCCTCATCCTTCCGCTGCTTTACTCTGGGGTCCTTCCACAAACTTCTCCAATGTGAGTCCTTCCCATGGACTGCAGTTCTTCACAAATTGTTCCAGTGTGGGTCCTTCCCATGGGGCACAGTCCTTCAGGAACAGACTGTTCCAGTGTAGGTTCTCCATGGGGTCATCGGTCCTGCCATCAAACCTGCTCAGCATGGGCCCTTCTCTCCATGGGTCCACCTGTTCTGCCAGGATCCTGCTCCAGCATGGGCTTCCCATGGGGTTACAGCCTTCTTTGTGCATCCACCTGCTCTGGTGTGGAGTCCTTCACAGACTGCAGTTGGATCTCTGCTCCAGTATGGACCTCTGTGAGCGTGCAGGCACACAGCCTGCCTCACCATGGCCTTCACCACAGACTGAAGGGGAATCTCTCCTCCAGTGCCTGGAACACCTCCTTCACCTTCCTTGTGTGCAGAATTGTTGCTCTCACATATCCTCGCTTCTCTCTCCAGTTGCAACTGCACAACAACTTTTTGTCTTAAATTTGTTATTCGAGACATGCTTACACTGTTACTGGTGGGCTTGGGCTTGGCCTTAGTCAGTGCCAGTCTTGATTTGGAGATGGCTGAAATTGGCTGCTTTGAACATGAGGAAGGTTCTGGCAGCTTCTTACAGAAGCCACCGCTGTAGCCTACCCACTACCAAAACCTTGCCATGCAAACCGAATCCATCCCTATTTCCCTGTCCTTGGGATGCCTGCAGCACCACAGCCTAGTCAGAAATGCATACTGTCTGCCTGGAAGCACCTATGTCACTGCACACAGATAGAAAACCTTGAAGATCCTCAAAGTTTTGCAGGATATGCACTTTGATAGAGCTGCCCTTTGGATGTGTCCACACCCTAGCTGCCCAGGGAGGCAAGCAGGCACCTGTATCATGGCTGATACTAGTAATCATGTCTTTATTAGACTCTTTATTAGGTTTATGTAGCAAGGTTTCAGTGTTGGAGGGGGGAATACAGGGATGACTACTGTGAAAAGACACCAGGAGCTGTCCCAGTGTCAGAGACATCAGAGTCCAGTCACCTTCAAAATGTCTTTTGTTTTTAAATTGCCTTTATCTCAACCTACATGTTTGGCTTGTTTTATTTTGGTTTGTTTGTTTTTGGTTGTTGGTTTGGTTGGGATTTTTTTTTTTTTTTTGAGGGGTGTATTTTATTTCCCCTCTTTTATTTTCTACCCTGTCCTGCTGATTAAGGGGAGTAATATAGCAGATTGCTGGGAACCTGGCATCCAGCCAAGGTAAAGCCATAGCAACTCCCCAGGGCAAGGCTGCTCTTGGAGAAGTGAAGAGGGCCTCCAGGGTGCACTGTCATTTCTTCAGTCTAGATTTCAGGAGAAAGAGAAAAAACCAGCGAGAGGAACCAGCCGTACATTGACACACTCTTTCATATGCCAGTGCCAACGATAAATGAATATTGGTTCAGTCTTCAGAACAATCATACAAAGTGTTCTTTAAAAATACTTCACTTTAAAAATAAACTGATGTGCTTCAGTGAGCATTTTAGAATGCAGACCACAACACTGAAGAATGTAAATGAGCAATATAACCTAATAGAGCATTAATTCTGTAATTTCTGTCACAGAATCACAGAATATGCTGAGCTGGAAAGAACCCAAAAGGATTGTTGAGTCCAACTCCCGGCCCTGCATGGGGCCATTCCCAAGAATCACACCCTTTGCCCGAGAGCATTGTCCAAACACTTCTTGAACTCTGTCAGGTTTGGTGCTGTGACCACTTCCCTGGGGAGCCAGTTCCAGTGCCATCCTCTGGATGAAGAACCTTTTTCTAATATCTAACCTAAACCTTCCCTGACACAATTCAGGCCACTCCCTTGTGTTCTGTCACTGGGGACCAGAGAGAAGAGATCAGTGCCTGCCCCTCCTCTTCCTCTTATGAGGAAGCTGCAATGAGGTCTTCCCTCAGCCTCCTCCAGGCTGAACAGAGCAAGTGCCCTCAGCTGCTCCTCCCACAGCTTCCCCTCAAGGCCCTTCACCATCTTTGTTGCCCTCCTTTGGACACTCTCCAATAGTTCAATATCTTTTATTGTGGCACCCAAAACTGCCCCCAGCACTCAGGGTGAGGCCACCCCAGCTCAGAGCAGAGGGAACAATCCCCTCCCTTGCCCAGCTGGCCATGCTGTGCCTGATGCCCCCAGGACAGGGTTGTCCCTCCTGGCTGCCAGGGCACTGCTGGCTCATGTTCAACTTGCCACTGACCAGGACCCCAGGTCCCTTTCCTGGCACTGCTCTGCAGCCTCTCATTCCCCAGTCCTCCATGATGTCATTTTCTGTCTGCCAAATACCCATGATATGTCTTCTAGTGGAACCATCATAAGTAAGAGACGAATGGACCTTCCATAGAAGACAGAGATATTAGAGGAGTATTTAATGAAACTGATTAGCAGGGGTACCAATAATGACTAGGAAAAAGGCAGTTTCTTTGCAACTGAGTTCCTTTTTTTTATTATTTTTTTTTAATATAGTTCTGCATGTAAGGATTGCATACCCAGAGGAGCTTTTGGATAGCATGATGATGGATCCATGCCTATAGGGCTTGTAAACAAGACAGGCAGCTAATATGCTGCAGCTTCTATGTATAGTGTAGTTCTCAAACCAAATGGCTACTCCTGTTGTCTGTCAAACATTTCAAAGTAGACAAATGTATGTGGGTCAGTGTTCATGAACATATGTATCTATAATCAAGATGAATTGCAGAACTTGAATGAGGCTGGTTAAACGTTTAATTTAATTCTTTTTAGAGAACATGAAATGCTCAATTTATCTCATAACCTCCTTGGCTGTAGCTATCAGGAGCACTAATCGCACCACTGTGGGATTAGAGGGAATTGGCTGTTTCTCCTTGCCTCACAAGACCCCAGAGGTGTGATTATCTCATGGTTACCACACCCCTGTTGTGTCTCACTGCTTCAGTGAAATAAATGAACTGTTAAATTGACAGTTATAAATGAAGTTCCCGCTGACCAGCTGACTTAGTGACTTTTTGAAAAAAAAAAAAATTAAAAAAAGGGACTAAAAAAAAGAGATATTAGAAAGCAGTAATTTTTAAAAATTTGTTTTCTCATTGTTTTGTAGCTTGTTTTATCCTGAACTTGTGGTATGAAACTAGCATGACAGACAATTGTCCTCCTGCCTGGTGTTCCTTGCCAAGAAATCTGATACATGGGAACTCAGAAAGCTCAGCATGAACAAGCAGAAAAACTAAGCAAAAAAATATGACTGCTAGCTGTCAGAAAAAAGTCATTATATAGAGTGTATTAGTAGTTCAAATGCATCAGTCACAGGAGACTGTTTGTCAGGTTACATCTCACCCAGAGCAATGTATTTGGCTTTTATCCTTGTGACAAATGATTTCTCAACTTCTGTACTGCTGGCAATCAGCCAAGAGACTAAAGTGACTGTAATATGCCCCCCCTCCCACTGCTGTCTCACCCAGCAGTGTCTTCAGCTAGAAAGCTCACTCTCCCCTCACGTATGCACATGTACGTGGCCTGGCCACAGAAATCCCACAGCCCAGCTCAGGGGATGGAGCAGCAGCTCCCACAGGAGCCATCCAATTGTGCTGTTTACTAAAAAAAAGGATAAGAGCAAATGTGTTTTCCTTTTCTCTCTCATTAACCTGTGCTGGTATTCATTAGTTTTGTACTTTTTTTCCCTAGATGTCGCAGATAACTGAAGGACAATTTGCCAGAGGAGACTTTTTCTCTTGATTTTCACACACAAAACCTGTGCCTGCAGCTTTTGAAGTCCATAGGAGTTGTACCTGGTTCAGGAAGGCACATTAAAGTCCCCTTTCGATGGAGATTCTCACTCTTAAGATGTGTTTTTCACTTTTTAAGTGGCTCTTGTCCTTTTTCTGAGAACCACTCCTTGAATTGTGAATACACAATTGGGCCATTCCAGCAGAGGCAAACTAATGCCAGCCTCAGTAACAGCCTGTTCTATGCACTCCTATCCAGTTTTCCAAAGATGGTACTGGGTAGTTTTGGAGATCTGCTGGAAGCTTATTTTGCTTTCACTCTCCATCCTACCCTACAGCTATTTTCCACGGTTTTTTCCCACATTTTTTCTTTTCCTTGTTGACTCATACCAGGTTGTCACCTACAGCACCATCTGCACTATGACCTTGTAAATACTGTTTAGGCAGTAGACAGCTTTCTGTCCAAGAATTGTCACTGAAATGCCACTTGACAGAGTTTGGTCAGCTCCCCACCTTTAATTCATACCAGAATGGCCTTATTTTATGGACAAATCTAGATATTTTCCTCCTTTAATAGAGAAATACTCATTTACTTGTGGCATTTTCCTGCCACTTGCCGAGTAACACAGTCATCAAATGAGAGGAAATAACATCCATTTCATGAGTATGTTATGCTGACAAAGCAATGTAAAAAGGTTTTGCTGTACATCGAAAGGTGGAGTTGTGTCTGTTCTATAATCAGTTCTATGGGCACCTTTCAGCAGAGCTGAAATCTGGTGTAGTTGGCAGAAAGTCCTGCCTGCCTATGGAGCTGTGGTTCTCCACAAAGTGTCTACCAGCATGGTATCTAGGCAGTCCCTGGGATTTACTATGGAAAACAGACCCAAAAAGATCTAGTTAAGGAAAACAGGAATTGCATAAAAACGTGAAGATCTGAATTTCCACTTGAAGGTTTTGTCCTGCTGTTAATTTTTCCTTTTCTCCTGCAAAGCTTGTTGCTTTTGCTTGGGTTCTCATTTTTACTCTGTCTCCTCAGTTAAAACATAAAATTTAAAGTGATTGGTTTGGCTTTTTTTTTTACCCTTTCCATAGCAAAATCTATATTATGTGTCTTTTAGGTAGCAAGAACTGTCACATATATTTATGAACTCTCTATACACAGATTTTTCTGAAGCAGTGACAAATATATCTAGCACCAGATAGGGCATTGAGGTGAAATATTTAAGTGCAGCTTTTGCTTGTTGATGTGTCTCTAAAATATGAAAAAATACTGTACTGTTGAAGCAGAAAATGCCATTATTATTTATTTTTAAAGAGAAAAATATGTCTGCAAGAATTACCATTTGCTACTAGCATGAGTTTTAAAACAAGATACTAATTTTAAATATTTGGTGATCAACATCTGATTGAAAAATCAGATGCTATGGAAATAAAAAACATTTCAGTATTTATTGTGGGAGATAATTGTATAGACAGTGTTTTTTCTTTCCTTTACCCCCATTTTGCCTGTAGTGTACATCAGACATATGAAAAAACCCCCTAACCTAGAGGAAATTATAAAGCTTTCCGATTGCAAACAGAACAGCTGTTTTCCATATCTGCACATCTTTATCCCATCCCACTAAGGCAAAGTCTGGTATATTCCTCCTAGCAGTGCCAAACTTATTGCAATATCTTGCTGACAGACAGTTTCCAAAATGTGCCGCTGATCCAAATTCATTGCAGCTAAAATAAGGCTTTTATCTCTGGAAGTCTCTAAAGCAATCTTAAAGAGAGTGGCTTTACCCAGCTAAAATAGTCTTTTTAGAATGTTATTTTTTCTCTTATACTTCTACTTAAATTGTAAGGTTAAATGAGATTCTCAGATAATCTTACAACTCCAAGAGCTAGAATACAAGGAGACTCCTCAGCATCGGAAGGCATGGGATACCACTGTAAAAGCTGTTGATGCTGAGTCAGTTTAAAATCTGTGAATAGAAATGGATTGGCAAAGTGGGAATAGAAATGGATTGGCAGAGGAAAACCCCAGTAACTAATTTCTTCTCTTTCCTATCCAGATTTTGATTAAACCTTAACAACCAGGATGTCATTATTTCTGCATGAGAGAACATCCTTGGACTTAGGGAACACTGAATTAATATTGTTTTGATGCCATAACTCTTCTCTGTTAACATTTAATTTCTGCTTCTGAAATGATACACAGTCAAAAGGGTTTGATGCCTGAACTGGTCTATTAAAAACAAGTTCAGAATGAAATGAAAAGCAACACTACACTTCTGTGTAGAAGTGTCCTCAAGACATATGTAAGTGTGCATGTGAATGCACACACTGTATTTCACATATTTAAGCTTGCCAGTATTCAAATCTTCAATGAGACATTGAAACAGTTTACTGAAGTAGAAGACCACCTGGCAGCTTTTTTCGGAAGTTAAGAAAGTGAATTCTCTGCTGAATGCTTGCTTTTATAGGTTTTCCCTGTGGATGCAATAATCTCTGATTTTGCCAAACATTATGGTTGCCAAACAAACAGCTCATGGGACTGACTTGAACCTACCTAAATCCCATGCTGTTCCTCTTTGAAGAGCTCATCCTCAGACTGGAACTGGGAACATTACAGGAGGCCTTGCAGAGATACAGAAGAAAGTGGCAGTAAAATCACCAAGTGTGCCCATGGCTTGGGGTTTACCAAGTGGTGAAGAGAAGCAGCTCATAGACAGTGAAAACTAAAAAGGAGCTATCCTCAGCTTACCAAAAGGAAAAGAAAAAGGAAAATGAAAAGAATTTTTCAGTGTAGGTGGCAGCCGCTGAATGAGGAGAAAAATACATTTGGATTGCTGGTGTATCTTGGTAATCTTTTGTCATCAAGGTCTTGTCATAAGATTTTCTCTTAAAAATGTGTGTGTTATATGTGGCCTGCTGAACAGTGAAATGGTTATCAGTGTGTTTATTTGATGCAACAGTTTTCCCTCTCTGCTCCTCAGACTTCTCTGTCTTAGTGATAGCACTTTGCATCTGCTCTGCGCAGGACTGCAATGTTAAGTACAAATTGGACAATATATGTGTGTGGATAAAATCTGCAGATACATGTGGCAGAGGATTCACAGTAATTCCATTGGTAACAGTCCTTCACCTTAGCTCCAAGAGGGTCAGGCACAACCTCCCATGGTGTTATACTGAAAAAATGCCGCTGCCTTGGGGAAATTTCTTTCAGAGGTAAAACATGGATGAAATCTCCACTGGTCAGGGGAGCTGCTGGAGATGGGAACAGTAGAGCAACTGGTGTTTGAGAAGGCCTCTCTGGCAGCTGATGAAGGCAAGTTCTGCCCTCAGAAGCTGCCCAAAGCTTGTGGGAGGCTGGGATTATTGCATAGTTCCAGTGCATGCTGTGACAAATTGTTCCAGAGATAGGTTTTTGTGTGAAGTGGCCTGACCTTTGCTGCTTACACCTCTGTTAAACACCACAGCTCTGTTTTAACCACAGCAAAAGTCAGCAGAAACCACATACTTTCTTGGAGCATAATTATCTTAATATTTCAAATTAGCACCAGGAGAGAAAGACCAGAAGGCTTTGCAATTACCTTTTTTCCCTTTGCTTTTAAAAAAAATCGTAACTAATTAGAAAGAGTGAGTTATTAAATCCTTTGTGAAGCCCTGACTCCATGAAGGATGGCAGTAGCTTGACACTAACATCACTGAGGTAGGATCTCCTCACTAATATCTGGTTATTATTTTATAGTCCTGCTTTGATATAACTTGTAGAAATGAATCTTATGGTTATTATATTAAATTTACAACTTTTCAAATCGCAGAAGTGTTTTAGAACATGTAGCTATCACGGTCTGCTTATCACTGTATTTTCTCAGAGTAATTATGCCTTGAGGCGTTAGTTAGAAGTTTATCCCCATATATTCACACACACACATAGATGCAGCTAAGCTGGTTTTCTGCACAACCATAACATTTGAGCAGTGAAGAAGTAAAAAGGCATTATTTAAAATAGCAGGTAATTTTATCAAAAAAAGCTTCACATTTTTAATTGTTATTTAATTGGTGTTGTCTGATTAGTACTGAAGAGTAAAGGATTGTGTGAAAATTTGGAGCCATTTTGAATCATTATGTGATCTCACTGATCACACAGTAATTAAAACATGAGATTTCTGTGAAACCACTCTACAAGGTCTTGAAGAAGTTGCAAGCTTAATGGTTTACTGTTACTGATACTTTATTTTTAGTAAGCCTTCTTATCTTTTAGGACAGATACTATGAAAGAAGCATGAAGACCTGGTCTCTCATTTCTGTGTAATTTGCTAAATTTACAGGGAGACAGAAAACTCAACTCAGGGCTGAATATGTAAAAAATGCTTACAACAAAATTACTTGTATCCCTCTCCTCCCCCTGCCCCCCAACCCCTCCTAGCTAGAGACAATGCTAAGAATAAATGTCATTATAAGATTTCTTGCTGGATAGTATGAATCACATCTGCCATATATCTCATGTAAGAAACTCCAGGTGACTCTTCTGAAATGAATCAACCTGTATGCCATGTTCACAGCTCTCTTGATTTAGGTATTGCAGCCCATGGAGGATTAAACTATGATCAAATGTATACATTTCTGTAACCAGCCGTTTCAAATTCCCTGAATTGGTGCATTCTACATAAATAAAAGGACCTGATTTTGTGCTTTGAAATCAGTCCTTTGCCTTCTATTTGCTGCACAATGCCATCTGACTTCTTAAAAATTGACTGATCCTTTTTCTTCATCTGCACCTGCTCTGCTTCAGAAATATCACTTAGGGAAATCTTGGGCTAGTTCTGTCTGCTATGACGTTAGCTTTGCCTTCAAGAGCAAGGAAGATGTGAGGTGAAAAAGAAAAAAGAATGTGTAATCCAAAACAAGGAGAGGGAAGTGATTCATTTGAACAATCAGCGCGTTTCAATTTCATTTGACAAAAGAATGAAAAGGCTCCTAGACCAGTGTGTTGGCAAATTTCTTGCAAATAGACACATTAGCTGCTATCATCAGCCTACACAGGCTGCACACTTGCACTACCAAACCACTTAAGTAGGTGCTTTACTTTATGTTTTTTATTGTTTTACCTACTTTGTTGAGACAATTCAGATGTTTAAGTTTAAAGATCCATGTAATTGCTTTGGACTGGAGCTCTATAAAGTGAATTTATTTTCTGTGATATAAGAAGATTCAGCCTACATCATCCCCAGCATTCTTTAGCTGGAGTGAGATTTGAAAGCTGCTATACCAAGGAAGTGCTACTGGCTACAAATTCATGGAGAATAATGGACAGAGAGGCACAAAGGTAGAGGGAAAGGCGCCATTAGGTGACAATTAAGATCTGACAATGTCAGGCTCCCTCTAGATCTCCATCAAGACTGCCTGAATCACCTCCCCTTCTGACTCTGAAAAATGGGTAACACCTGTCAAATTCCCAGGTGTATCACTTATGTGAATTTTCTTTAACTGAAGGGGAATTATTATTTGAAGTTTAAAATAAATTTGCCATGTACTTTTCCACTATTTAATATTGTTGCAAGGCGTTAGATTCAAAGGTAAACCTTTTTTACCGGGATTTTTCCTACAACTTCTTCTAGAAATCATCTCACTGTTATCAATGGTTTGGTCTGTGTGTTTAGTCTCTGTTTTCTTGAATTGCTCAGGTAAAGGGGGGAAGTGCTGTGTGCAGAGGTGAGACACATCTGGGTTGTCTCAGACTCTTGCAGTTTCAACTGGGAGGGAGGGAGAGAGTGGATTTTCACTGAAACTGGTATTTCCAAAGTGTTTACACTTGACCAGCCATGCCTAGCATGGCTAAGACTGAACTGTGTAACTGTCTCCCAGGAGTTTCCCGGACTAAGGACTTCACACTCCAGACCTTTCCTTGAAAGACAGAACTCAGGAGGTTAGACAAGTGAATAGGGAAGCCAAAACAAGAGGCAGAACTGCCTTGGTGCAATGTATTAGCAGTGAAGAACTGCTTTCCCAAAGGATGTTGTAGGAATAGAAGAGAGAAGGTAGACAAGGATCATAGGAACATGGCTTTGTACAAGGAGAGGTTAAATAGACTAGAGCTCTTTTGCTTGAGAAAGAGTTGATTCAAGAGGTTTATAGATACTGAGTGAAATAAAGAAGCTAAATGGAAAATTATTATTCTCTATTTCTTTTTATACACAAACGAGGAGGAAACAAATAGAAGGTCAGGGAACAAGTTCAAAGAAAGCAAGGAAGAAATTAATTGTAGAATTTACTAGTAGAGCAAAAGAGTGGAATGCACAGAAAATGTAATAATGCAAAAGGTCATTGGCTTCAAGGATTAGATAAGATCATAAAAGGATAACTTGTCATGGGGAATTACATTTGCAAATACCTCTTCTGCCTTAAGCTATCTCTGAGCCTGTGATTTCTGAGAGGTATGAAGATGTGAACTCCATGTAAGTTCCCCTGGCCTTAGAAAGAAAGGGCTGCAGGAAAAGGAAAACAAGGAGAAAACAGTGGGATTGACAGATGGGAAAATAGAAGGTGCAGATCACAGGCTCTAAAATGTGCTGGGAAACTAGGAGGAGGCTTGACAGTTCCCACTGCTCCCTGAACATATCTGAGGTAGAAATGGATGTTAAGAGGCCAATAAGAAAAGGGAACAGAAACTGGGCCATCCCAAACTTTTTCCTGCTGATGGTGTGAAAGGCCAGCTTGGATGAGCCCAGGAGGAAGTGATGGGATGGTCTTGGGGACATGTTTGGTGTCTGAGAGGGAGGAGGATAAGAGCTTTGGGAAGACAGACACTGTTGGAAGCAGGGTCCTGGGCTTCAGAGTCCCTCAGGCTGATCCAGTACAGCTATTTTTAATCTCTGCACCTGCAGTGGCACTGCACTAGCTGTGATGCTTTTGATATGGTGATGAGGTACCTTCAGGAAAGCAGAAAAGCAGTCATGAAAGTTTGTCAGAAAAGACAAAGAATCGAGAGAATTTAGGAGTACAGCTGAAAGCTGACACTATCCTTTTAAACGGAGTCTTACATTCTCTAAATAATACATTCAATAAATAGAATCAGCCATTTCCGTGATGATGTAATGTAAGGTTAATCTTGTGTTAAAATGACATATTTGCTCTACTATAATTTATGGGGTTTTTTTTCTCATTTCACAGGATCATTTACTTCTGCCTTCTCTGAGTTAATTCTCAGGATCCTTATCCTTCTGGTAAAACAACAACAACAACAGCAAAANACATGTGGTAATCTGTTCCTGTTGCAATCCTGAGGAAGGACCATTCACTCAGAACTTCTCCATCCTCTCATCATCAGGGATCAGGCCAGAGAGACACAGAAAGATGGAGCTGTACTACCATGCATGTTAAAAATGATTTTACTTGATAAGTGTGAAATTACATCTAATTACAAAGTTAATGTAAGTGAATGTAATCAGATACTTACAATGGGTAATGACATGATATTTACAACTTATAATGATCTTGTTATTATACTGTATATAATGATATTATCAAAATTCCTTCTGAAGTTTTCTCCTTTTTAATTGGCCTTTTCATATAAAAGAAATTATTTTAAATGCTTTATAATATTCTGTATGAAACCTTTAAAGTCAAACATACAGGTTTAAAGATTTATTAAATCTTTGGTAATATCATGGCTATTTACTCTTTTAGGTTTTTTAATGAAAATAGAAAAATGCAACAGCTCTTTTTAAGGTGTGGTGCAAGAAAGCCTTTGAAAAAGTCTGATTTCCATTCTTTTTATTGTATACCACTTGAAGAAGTGAGCAGAATTGTTAATAGGAGGCAGCATGTGGGCAAACCCTTACCTTGGGTAGGAAATGACCTTGGAGCTATTCTCTTGGGTAAGTCATTTTACTTTTTTATGCCTTGGTTTCCCTATCTGTAAATGGGCAATGGTATTTCATTTCTTCTTTAAATTACATCATAATATACAAATGGAAACAGACAAATATCACATAGAAAGGAAATTAAGAATTCACAGAAGGAATGGAGACAGATTTTAATTGGAATGAAGGTGCTCCACTTTAGTAAACACCAGCCTTGCCTAATTTATGAATATTGGTGCATGTCCCCTACCCCCTTCACACAAAGCTCAGATAATTGGTCTTTGTTCAGGGAACTGCCTATGGGTTGGAATAACAGCAGGAGCTCCCTTTGTGAGTGCTTTGGGCCCAGCTCCAAAGGTCCTCTCAATACTGGTGTATTCAAGGCTGCTGCAAACACGAGGCCTGATTCATGTCACCCATGTTACACCACTTCTATGCCAGCATAATTCCATTTAAAGTGATGGACTTGCTCATGCAGCATAATACTGAAGTAATTCACCTGATTTTAGTGAAATTACTCTGGCATAGAACTGGAGTCAAACAAGGACTGATTGGAGACTGTAGGGCTTGAATTTTAATTGTTTTCTTAAGTCTCCCGGGTATAAAATGCTGTATTCTGACCTGTGAGCATTCGACACCTTCTCTGCATGGAAGCAAAGGACCCCAGTGAGAAGGCCAGTGCTTTAATCCTTCTCACCACTGCCTCATGGTCCCTTTTTATGTTAGGATCAAAAGGGCCAAAAAGTGGTTGCTAAGCTTGCTGACAGCACAAGAGAGTTGCCCAACAGGCCAAGTTTCCTTTTTCTTTACTTTGGCCAGTAAGCCTGGGGCAGTTAGAATATAGTTGAGGCTCCAAAAGAAAGGCTCAATCCAAGTCAAAGACCACAGTGCAGCTCCACAACAGGCAGCACCAGCAAACAACTGTCCTTTGAATCCAGAAGTGGAGTTCTAGGTCCGTGGGAAGCATGGCTGTCCCTCGGTCCCTTTCCATTGAAAATGACACAAAGAAGTCTTGCAGAAGCTCTTTTCATCATTTTACATCTTTACTGTAGTGTAATAATGAAGCCTGCCACGCAACATAGTCCGTGCTACAGATGCAAGTGGCTCAGGTAGTTAAAAAGGGAGCAAGATAGAGATAGAGGCTAGGGAAAGCAGAGGTGCTTAACTTAACTGGTGCTGGATGTCCAAAGCAGAGGTGGCTACCCACGAACAGATGAAGGGATACCTCTGACTAGGTATGGCTGACTAACAATAACTTGCATAAGGCTGACATTGCCATTGCCATGGCATGAGTGGGTGCAGCATTAAAAGGGAGGAGGAGAAGGAGGTCTAGGCATGGCCATCACCATTCTGGGGTTGTGTGATCATTCTGGTGTGAGTGATCATTAGATTGCCTCATCCATTGGACCTTTTTCAGCAAAGCAGAAAGCATGCTTACAAGAATGGAAGGACTTAAACCACTGGAAATTACAGATTTAAATCCTTGCAGAAGCTAAGAATCAGGGATCATTTCTGCATACAGAAGTGGATATGAAAGATGAAACAGAAAAAGAGTGTATAGATGTTTTATCATCACAAGAGGACAGAAGGTAAAAAGTAAGACAGATGCTCATCAGGAATAGTGTTTGAAACACTAGGTCTGCTTGTTTGCTTGCTTCTGGGTTTTTTAAAAAATAAATTGAGAGCAGTAGTGGAAGAAAAAGATGTTAAATTAGATTCTGATGACAGACACTTTGCAAGAAGGCTGCAAATTTTCAGATATTCTCTTATGTCAAACACCAGTTTGAATCCAGGTAAATTGTGGAATCAGCCACAATACATTCCCAGAAATACTGCACCAGAAAAATGTTTTCATGATCTCAGATCTCATGTTGCTGATGTACAAGGATGCAGTATTAATCCTAATGAACAACAGAAGAGTTCTTGTATGCAACCCAGGGAACACAAGATCTCCTGTAATTCGTAATTTCCCCACCAGTTTTAAACTGTAGTTGCTATAGTTTGGCACTCACAGCAGGATATTAAAGCAGCAGGCTCCATCAAATTGATGGTACATTTGATCACAATGTACCTTCTTCTAAGCAAGGCAGGAGAGCTGGCAATGCTGTCCTTGTTCAGCAGCCCAAGATAAGAAATGCCTAAATAAAGAATATGCCAAGAAGACAGAGCATGTTTGATATGGGCTCTCCATGTGTATCCTCTGAGACGACTGATGTGCAGATGTAGTCACTGAAAATAAGACAGTACCTTCTTTGATGGTTGAGGATATTATATGGTTTATCCATTGTGCAAGGGTCCACTGTTATAGTATTCAAAATTATTTCCATAATGGGAGGCTATACTACCTTCTTCCTATCTTAGAATGGACACAGAGGGTTTCCATTTGTGCAATGAGAGGAGGTCATTAAGAAACATGCAAAAGAAAGGATGAAAAAGAATAAAGTCATTCACAGGAATGATAATTTCACATTTTCTGCACATCTGTGGAAGCCTGAGCAACTTTGAAACATTTAAGACACCAAGATGCAGTGTGCTCAGTTGGACCAGAAAAGAAAAGGGAAAAAAAAGAAAGATTAAAACAAACCTGAAGTAATGTCCTACATTTCCTAAAGGTCTATTTTCCTAGATTATGAATCATATTAGAAAGAAGCTAAAGTCAGCACTATTTCAAAATCAGAAGTTCACAACACTTGTAAGAATCTACAAAGGGATACAAATGGGATACATTCACCCAGATAGCCAGTTCAGGCCAGGAGCTCACAGGGTCCCACTGGTTCATTTGTGAACACAAGGTGAGCATCCAGTTTGACCAGGAGAAAGGTCACACAACTGAAGGTGTGAAGTGCTACCAGCAGATTAGCCATAGTGCCTCTCTATGCATTTATCAGCTGCTTAGGTAGGGTTCTGAACATCAAAAATATCAATTCAAGCAGTTAGAAAGTTAAACCCTGGCACTGGCATCAAATCAAGGAGTAATGAGAACTGAGGGGATGTTGTCCTAAGGCAATACAGAAGTAAGAAGTGGACATGGTAAAGACTGCTTGAGGGATGATCAAGAGAAAACCATGTAGATACTCTTTAAAGAATAGCTTCAACTGTCATTACATCTTTCAGGAAAGTCTTTCAAGAAAGGGTTGTAAATAATGGGAAAGGAGAGAAAATTCAGAGGGAGACAGTGCCTAGCATAACAGATTATCTACCCAAGAGAATGTGTTGGCCCTCACCCACTCAGAAGTATGAGGCTGAAGAGAAATTATGGGCAGAATTCTTTGGGATAGAGCTAACAATAATGTGTTCAGTTTTTTCTTTGACGGACAATCACAAGCAGTGGGAGCAAGTTACCATATTTGTTGACAGAAAACCAATGTCAGGGAGAAAGCTTACTTAGTAGGTTACAGCATAAATCTGATTAATTCCTAGGGACAGGATGAAGTCTGACCGGAACACTGCAAGACCACCTGCATACAAATAACCAGATTTTCTTAGCTATATAACAAGGACCCAGACCTGTTAGAAGCAGAGATCATGTCTATTAAGTTACAAGGGAGCCTTGTATAGAAGGGAAGGTATATGAAAAGCCTTTAAGTTACTTTTATGATGCAACCAAGGAAAAAAAAAAAGACAAATATTATTCTACCTGTAAGGTTATAGGTTTTGAGTAGAGATGGAAATGATGAATGTAATTGAACAAGATACTTCTGTGTTAAATGACCTGAGTTCAAGTCTAAGCAGATACAGAGGTTTTCTACAGTAATCAGGAAAGGACAGCCTACTTTGACAGAGGAAAAAAAGAGCTTTGTTTGTTTAGCCAAAGAAAACAAAGGTCAAGAGAGGGAATTATTGTGCTCTACAGATATGTCAAGAGAATAAGCATCAGAGAAGAGGGAAAGTATTTAACTAACGAACAATATTGACATAAGAATAATAGGCTAGGAATACACTTAGGCTAAAAATTAGAAAACACTTGGAAACATCAGACCGAAAGGACTTGGGAACAATCTTCCAAAAGGGTTTCTGGACAAAAAAATCCCAGCCACTTTGCAGATAGAGACAGTGATCTGTTCATGCAATAAGATCTGCAATGCAATCAACTGTGAGTAGAGGGAATTTCATTTGATGATTCTGAAGGCATCTTTGAATCCAGTGTTAGAACATAGATGCAGTATGTTAATATCTAATTCTATGCCTCAGCTTTATAGTTTGATAATGTGCAATATTTTGATTCTATTTATATAAAGAATGCATAAAATATTGTGCATATAATCTAGTAGTCATGATATAAACTTGTTTATAACAGATTTTCTTAAAACTAGGGCCTCACAAATACTGACTACAGTTTCCAGAACCCCTGAATATCTAATATAATGGTTTGTTCACACCTACAGTACTCTCTTAAAAATAACGGGTTTAGCACTAAAAATCACTACCAGAAGAATAAAGATTGACAGGCTGATGTCACTCAGCATTTGATGTCTTCAGTATCATATCGTTCAGGACACAAAGCTTGCAGGTGGTAGATAACAAAAAATACCAAATCCAAGCTAAAGGGAACCACCTTCACATTCAGTTTTAGTTTATGCTCAGCAAATAAAACTTGATTCTAACCCTTCATAACAGTCATGTGTAAGTAGAGATTGGAGACTGGCCAGAAAAGACAAACTTGGCCATTTACTGCAAATCTATGCTTTCCTGACTGCATTATTTATGAAAATATTAATTATAAATGAGAAGCCTGCTGAGTATGGACAGAGAGCAGTGAGAAGTGGAGAGACTTCCAAAGAAGGAATGTGATCAGTTTGAGAGCACTCCTTGCTGCAAAGTGTGGCTTGGAGCTGAAAGGTGAATCCCAGCGGTTGCTCTCGGTTCAGACCTGCAAGCTTTGCCCTGTCAGGGAAGGGAAAGAAGCTTCTCAGTTTCCTGTTGCTTCCAGCTAAGTTTCCTCCTGGCAGGGGAGTTATGCATCAGGCCTCCTCTACATTTTCCTCTGACAGCTCACCATTTTGTTTCCAACATCTCTATTAGCAGCAAGATTTTTTCCCTCCACAGTTTTAGTTTCAACAGGTGCCAGGATTTGAACTGGTCAAAGTACAATGATGCATTCTTTCCTAAATTGTCGCTATCACAGCCATAACTATCAAAGTGTTGCCATTCCACTTCCTAGGTCAATTCATGGCATAAATACGCTGTCAAAGGCACAATGATTTATTCATTCCCCTCAAAGATAAGTATCATATGGTGGGGCTCATTATATGATTGATTTCAGCTTATTTGAATGATTGCATTGCTGATGGTGGACGCAAAGGGAGGCATCAGAGTTCTGGGAACTAGACGCATAACACCAGGGTATTTTTCATGGGAGCACTTTCACTTACACTCTACATCTCAGGCTTCAGCTGGGTAATTCATGTCAGCTCCAGTAAGATTGCCAGAGTCTCTTTAAGAAAAACCCTAAAAAATTTCTAAGCCATTTTGGCTGAAAAGTGACATAAGATTTTTAGGGATCCTTGGAAATTTTTGTCTGTCACTCCTGATCTCTCTGATGGCAGTTTCATTAAGTGCCTGCCTCAGTGAGACAACAAACTCCAGGGAACAGAGCAGCCTGGGAGGAACAGAGCTTATGTGGTTTCTCTGGCTGTTGTCAGATCCGTGTCTTTGCTCATCCAGGTGGGAGTTGGAAAAACAAGCAGATGACTTTGGCTCTGCTGAACAAACACAGTGCCCCTCTGTGGTTCCACACCAGCAGTTACTTCAGTGCAGGTAGAGCCTTGTAAAGATGTAAGTGGAGTTAAACTTTGTATTGAAATGGGAAGATTAATTGTTTGGAGGCAAGTGGAAACTTTGTCACGTAAAATAGACAGTGTCTTGAAAGGTACCTATATGGCACATGCAGCTCTCAGAACAGAATGTCGGGATTTGGTCCACCCAGTAAAACACACTTGGTGCTTTGAATAATATATTTTAATGAGTTGTTCTGTAGTGGAAAGCTAAGAACAGAGATATTTTGATGAACCTATAAACTGGATATTTAAAAGAAGTCTAGTGTCCTACATACCACTTCAGCACTTCCAAACATCGAGCCATTCAGAGAGGTGGAGGGTGCACTACATTCCCATTTGAATTCAGAGCAGTAGTGTGTTACTGAAGTAAATCTCCCAGTTGCCTCCACTTCCACTTTCTTTTGCATCATGAAGCAGTCCCAGAGTAAATGAATTGGTTTCCTTTCAAATGGAACGAAACTGAAAGATATGCCCCAGATGTGCACCTAGAGGTTTCTAATCACAAATAGGCAGAGAACTTAGCCTGAATTGACCTTCCCCAAAAATCCCACGGAAATATGCACCTAGAGAACATCTGGTCATCAAGACTAATTCCTCCACAGAGGCACACTCCTGTTCAACCACACTGTTTGCTGAAAGGCACAACCTGTATCAATCTGGTCCTGTGGGCATCATGGTCCAAAAGACTGCTGTGACAAAAAGAGCCCACAGTTCAACACTTCATGAACACTCAGTGCAGCATTTTCTTAGCTTTTCACACAAACACCACTACAGCCTGTCTAAACTAATTGAGTTCTGGGGTAAGTGTATTCACTAAGTGTATTCTGGTGCTGAAGCAATGTTTGAATACAATTATTGATAATAGTTCTGCCCCTATTCTTTCTCCCTTCATGTCAAATCCTTGAGAAATTTGCTGGTTTTTTTAAAGCTGCTTCCCAGTTTTGAGAATCAGTAAAATGCAGCAGAACTGAACTTCAATTAAAAATTTGTTTTTAAATCTTTACCTGTGCACAGAAAAAATTGAAAATGTAAACTCTAAAGAACCAATAGTGAATGAGGGACTCCCTTTATATTTTCTTTTCTACTTTGGGTTCTGGACCTGCTTCCTAAAGTCTTTAGGATCACAAAACTGAATAGTAAACTTTTATAGTTTAAAAATGCACAAACAGTTCTGTTTCATGCCCAGCCTGTTCCCAGGTCCCTCCCCCGCTTTGAAAACATCATTCTGTTTGTACTTACAGCACATTTCAGTTGATTCCCTGGAAATAACTGGGGTCACTGATAGTGAAATATTTTGAAGAAACACATTTTCTCAAGTTTAAAGGGATACCTGCATAAGGATGGTGACATGCAAAGTGATCTTCTGGGTCTGACTTTAAGAGACTATGCTGCTGATGCATGCAGCAGGTGACAGGATGCTGTTTACACACTGTTCTCTGGACCTTCTGATGGCATTGGTTTATTTTCACCTCTCTTCCCCCAGAGTGATGGTGAAATACAGCTTTAACTCAGGGATAGACATATGCAGGATTGTTGTGTTTTACGTCATGGACCATGCAGAAATATTGATGTGGTTTTATCTGCTCAATCTTGAACCAGTTATTATAGCTCTAGAGAACCCTGATATTAAGCTGCTCTTTGAGTTTTATCCAGGCATAATGTGCTTTCAATTGAAAGGCTGGCACTGTGAAGAAGATGCAGAGTGTGTAATCACAGCCATTACAGAGAGCCATCAGTGGAGCCAAACCTACACTTTCCACAGTCAGCAGTAGGCAGCTAGATGAAAAGGAACTATTAGAAACCAAACCCAGTGCCCTATGTGTAATAAATGGCCACAAGAAAGCCTATTAGAGAACTGTTTCCACAAAAAGGAAAAATGCTGTTATACAGAAAAAGAAAAGAGTCGGTGCTGGTTTAGAAAGGTTAACTTTTCAGGATAAACTAACAACATTGATATTGGAAAGCTGCCACCTTTACCATCACCACTTGTATCTTCAAATTCTGCCCTCCAGCCTTTGTAAAGGGGCAGAGTTTATCAAAGGGATGTCTTCATAATTCTCCCTTCTCCCTGCTTGCCTCATTTTTTATTTTCTTTTTATTTTGAAGGTGGATTACCTTTAGGGTTATTTTTAGGTCATTTGTATTCAATGATTAAAGAAGTCAGAGCACTCTAGGTCTTTCTCTATCTTCCCTGCCAAGTGCTTTGGGAAAGTGCAGCTCCTCCCACCTTCTCAGCATGGGGAAACATCAGTGACTTCCCGAGCTGAGTCTCCACAGGGAAGAGAGGAGGTCAAGAGCAGTGTTAATAATCACCTGTGTAAAGAGAAGCAATAGCCAGTGGGGCCAAGAATCGTTTAAAGTCAGTGTTTCTGAGAAGTTTGTATTCATTCACATCCTTTACATGAGAACCAGCCTTTCCCAACAAATTGTGGAATCACAGACCTGGGAAACATCTTGCCAGGTATTTAGCTGAAGATCTGTGTCAGGTGCACTTTTTTGCTAAACATGCTATTTAATGTGTTTTCTAAATCTGTCTTTGATGCTGAGGTCTCTGCAAGCTCTGTAGGGGACAGAAATTATTATACTCCTCCATGTGAAGGGATTTCTGCCAGTTTTAAGCAGTTAGTGGATGCAAACAAAACATTCATAGCAGAGAAATCCTTGGAGAGGTGAACTTTCCCACTGGCTGGATCATAAGGATCTGGTTCAGTATAAAGGTTAAAAGTGGGATAAAGAGAAGAAAAGGGATGAGAAAAACTCTGCTTTTGAGATCTTAGAGCAGCACTACCAAGGCAGGTACTGCCCTGCCCAAATCCCTTTTTGCTAACATAACATCACCCTCAGCCCATACATGACACCTTATGAGGCTTGACATTTCCCCCCGCCCTTTTTTTTTTTTTTNCAGATGTGCAAAATGTATTTCAGGAGCTAACCTGAGTATTGCAATATGATTAAAGCTAGGATTCTTCAGTGGCCTCTGCTACATAACCTGTTCTCATGGAAATTCCCTGGTATTTGGATGACCTCCTCCCTTAGGCTTTTTAAAAAATCCCAGAAGAACTATGACTGAACACCAGAAAAGAGCACTCTTTGAATGCTAATGAAATTAATCTAATCTTCATTAAACAACTGAAAAAAAAGTGCCTTAGGGTTGATATTGCCCAAAGTATTGTAAACAGAACACATAGTTATTAAGAGGATTATGGTAAGCTCTTGTGAGAGGAGCAAACACAGGAGTAGAAACTGGAGTCCTGGGCTGAAATAATGGCTGAGTTATTTCTAGAGATTTATGCACAGTGAAATAATAGATTTTACAAACAACACCCCAGATATCCAAAGGAGCTCACCCCAAAGAAGTTTAACTCAATTTTTGCAATGAGTTCACTTCAGTAAGCTGAAGAACCCTTGAGTTCTTCAAAACATTTCATAATGCAGCTCAGTTAAGTGATTTTTATGTACAGCGGCACTCCCAGTACAGGCAGAAACATTACTTAACAGTGCTGTAACATTTGCTGTAAAATTAAATGAAATTGTTATTAATTTAGCCCCTTAAAAATGGAGCTTCACTTGCTTTTTCAGGCTAAGAGTTTCAGAGAATTTTCATTTCCAGAAATTTCAGTTTATTTCTGCATTTTCAAACAGTTTATCACCTCTCTTATGCAAAGCCCTACTGGCTCCTTAAATATGTGCATTTACTCTTATCTGCAGCAGATGTTTTGGTTTGGCAGGCAATCTCAGGGCAGATGTTGGCCCCCAAAACCTTACAATCCCTAAAGAAGGAGGTAGTGCTTCTCAGTTTTTGTACAACTGGGTGAAGGTTGACCTATGATGTGGGACACCAGCCAATTCCCTTTTCCACCCAAATCCATTTTACCTCAGTGAGGTATGGCTGCTTTGCTTCCCTGCCTCTCCCATCCAGTTTGCTGAGGGTGCTTTTCTGTATGGAATGCCTCCTTGGCAGAACATAAGGAATGGGACTGAGCATGGCTTTCTGATCCCATGGGTGCAGATTGCTCTTGAACAAACCAAATCTCGAGGTCCTGAGGTTTGCTTGTGCTTCTTATCCAATGCTGAGTGTAGGTAAAATATAAGACTGTGTAAGAACATGCAAGATCAGGGACTGGCAATCAAGTTTTCTGTCTCCTGTAATATCCCTTGTTCACTCCTACACTCCTTCTCCGTTAATCTTTTAATATTTCTTGTACAAAGGAGATGTTTCAACTGGGAAACTAGAGAGAATTCCTCCCACTCCCTACATTCACTCCAGAGATACTTGTATTCCCATGATATGTGCTTTTTCCAGATTGGCTTTTTCCAGATTGGCTTTTGCCACATTTTGAGGTGCATTCTCTAACCACCACTGTTTTTCACCTTGTAATGGCAATGAAAGCATCATTTGGCTCCACATTTTAAAGAATGAGAGCAATTCTTCCTCTGTTTTTCAGACCTATTTTTGAGGGGAAAATAGGACAAGCACTGAGTGAGCTGGTAAAGGCAGGAGTTTCTGATCACAGCGCCTTGAAATTTGTACCTACTTGTTCTTACAGTGGGGGTGAAGAACATGGGCACAGAACAGAATCTTTCTAAATGTGGTGACAGGCAAGGGATGCTGCAGAAAGAGCATTGCTGGGAGATGTGGTCGTGGTGGTGAGAGGGCAAGGTGTTTGTGGGTGATCCCAGCACAGCCAGACTGCCATCAGTGCTGTTTTCCTGGGGGTGGTGCATCCTGCCTGCCTTGAGGAGCCTGACATTCTGGGGGAGAAATCTTCTCTTCATAAGCTACCTGACAAGCTTTACGAACTCATTAGAGGAGGCAGTGCCTGGCAGAATTTTCAGTCATGTAAGACTGGTAAATGGTTACAACATGTTACTAGTTAAAGGGCATAAAGAAATTGGGGAATATAACAGCCAGCGAGATGGGTAAAATATGATGATGTGTAGCAAGAGCACAACATATACCTTTGTACCTGATTTTCTTGGCAGAATACAGCCTCACCATCCTGTTGCACATCAAACAAGTCACTAGAATTTGCATTTGTTCATTCTGCATAGTGCATACACAGCTTACACATGCTAGTCACACATAGGGGCAAGGCAAACAAAACTCTCCAAACCCTTATGACCTCCCTGCTATAGCAGGGATTAGACAGAACTGTTGGCAGTGTTAGGCACCCTTCCTTAAGAAACATCTAGTCATTCCTGGGAGGATTTAAAGCTGGCATGTAATACACTTCCACTAGCCCCTAGTTACACAGTCAAACCCCAGTCTGTGCCCATACTGACCAGGGGGCTCCATGTAACTTCAGGCAAAAGAGGAGGGAAAAGGACAGCAGACGTGACCCAGGGGCTGACCTCAGATGATTCTGCTCACATTGCTCTCCTAAGGATTGAGCAAACACTACCTAAAGATTCTATTTTAAATCTGAGGTCAACTACCTCTCTTTTAGGCTAAACCTATATGAAAGTTGCATGGACTGGAGAACAAACAAACAAATAAACCGGGCCCAATGAACAGTCCACGCACTAACCAGTTCAGAGTCAAAATATGCAGCTGGACACCACTGGAAAGGAAGTATAATGGGACAGGACTTCTCTGAGGGAGCTGGGTGTCAGAGAAAAATAGTGGGGAGGCCAAAGAGTCACAGACAAAATGTGAAAAGACGACCCAAAGACACCAAAGTGCAATATTTGTAGCAATACCCTGAGAAAACCCACTTGTGAGAGCAAGGACAAAAGTTCATGTGTGTTTTTAGGAATGAGGACAACCCAGTGACTTGGAATAGCAAGCAAAGGCCTTGCCTCTAGATACTTAGGGCCTCTTATGTTTACTTAAACAGGACTTTGTATTACTCTTCTTTGTGGCTAGATCTGACCTTACCAAAGATATCTGTTTGCTTGATAATTAACATGGTGGTGACTGTGAAGGTATAATACTGGTCAAGGATTCAAGTGCAAAGAGGAGATTCAATTCTTTTACTTTTCAATTCAATTCACTTTTACTGGCAACTTGCTCTCGTGTATTGAAAAGTTCACTTTGGTTAGCACTTGGTGAACTTTCCCTCTAATTACTGCATGTCATTAAGGTCATACTACCCCTTTATCCTAAGGAGAAATCACTAATGACTATCCAAGCCACACTTGCTACTCATGTCACCAAGTCATTGCATACTATAATCTTTAGGTAATTTAATGCCTGAATTGACTTGGATCTAAGCTTAGGCTTTTTTACTACTTGGTCAGGATTGATCTATAACTCATTTATGCCATGTGTAAGGAACACTACAATATGATACACGTGTTTCTGTCCAAAAAACAAAAAGTAATCTGATCTTACTAAGTCTGATGATCTGCAGGTCCATTGTCCACTAGATGTGTTTGAATTAGATATTTAAATTATGCTTCACCGTCCCCTAATGTCTTTGCTGTACACAATGGTAGACAGAGGAAGTTCAGCAGTACCAGGCCGGACAGATTTCAAGGAACAGTCACCCACCAATGGTGATGATAAACAACCTTTTACAACAATTATCTAGTTAAAACACCATTAGCAATTAATGACATGTGTCAGAGAACTTACTGAACTCATTTAAGACTAATTTACTGACCATAAAAATATGGCATTAAGTATTTATGGATCATTAGCTTTTATTCCAGAATGAAATATTGCTGTCTGAAACACTCAAAAACTGTTGGAAAAAAAATCACTCATTAAAACCATATGAAATTAAATGAAATAATGACAGGAGGAAAGGGAATGGAGGCATGGTTTCTAAATGTTTCAGTAGTGGAAACTAACTTGTGTCACTGAATGGATGAAGATTGCATTTTCAGACAAGATTGAAATCTACACAGTTCAAAAAAAATTGTAATGTGCAATAAATCCTTCCTTTTTTAATGAAGAACATTATATCCTTGATCAAAATTCTTATCATGGTCTATTAATCACAGCCAGTTATTTTGAGACACTGATACAGAGACTGTAACAATGTTAAAATTAATTATTTCCTTCAAATTGGTAATACATACATGCAAGTTTAGCAGCTACTCCAACCTCATATATATTATTTCACATCTGTCTTGAAGACAACACAAAGCTATTAGAAATTAATTGTAACTACCTATAACTTCTACTTCACTGTTGCTCAATGAGACTAATTCAGAATGGAGCTTCACCTGCTTGAAATAGAATTGTAAATGTCACATACTCTAAAATTCTACAGAGAGCTTTTAAAATAAGATGAAATACTTTCATCACTCTGCACTGTTTCTATAGGAAACTTGGTTTCCTGAAAAACTGACTTTTGCACTCTGCAACAAAGCACATTTTCTAGATTCTTCCAGATTGAGACTATAAGGTTTGAAATACACACTTGAATGGCCAACTCTCTTGTCATTCACATCAATTTCATTATGTAACTTCTGTAATGTTTTGTAAGCTACCTCTGAAGTACAGCACAGGGAAAGAATTTGGCTTTAACTAGATTGGGGAGTTTGATTTATAAAGTAAGAAGAAGGGAATTTTGGCAAGCCTCATATTTAATCTGCCTAGTATTTGCTATTATAAAGCTTTATCTGCTTTTCCACAGAAATTCAGGTGTCCCTGTGATTTGCA
Organism: Hylia prasina; assembly: GCA_013397195.1. Taxonomy (NCBI): domain Eukaryota; kingdom Metazoa; phylum Chordata; class Aves; order Passeriformes; family Sylviidae; genus Hylia; species Hylia prasina. Next base: position 215,069 of record VYXD01006588.1, read on the forward strand.
GAAAGATTTTGATTTTTGACAGGAAAAGAACCAATTCATAGGATAAGCTAGTGACAACATTTAAAATTCAGTTGCATAGTTTCCAAATCAGAGTCCAAACTGGAGTATGGAGGGGTTTTGGAAAGACAGCATCACCTGGAGAAAGTCAAGACAAACCATCCTGGGCTGTCTGTCTGTCAAGAGCTCAAGTATCTTTTAGAGTAGAGACAGGTTCTTCTGTAAAATTTAAAGCCTCAGGGCAGAAACTGCCACAGCCTGAGAGGCTTCTGTGTCCCCTCAGTGACCCTTCAGGTAAGTGCCCTTAGTATCCAGAGCAAAGTGGAATGGAGGGAAGGGGGAAAGGAGAAATGGTGCAGTGTCCATGCAGCCACTGGGTAGGAAAGAACGCAAAGGTCCCTGTCCCAGAAGAAAAGCAACACACAGCAATAAAATGATCCAGTGTAACTCTGTACCTTTAAAATGTGTGCAATCAGTAAAGAAGAGTTCACAGAGTTGTAATGCCACCATATTCTTTGAGCATCGGGGTAAAGGACCTTATTTCACCCCAGATAAGTAAGTGTCCATTGCACGCATAACTGATGCTTCTAGGACAATATGTATTTGTCAAGAAATCAGATTTGGCAGCAACTCCCTTCCTTTCCCAATACATCCCATCAGCTGGTTATGCGAGGCTGCAAAACCTTCAAAGCAAGCCAAACTGGGAAAGCTTTATGGTATCAGCTCTGGATCTGAAAACAGGATGGTAAATTTGATAAAGAGATGATCAAAAGGAACACGTTTTATGGTTTCCTCAACATTTATTTTACCAACTCAGCACAAACTTCAGCAAAACCTTTTTCTCAGTCTTAAATTTGCCTGTGTTACTGCAGCATTTATCAGGACTAAATACAGCATTTATTAGGGTGCAATCCTGTTGTTATTTGGGCTTTTGTAAGTGCATAAGAAAGATTAAAGAGGGACACAGATTACTTTTTTTTTTAAAAATTAATACAGAGTATTTTCAGGCTATCAGCTGATTTTCAAGACACTATGTATTGTATGCTTGCAGATTTAACAGGGCTTTATTTTTACTTACTTTTGAGCAAAAAATAATTCCTCAGAATTCACCTGCTAATAATTATCAAATCATTTTACAATATGTAAAATTGTTCCTCTTAATTCTAGGAATTCTCTGCCACTTAAAAAATGCCTCCAGGATATTTCAAACTTAAAGTCATAGAAAAGCTTAAGTTGGAAGGGACCTTAAAGATGGGACCAATGATTACATGCCTTGTCAGAGTGCAGCTGTAATTTGCAATACAATGTTACTCTAGTTTGGCGGTCTAACTATAGAAATCAACATGGTTTGTTGTATTTTCAAAATTCAAATTTTATTAGATTCTTCACAAAATTATGCTTTGGAAGAGTGGTAAACATTTTCACATAGAACAGGCAAAGGAACGTTTATGTACAGCTTTGACCAAAATTCTGTTCCTACAGCTGTACTATAAAAACTGATAGTAAACTGCTCAGATGTGAACAGATACGAAATAGAAATAATTGTCACAGAGATCATGGAATCATAGAATGGCTTGGGTTGGAAGGGGACCTTGAAGCTCATCTAATTCCAGCTCCCTGCTGTGGGAAATATCACCTACTGTATGAAACAATTATTTTATTTCACTAAAAAGTTAAAAATCTCTATCTGGTGTAACTCTCCTTTCAGATAGAGCGTGTAAGGAAAAAGATTCCAGTAGTATCCTTTGGTTTTGGCAGGATCTGATCCTCTCTCTGTGAAACTGTAAGATAATATAATTGTGTTATAGTGAAATCAGCTCAGTGTGAGAGGGTTTAAAAAAAGATGAGGAAAAAAATGGTGCATAGGAGATGGAGATGTAACAATTTTTCTTTGAGAAATTTAGAAGACCTGCCATCACCTCTTTAGGCTGTTATTCTGAGACCACTTGTTCAATCTCCTTACTAGTTCACTGTGAGACTGTGTGTTATTAATAATAACATTCTCAGGTTATTATTAATCTAGTCTGAGATATAATTCTTCCCAGGTGTGGCTGAACATATAGCTTCTCATCCATCTGTAGCATTTGTCATAATTCTGTGAGACCTTTAGTAGGTGGTGAAATAAGGATTAATTTAATATATTTGCGTGCACATGTGTGTGCATCCATGGTTTACACTTTTGATTTGGGTTATAAAAAACTAGAGAGATAAGAACCACAGAAAATAATATTAAAATTTATCTTATTATTTGTTCTTCTCCTCTGTCTTTTTTTTTCCCTTTCTCTTTTTATATGTAAAATGAAGTTTATGATAAGAAATTGAGGTTACTTCCTGTTTATGAAATAAGAATTTTCCTCTTTGCTGAAGAAATGGATTCTGGGGGTCATTTGGGTATTATTTCATTAACTCAAAGGCCAAAGACCTTCTAGTATATTAGCATAGAGTGTAATTATTACTAAATTAAAAGTAAGTACCCTTGAGATATTGTGGGCCAAATCCTCAGCTGGTTTAACTCAGCATTACTCCACTGAAGTAAGAGCAAGGTGATGTGCATATTCACTGAAAACAATCCAGCATTGATTATAAAGAGCCCTAAGAATGATTAGCTTAGTTATTGAGAAATAACTTCCAAGCAGTTAACTCCATCTACTTTAAATTATTTTAACTAATTTGGAGCACGTAAATAAATTTAATTGATTTACCTATACAGCAGTAATAGAGACAAGGAGGCTTCTTCGGAGGGTAACTGAGAATGGTTATCCATTTATAATAAATGGTTATCCATTAATACCAGGGCTGAAATTAGTTGATTATGTTCTCTGTCAGGAGATAATAATGTGATTGCATTCCCAAACAGATGTATGACTTAGCACTTGCTCACTGATGCCAGAGAGCGAAGCCAGAAACAATTTCTATGGGCTGATGTCACACACCATATAATTGTAGCTAAAAATTATGCTGCAGCTTATCTTACCCATCATTTGTCCCAGGGCTTTAAGAGGGGTTCTGAAAGTTACCATCAGCACAGAGTTCAGCATGGTGCTTCCACGTTTTCTCCTGGTAAAATTTGAAGATGTAGTGAAATGTTATTCATCAGAAGTGTGATGATGGAAATCCCCCCCAGGGAGTCACTTTTTTTGTGTTCCTTCACAGGGAGACAACAAACACACCTGCTTGCAGATGCTAATGCATTTTTTTCCTCTAACAGCTCTTCATCCTTGTACCAAATGAAGATTTGTAATGTTCTGAGCAATAATTTCTAGAGCTTCTCTTCAAGACTTTCCTGCTAATATCTCTGCTAAAGCCATTCTGCTGTCAAGTTATCAAATTCTTGTTGATCTTCCCTTTTTGGACATCACAAACTGATTCCCATGCTCTCTATACACGCCTTCTGCAGCATAGCTCAAGGCCTCTCAACAGTGTAGACAATACTGAACGCTGACAGCTTTCAAGGAGAAAGGCTAAATTCAGACTTTGCTTGCAAGATGGAGAAAACTGACATTGCTGTTCCTGTCCTGCTGCTTGTGGGATCTCCTTCTTCCTTCCCAAAATAGCCATACCCTACTCATCCAAATCCTTTTCTTGGTGGCAGCAACAGTAGCTGGCAGCCTGGCTTTCTAGGACACTGTCACAGCGCTGGGAGTAGCCAACAGCCATTTAGCTGCCTCCAGCCTCCTCTGCTTACCCATCACAGAACTCTCTCTGCTTCTGCATGTTGAAGGACTGCTGTGTTTCCTCCTTAACTTGGTCTTTCATTCCTGTGTCTTTGTCTGCTAGCTTCCCCTTAAATTTTTCTTGGTGTGAAGTGCGTTGAGCAGGTGGGGCATTGAGGTGCAGTGGAAGCCTGACTGACTGGAAGTGGATCACAATCAGCCTGTTGTTTCTTATCATGTCATTCCTCTGAGTTTCATCCAGAATTAGATTTGCCTTATTTTTTTTTTTCTCCGGGAGTGTCACAGATTCTACTCATATTCACTCAGCAAACTGCTGCAATAGCAGGTCTCTTTCTGATGGTTTGCACTCCAGGTTTTCATTTTGTAATTGTATATCTGTTTTTCCTTTTGGTGTAGTGCTCTGCATTTCTTCACTGAATTTCAAGTTTGACATCCAATGTATCAAGATCAATTACTTTTCTGATACTGTCTTTCCTTATGTGCCTAAAGTTATGTCATCACAAACACCTTAAGTGTATTCTATTCTGTCACCTGAGTAATTCATGAACACATTGAATCAGACTGGACCTAGGAAAATTCAATGCAGAATCTTGTTTGAATTATAACTACACTGATAATGTATTGGACTTTTTTGCTTTAAATGCATTTTCAGCCATTTTATGGGGATTTTATTCAGCCTATATTTCTGCATTTTGCTTATGGCAAGATAATGCAAAAACAAACTCAAAAAAATGTACTAAAGCATAGGTATATCATAGGTATTACTATGCTTCTGAAAGGGGTGAGTAGATTGATTTGATGTGATTTACTCCTGACAAACCTTTGTCAGCAGTTTTAATCACTTTCATATCCTAAAGATGTTTATACATTGAATATTTGATCCTTTGTCTAATTTCTGAACACTGAATGAGGCTATGGTCTCTTATTCCCCCTTTTTAATGATAGATACTATGCTGACTTCTCTGCAGTATTTTGAATTTTCTCCTTCCCCTTCTGAAGTTGTCAAAGATAGTTCTAATGCCTCAAGGATTGCTTTAGGTGATTCTTTAGGATGTCTGTGGTGAATTTAATCAGGAACAAACTTAAATACATCTGCAATAACTAAATGGTACTAAACCTATCCCTTCTCTGTTCTGGCCTTCATAGTGTTCTCTTTTAAATGAATTGCAGTAACATTTGCTCTCAGTGAATCTTTTTCATGAAGACTGAAGCAAAATGGGAAGATTTGGCTTTCTTTATGCCTGTTACTTGCTGTCCTCCCCTATTAAATGGTGAACCTATACTTTATTTTATCTCCCTCTGATTTCAAATGCAGGTCCTTATTGAATTAATTAATTTTGCACTTAGCACTTCTAATTTTATCCTCCATGCTTACATTGCCTCATTATACATATCCTATGGGTATAGATGAAGGTGTTTAATTTATTTTACCAGAGTGTTTGAAAGAGCCCCTTACTCTTCGTTACCACCCCACTGGAAAAGGTTACTGCATCCATAGCTGACATGTTCCTACTTTTTCACTGGGTGGGTTAGTGTAAATCATTGCTACAGTGAAACACAAAAGTGATACTGAAATACCCATAGTCATATCTTGCTTTTCCTATTTGTCTTTTGGTTTTCAAAGGACTCTGTATTTTCATCTTGCTCTTCCTACTTCCTTCCACATTGACATTTCTGATGTTGTGCTTTTCATGTAACATTTTTCAATAGCTGCCAGATCTTTGACAGTTCTGTTCTCAGAATTGCTTATCCAGGAATACTTACTTCAAGAAAATTCCTTAAGTTTACAAAATACATTTATTTTGAAAAGCACGATTAGTTATAGAAAAATTAAATGTAGATATTTACAAACCCTGGAGTTAACAAAATAAATATATTTCTAAAAGAAGGCTAAAATATTTCTCCCAGAGGCCTGTAAAGCACACACCTTTTATGAGAATCAGAAGTTTGAAGACTTTTTTTGCAATGAAAAAACTTTTCAGACACTTAACTCAGACTACCTTTGGTTCACATGCATAATTGCAATTTGACATGCATTCTAAATGAGCAGACATGTAAAGTAGCAAAAATTGTCTTAGAAGTAATGCATTTCATTCTCATATTAGTTTCTGCTTGTCCTCTATAAGCCCTGATTTGCATAGCAAAACTGAGTGGCAATGAAAGGTTTAAAGTAAGAAAGTGAGCTTTGTTGTTGCAGAGCTCTCAAACTTGAGTGTGAAACATGGGTGGTCTCATTCGCTATTCTCAGCCTTTTCCTTGTCTTGTGAAGCAGTTGTCAGAGAACTTTTCAGTCTTGTCATGACATGGGAAGTACAGCTACAGTCCTGAAGCAGCGAATATTTGATCAGATGCTGTTGCTAACAATGTAGAAGGAATCGGTATATTGGAGGAACCAATCAATTATACATTTAAAAGAAACTAAAAGTAGCTTCTGAGAAAGATGCTCATTGTCTTTAACCTGCTACATGCTTGTAGTGTTATTGAATACCTTTGGACTTACTGGTTCAGAGGATAGCGCTGTTCTATGCTTAAAATTATTTATCAGCCGTCATCCTATTGATATCTAGATAAGAATTCTACTATGAATTCTTTAATTGTTAACTTTTTCTTGGCTGGGGAAAAGAAATTCTTTTACCTACAAGTCAGAGTGACATGGTGAGATTAATTAGAACTCAATATACTTGAAAATACTGCTGCAAATGTGTACCCATACTGAAAGCTTAAGGAAAATATCAGCTTAGAATGAAGGAGAAAGAATTTTGAAAGAAAAACCTGTTTATTTATTCTTTTCCAAGATTTTTTCCACTTCATCTAGGGGGAAATGATTTCAGCTGTAATGCCTGTGACATCAGTACTAGAGATTTCTTCTAGGAAAATACATTGAACTAAGTTTTTCTATATTGTACTTCATTAAAGAGGTCAGTTTTGAGCTGGCAAGTAGTCAATTAATTCCAGTTGCAAAAGAGTAAGCAGGATCTCAACCTCTTTAAGAGAAGGAATATAAATGAGAGATTTTAAATCAGCTAAATCTGATTAATTTCTTCCAAGGATACTTAAAGAATGGACAGATGAATCACATGGCTGTTCAGTTATTTTTGAGAACTTTGGATGGGTGAATGAATTGCCAGGAAATTGTCTGTGGACAGCTGTGGTTTCTATCTTTAAAAGAAATGGTATTAAGAAATCACAGACCACCTGATTGAGTGCAATTTCTAAAAGAAATGAGCAATCAAATGAATTATTTCTAAGCACCTGAGAAATAAGGAGATGAGGAATGGCCCCCATTGATTTGGCAAGAACAAACAACATGAAACAAATATATTTATTTCTCAAAGTGGGTAACAGACCTAGCTCACTGAGAAGAAACAAGAGATGTTATCTTTTCCAGATCTTAGTAAAACTGACACTGTCTCACATGATATTTACACAAGCAAGCAAAGGAAAAATATTAATGACAAAGAAATCAATGGTCATGTAGGAAATGAGTTTGAAAAGTGTACTGAGGCAATAGTTAGTGATGCTACACTGTCAAAATGGAAGGCTAAATCATATGGACTTTCACAGAAGTCTGTCCTGGTTGTTGTGCAATGTGATACTCTTAATAACCTGGATGGTGAAAGAGAGGAATGTCCATTTTAGCACTGCAAGGCATGTATATCATTTTATTGAGCCTGTGCCAGAGACAGGTATGAATACTTTTGTTTATTCTGCCTTCTTGCTGCAGCCAAGTAGTCAGAAATACAATTATGCTAGCTTTCCCACTTAAGAGAGTTCCTCCTCTAAAAAATACACCCTGCATTATTCTAGGAGGAATTGGGCAACCCCAGGCTGGGCTCCCAGAGTGAGGTGCAGAGTCACTTTTCCTCCAGTAATGGTTGCTGGACTCCTCTACTCCCCACTCCTCTACGATGAAACTCCCCACACTCAATAAACATAGCTGCATATTCACCAAATTAATGTAAATGTTGCTGATTGTGTGCTGAATGTGTGGGGAGAGCAGGAGCAAGCACACTGTTCAATGGCTGTGTTCATGTCAGTCATAAAAAAATTAGTAGTCTGCAGAACTGATGAGCATTTTCAGATGTGACATTGCAGCCAATTGGATCAGTTGTCTGACTGCCAAACACATCATTAATTTAGACATAATGGCAGTGAAACAATCAGCAAGTAAGGGGGGATGGGTCTGAAAGGCAAAAGCCAATAGGTTTCATAAAAAAAATCTAAAGCAAAGAAGGATTTTGTTTGGCTTTGTTTGCTCTCATTTGCTGGTATGTTGAACTCTACTAATTGATTCCATTAATAGGAGACCCGTCTTTGTGAGGAGACTGGAGTTTTAAGGACAAATGCTTTTACAGGTTGAGTATATTATAAAATTGATGCATTTGGCCTCTTAGGCAAGATGCAAAACAACATCCTTGAAGTTCCATTAGCAGAACACAGTGTTTATATGTACATGATCCCCATAAGGACTTCCTTACTAGCATACTTTAAAAAATAACCAAAAGTTGAGAAAACTGCAAGCAGCATCCCTAGGGGAAGGATATCTACCACATTCTTCCAACAGGAAGATGTGCCACACTTTCTGTTAGACAGTGGAAATTTCTAAATCCTGTAGAGCTCAAGGTCTATGGTCTGCTTCCCTGTTCTTCAGCAGTGCCTCTAAATGGCCATACCATGCAGTCAGGCATGAACTGCTCTGTTTTGCAAAGCCAGTCAGTGTAAGTTTTTAAAGGGACCTTTTTAGGACAAAAATGAATATTTCCATTGTAAATTACAAAAGGCAAACTCTCTGAGGGATAATGCCTCCTTTTGTTATGTTCAAGATGCTACTGTCTACGAGGAAGGCATTTGCTTAGAATGATATTGATATTCTGCATCTGAGTCACCAGAAGTCAATGGAATAAGTGGAATTTTTCTTGTGGATTTATAATATCCACAGATAAAGAAAACCACTGGATTCAGACATTCAGGGCTCATGAACTCCATGTGTTAGACAGAATAAAAGATTATGGACAAATGTATGGTAGAGTTCAGTAAATACTACTGGACTGTCCTCCAGTGTATTGCCAGTGAGATGGTCCATGCTCAAACCTATCTACATTGGAGCAGAAAGAAGTGATCTTGTGTTCCTTCCAGTCCACTGTCAGGACACTCTCAGTGCTGCATAAGACCATACTGTATTCAATCCTTTACATTCTTGAATCAGCTTGTTTCCTTTCAATCCCATATGGAAGAATAATGCTGACAATTATAAACAAAACACAGGTCATCAAGACATGGCCTTAATACAAGCCATGTAGAACATGTAAGAATGCTGGTAATGCTCAGCCAGGTTTATACTCTTCCTAGCAGAGAAAAAATTACATGCAAAACCACAGCAAAGGTACCAAGAATAAATTAAGACTGATGCAATTCATAGAAGAACAGTTAGATCCAGTGTCCTAGTTTCAGCTGACATAGAATTTACTTTTTTCTTAGTAGCTGGTACAGTGTTGGGTTTTGGATTTAATATGAGAATAATGTTGATAACATGCTGGTTTTCTACTAAGTAGTGTTTACCCTAAGTCAAGGACTGTTCATTTTCCACGCTCTGCCAGTGAGGAGCTGCAAAAAAAGCCATGAGGGATCCTGGCCAGGAACGCTGAAATAGCATTTTGTAGTATAGAGTGTCATGCTTGGTATATAAACTGGAGGGCACATTGGCTCAAATCATTCCCTGCTCAGGGAAGGATGGGCATCTGTTGGTGGGTGATCAGCAAATGTATTGTCTGTCACTTCTCTGTCTTGGGTTTTATGCCTCTCTCTCTTTTTCTTATAACAATAACAAAACTGTTCTTACTGCAAACTATTGGTTCTACCTTTTTTCCCCACTTGGTGGGGAAAGAGGGAGTGGGTGCATTGTGCTTAGCTGCCAGCTGGCATTTATTGTGTGAGTCCAGGCAGAGAAACCTGTAAGTAGTGTGCTTCTGGAAACCATTTGACTACATGAGACATTACAAAATATTCCAGTTATTGTGTGAGTTTAATTAATTGAGTGTGACAGGTCCCTTCATCAGGGTCTGCCACTCCAGTAAACACCAGGGGATGTCCTGCTTCCAGTTTGTTATAACTTTTTGTTATTGTCTGGTTTCAAGGGATCGCAGGCTGGATTTTGTTGTATAAAAATTGGCATTAGTCATATCTTACTTATGGACAATCTCAAATTTTTTCAAAGTTAAAAAAGAAGACCTTCTCATTCTTGGAAGATCCTCCCTGTGCATCTATATGCAATCTAAATGGTAAACAGTATGCTGCTGTGTCCAAAATATAAAGAGTGATGGTCTAGCACCCATGGAAAATATTAACTAAATAATGTATCCTGCCACTTCAGAATTTGTCTCCATGAAGGACTGAAATGGTTGAAAAGAATGTCTGATTGTAGAAGGAAAAAAGGAAATTCCATCAACTCCTGAAGTTCACTCTCTGTGAAGAAAATTGTGGTTTTGGAAATTACTATCTATAACATATCAGTGATATATTTGAATGTCTGTAGAGTGGATTAGCAAAGAAGAACTTGCAATTGGACAACATTTTTACAGGCAGAATGCAGTGGCTGTGTTCATTTTACCTGGCTTTAGGTCCGCAGTGAAAATGGCTGTGTGTGAATCATTTGTCTTATTGACGGAGGAAAATTGGCTCCTTCAGAACTTTCTTTCCAGATCCAAATACATCAAGTTTTTAATGAGATTTTGGAACACAAAACTGCCTTTTTGAAAAAAAAAAACCCAAACCTGTGTTAAAGGACATGTCTTATGATCAAACTCTGCTATTCCACAAGTAACAATAATAAGGAAAGGGTTACATGCATAAAAATAAAAGTATAAATGTCTGCTTCCAACAGAATGTTCTCAAAACTGCTCACAAGGTGGCCTGTTAGAAAGACAGTACTTTTAAATAGGACCATGATTTTTATTCCAAGTTGATTTAATTTTATTAGTTTTTTCAGTACTGTTGCTGTTACTTAAGTGTCAAAATCTTACTATTGGAAAAAAAAATCACATTATTTAATAACATAAAGCTGAAAATATGTGGAACAGCTTCTGACAATTGCCTTCTATAATTTCAAACTTTTATTTTGTTTAGAAAGATAGCACTTCTTGATAGAAACAAAATCTTCCAAAACATGGATGCTGCAGCGCTATTTTCATGAATCTAACAGGCGTTCAGACTGAATCAATAGTTCTACGAGGAGTGCAAACTTTACCATTAATCCTAATGGGCTGTTTACTTTGAAGCCCATTTATAACCTTGTAAACATAATTTTTATTACTTATTGATTTACTGGCTTGCTAGAATGAGAGTTCAATTTTTTTTCTGTAACAAAGTGTGGTTTTTGAGTGTAGTTTTAAGGCTGTGCTCTCTCCTCTATCTGGTACTCACCCTGGCAATTTCGCCAGTACACCCCAAAAAACTGGGCTGATTTTCCACTCAAAGTCACACTTATAAAAGTAAAGATCTTCCTTAGTTGTTAGGTAGGAGATCTGTTTACCCCTAGAAGCCAATGCCCATGAGAAGTTCAGAGAAAGGAGGGAATAATCAGCAGTCTTGGCAAATACAGCCCCCAAGCTGACAACTGAGAAATCAAAAGCTGGCAGCTGGTTTCCACCAGAATCAGAACAAGGCCTGGTGGTGTTTGCTTTGCTCTCAATGGCAATTCCTTGAGTGCTTCATAATGGTGCCTGTTGATGTGAGGAAATAAGGATGTCAAATAACAAATAAGGAAATAACAAAAACTTTAAACTTCGGCAGAGTAGACAGGAGCAGCATCAGCAATGAAAACATAAGAAACTTATTCCTGCATGTAAGTGCAAATTTTGGTGGAGGCAAGGTAGATGAAACAATCTAAACCATTGCCCTCTTTCATTGCTGAACATTCTTGTAGGAAGCTTGAGTTTTTCAGACTGGAGAGTGAATTTCTTTTTTACGTAATATGAACCTTCACTAATATTTATTTCTTCAACACAGTTACATGTAACACATGGATATGCATCTGTATCAATTTGCTCCACAGTCTTGCTCTGTGATAAATTTAATTTCAATACTGGAAATTTCACTAAAATGAGAAATATGAAGTGTTGTCACAACTCCTGAAAGTAATCCAGCATCCTAAACTGGGAAAACATACTTCATTCTGAAAAAAATAGGACATTAGTTTTGAATACATTTCCAGCCAAAGGAAACAGTTCACACTGTGGGCAGACAACTGTTATGTCCAGTTCACTGATGAAGCAACCACAGGCTCTTTATTTAATGAAGAAGATGGAGAGTTGAAATACTTGAACTGACAGAGAAACCCTGCTACCAGGGTTAGAAAGGCATTCTTAGAAAGATTACCCAAATAACCAGCCTCATAAGAGCAAGCACTGAATGCTCCCTCCCTCTGTATGACAGAAGAGTAGTAAACCTGCAATCATCACCTCTTACCAACCACGAGAAAGGTAACTCCATCAGAGTGCATGTTAACAAAATAAAAAAGCTTTTATTCATCATTTATTATGCTGTGGGAGGAGCTGACTCTTCAGTGGGCTCAGACAGGCTGGGGTAACTCAGCACCTTCCTCTCCCACTGGTGGCAAGGGACCAGAGATCTTGTGCCCAGCTCTTCCTTGAGCTAAACTGACACAGACCAAGAAAGAGAGTTTGTTTATTCTGTAAGAATAGATTTTTCCCCATTTGAATTCATGTTAGAATCATATAAACTGGAAATACAGACCGCAGCAGAGAGTTGTGTAGTCTAATCTAAAATGGATATGCCATATTCCCTGGTTAAAATCCATGATCAGCCACGAGATAGTTCAGCAGATGAGTCTGATATTGAGTAGGTGTCCCTCAGTCAACATACTTTTGTGAACTGCTATTGTCTCAAAAAATCTCGTGACATCTTTCTCATGGGCTGAAATCTCGTCCCAGTGTCAGTCAAACAGAGAGTACAAAAATAGAGCCTCCCCGTGATGTAACAGAACAGAGACAATTCCTTAGCAGTCTAACCACAATCCTGGTCTGGGAGTGGCCCATGCAAGGTGTCATATTTAGAAGCAGCAGCAAGGGTCTGTAAGGGATGGTCAGAGAACAACTTTCTTACAAAAAGCACAGCAGACCACTGAGGACCTCAGCATGCTCAGGACTGTGAAGTTTCCTTGCACAACACCCAGGGTCCTGAGTACACCTTGTGGATCAAATCTGCAAGGGTCTAAGGTCTGGATTACTTTTTCCTGTGAGTGGTGATGAGACAGCAATTAAACCCTTAATGTCCTTATGAATCAAGTTCTTTGGTGTTTCAAGACTAATGAAAGTATTTTTTTATAAAAGCTCTTAAATAAAAACTCCAAAGCTTTAATTTCTAACAGTGCTTCTTCATGATAAGGAGAATAGACATTTTCCCTGACAATCTCAAAACAAAAAGAACTTCTGACAGATGTGGTGATTTCATCCCCGTTTACTGATCCTTCCAGAAGACCCACTGGAACCACTGATTCTTTCAAAACCATCCTGCTCCACAGGTATTTAGATAATGCATTATTTGGTTGTCTGTGTCTTTACATACCTGCTCCTGAAATTCCCTCTTAGCTTTCCTAATTCCTGTTCTGTTTTTTACTCTTATAAATTGTGCTGTTGTCTTCAATTTGAATTCCTTTCTCCAAAGGACATTTGTCTGATAGAATAACAGTCTTAAAACCTGTCATGTATCTTGTTGTTTTTTTTTTCCTGAAGTTTCTTTTTTAATTCCTCTTTTGCTTAGTTATCCATTATTTCTGTTAATCAATCGGAATACACTTAAGTGGTTACCACTGCTGATTTTACATCTGCTCATTCTTACCATAATGCATGAAATTAGGTAGAATTAAAATGGAATAAATACAGATTTGGGTTTTTAAAAAAAATTGTAATTTCAGTTTTCAGTAAGGTAAATAAAGTTTAGCTCTAGGTCAGCATGAGTTAATGTTCTGTCCAAAGCAGATGGTCCCATCCTGTCCAAAACTGCAGCATCAGGGTATGTGCAAGCACTAGTGTATGATTATTTAAATAGCAATCCCTTCTGCTTTGCAGTTTTCATTAGTTTCCTATATTTAAGTGAAGAGCCTGTGAGTAGTGACTGAAGTAGAGAAAATGGGCTATTTAGGTCTTTTAATACATTCCAGTGTTCTTGTATTTGCTACAAATATAGAAGTCAAATATAGCACATCTAGTGATTCAAAGATCTTAGAGTCATTAAGAGTGATTATTGCTTGGATGACCTGAAACATATCTTGATTCCAAGACTGGCTTGACTACATGACCATAGAATCATTAGGCTGAGAATAGGATCACTTCTATTAAGATGTTTAAGGCAAAGATATTTGGATAAATGCATTAGACATCAGTAGTTATGAAAATGCCCTTCATGGCAAGCCCCATTTCTTTTCATGTTTTAGGGGTTTTTTGGATGATTTTGTGATGTCATAACCGTAAAAAATTCCCTTTCACTGTTTGACAGTGTTCAGATATAGCCATAGGCTGAGCTTCCTGATTTACCTGCATGCAGGTAACATTTTGGAATTATCCTTTTGGTGTATCTTTTCACTGTCATACAAGAGGAATGCATGAAGAAAATATTTCTTCACTGCATGAAGAAAATATTTCTATTTGCAGAGCATCTGTGTTGTCCACTACAGGTGTGTGTTAAAGTCTGTGAAAAGACAAGTGTGTGTCAGTGTAGATGGCTGAGGCCAGCAGGTGCCCTTTAGCCCAGCACTGTCCCTCAGGGACAGTGGGGTGAGGGTGCAAGGCTCTTACACAGGCTTGCAGCAGGGCCTCATCTGATCAGAAATTCTCAAGAGAAAACTATTCAATGGAAAAATGGAGAATCATCCCTGAGACTCTCTTGGCAATATATGATTTTTGTTCCTCAGCATATTTGCCTTCATTTGGTGTCCTTTGATGTATAATGAGCTGCGTGCTCTCTTTAGCCAGAGGCTGGCATGGCTGTACCTTACTGCCAAAGCAGATCAATTGATAAAGAAGCTGCCTAAGGTAGAAATTGAAAAGCCTGCCATTCTCCTGAAGGCTCAGTGTTGCAAAGAAGGGCTCCCTAGGCCTCTGTTTTGAATCTTCTTCTGAAATCAGGTGTCTGCAACAACCACCTTTTCCTACCCCTTGCCTCCCTTACAAATAATGATCAATTCAGTATTAAGGACTTGAACCCACTCCAACGATGGCATGATCCAGGCTCTGAGTTCAGGGTTGTTGTGTCCCATCATCTTCTGATGAGATATTTCCACTTTACATATAAAACTTCATCTCACTAAAAAATTAGATGGATTCCACATTCCTTTCTGTATCAATGCCTACTAAGGTAGTGAGCTATTATCTAGTTTCTCCTTAAAAAAAATCTTATTAATTCCAAATAACTGAACTCTTTAGTAGAAAAGACATGGAGAGAGAGGTATCCCCATATCCCCAAGAATACCTTATCATTAGAGGACAGTCACTTTTCTGGGTCTGTGAAAGATACATAATCTTGTCTTTTCATACAGAGGAAAAAGCTGATGCCACCTTTCTGTACAGACAAGTCTTCAGACAAAAGGGGAAAAGGGTGGTATTCATCTGTTTTCTGGCACTGCCAGATTAGTGTTTTGGGTTGCTTGGTTTGGTTTTTTTAAATTCATTTGGGTTTGGGCCTTGTGGGTGAGATAGGCCTCTCTTTTACAAAGCCTATGAGGGCTTAAACAGGATCATGATGCCTGACTGCTCTGTGCTACTTTTGACTTGTTTGCACAGATATTTGTATAGAAACAGGGATGAAGATACCTTTGGAACTTCTCTGGTGTGTAAACATAAATGTAATGCTTTTGAGATTTGCAACAGTTTTGACCATCCATACTTTGGACCCAGCCTTCACCCTATAAACTTGTGTTCACAAAATGAACAAGCAAAATACTCTTTCAATGCTTTCAATTAAATTAGCACCTTCAGAAAGAGAGTTCACACATGAAATGATGAGTGATTGAAACTAAATGAAGACATTTAACGTATGATTATTCTCTTAAATGGTTATCTTATCATACTTAGAAATATGTTGGTTAAATCCTAGTTTAATTTTTACTCTTGTGAATCCTGAACCACTGAGCCCACTGAGTTAAATGTTGATCATACTAAGCCATGCATCACTCACACTGTATGTTTTTGCTTTTGTAATGTTTCTTCAGTTTTCCCAAATACTTTGTGGTATATCTGGGTCTTAAAAAAGAAAATTCCAGCCAGTAAGCACCGCAGATAGCTGTGTTTACTTTTTAAGACCCGTGAGACCTTGTAAATATACTGTCATTGAATTTTGTGTCCCGTTGTTTCCACATGGATGAGCAGTGCAAATAACAACCATGCTGTCATACTACAGTCTCATTATCTGGAGTGATCTTCTCTGCTTGGATATTATGCCATAATCTAGTTCTTTTCCATTACTTCTCACCTTTGTCTCTACTTCAGACTGCAATATTTCTGGGGTAAATATTGCTTGTTGATGGGTATAT
This sequence comes from Hylia prasina, assembly GCA_013397195.1. Classification (NCBI taxonomy): domain Eukaryota; kingdom Metazoa; phylum Chordata; class Aves; order Passeriformes; family Sylviidae; genus Hylia; species Hylia prasina. Next base: position 231,284 of record VYXD01006588.1, read on the forward strand.
GATAGATTGGTAGATATATGAGCTTCTTGTGTGTTTTGAATACCTCAGAAGTATAAGCAAATATATTACTACTAGTTTATTTTACTTCATGGGTGAGAGATTAGTTTCATATTTGTGAAAAAGTCCTCCTCCTGGCATTTCAGATAATCCTAACTGTTACTCAGAAATAAGGTTGACAGTGACTTCTGGAGGACATCTGCTTAGTCTAAAGTTCGAAGCAGGCCCAACTTTGTGGCTAGAAGTGTTTGCTCAGGGGCTTGTCTAGAAGTGTAATAAGTATCTCCAAGGATGGAGATTCCACAGGCTCTGTGGAACCTCTGCCAGTGCCCACCCACTTCCTTCATGACAATTATTTTCCTTGCCTTCTGTCACAATATCTCTTGTTGCCTCTTGTATTTTGCCTCTTGTATTTTCTACAACTTTATTCCCCTTGTGCCACCTTCTAAATCCCATTATCTGATATTTTAGTTTCTTACAAGAGGACTTCTCCACAGCACAGATACTTTATGTTATTTTGTTAAGAAAATGTCTGTTGCAAGCTCTGTTCTTGCTGTTCCCTTCTTCAGCACTGGAAACTGGGGTCTTCTAAGAGGTCTGTGTGTAGGCAAGAAAGTATTTCTCAAAAGTCCACGTTCCTTGCTCGGCTGTCTTGTAATCCTCTGAAGACTTAAGGTCCAAGACAGATTTCTTCTAAACATGTAGTTTGCTACAGGACATGCAGGCTGCTGTGTAACTCCAAGGACACACAGCTCTTAAGATGGCTGGATAGGTCCCCAGCACATGCCAGAAGTCTTGACTAATGGTGGTGACTTGATGCTGCTTAGTCTCTTTTTAATTTTGTACCTCAGCTTTCATATTCCATAATGCTAAAAATGGAAGGGGAAAAGTCACATCTGTGACCTTCTCCAGTTATTCAAATAGAGTCAGTTCCGGTTTTCCATTTTTTACATATTTATTCATGATAATGTCTGAATGGGTACTATTTTAATTTGCTTCCCTTGGAATTCTTTCCTTTATAGTTAATGCTACTTAATTAACACACTCATCTGAATATACAGAAATCTGACAATCATAATCTTTAGGTCATAATGGGAAATGTATTTGTACACCTGCAAAACACTGAATTCAGATCTTGCTCATTAACCATTCTTTTTCTTCACTTTCTGTTGTCTCTAGAAATCGATGTAGGTTTTGTCCCTACCCGAACTTTTTTGTCTCACTATGATGCAAGCTTAATTTTAAGATAATCTCACTATATTTTCAGAGAGTAACTTTTTTTTTGCTTTTTTCCCCAATTCCCTTTGTTTGTATTTGTTTTTTTTTCATCTGCACAGAAATAAAGTGTAGAAAGTCCCTCTCCCTTCCTCTCTCTATCTATGTATAATACATACAATACATGTATCATATTTGTAGAGGCTCATTTGTATAGGCTGAAGAGGTATTTTGTGGGACATCTCTCAGTGATGTAGTAAAGGTTCTTGAGAGGGGAGGGTTTTTATTATGCTTCATAAAAAGACGAACAATGCAATAGTGCTGTATATTCATTTATCCATGCTGTGGGTGTTCAGAATGTGGAGGAACATCTCTGGGGACCTTGGATTTGATAGAGGTCACACAGTCTAGAAAGCTGTTGTCAGTATGCTTTGGAAGTCATGGCTCAAAGTGATTCTCTAGCAGAAACAATTCAGTTTGTTCACATGTGTGAACAGCATATTCTAAAATGTTCTCAGGAATCATTGATTTGTAGATGGCTCCTGCCACCATCCTTTGAAGCAACTTGTAAAGTATTAGAGTCTACCTTCTTTTCAGCAGGAATGATTTGAATCTACCCAAAAATGTGCCTTCATATTTTCACCTTCAAATAAACAGTGAGCACAAAGCCAAAATTTTAAGGTTTCAGACGCAACAGAAGGGCTCTGCTTTCCAGCAACCAGGAGGTTGAGTTGTAGTATAGAAATTCATTTCATAGTGTGTATTGTGATGGTAAATACTTTGTCAATCATTCTGCTGCTTCTAGTTGGACAGGGCTGAGCTTCACAACACCCAGATATAAACTATCCATGCTTACATTCCTAGAACCTTAAGTCTCTGTAGAAATAATAAAATCTGGAAAACCCTAATTTTATATAAAATTAGGACAACTTATTTATAACACGAAACAGGTATTTATGACCAATAGTCAGCAGTTTGCTACTAAAAATACTTCCAGTGCAACTATGTGAATTGCAAAGAAAATCCAAATGGTCTTTTGGTCTGTACCTCTTCTCAGTGCTGTCACAGCAGCACTAGTTCTCACTGTCACAATCTGGGTGTCTCCAGGACTGTCTCCTACAGCTCTTGATAAAGGTTTAATATCACATCTGCCTTTACCTAACTTTAATGACAGTAATGACTCCATGTCTGTGTATTTGTGTGATAGCCTTTGGCCTGTCCAGTGAATGAAGCATGGACTGGGGATGGAGGTAGAAATAAGTGAGGAGGAATCACAGCTGTAACCTGCAGGCATGCAGATCTAAATCTTGCTGCAGAGTTCAAGGATTAGGTGATGATAGAGAGAGATATGCCGAAGTATTTTTTGGTGTTTCCTTCAAAAGCTACCATGGAGGTAAAAGAAAACTGAGTTCAGGTGGTTTCTAGGAACACATTCAGAGAGCTCCATGCAAAAATACTTTCAGCTGGTGGCAAAGAGAAATTTCCTCATTCCAGAAACCAGAAATGTCATTACTAACTTGCCATCTTTATTCTCTTTGTGGCTCCAGGGACCAAAATGCAGCTCTCTACTCTGCAGTGCTATTATGGCATGTGAGAGCAGTCTCCGTGCTTTTAAAAGGAGCATAAGCCATCTTGTCAAATATGTTTATTTAATTCATGTCCCAAGCATATATTTTAAAGGAAAATATGTTCTTCATCCTCTGACTTCCACATCTATTCACACCTCTGATATTTACCAATACAGAAAAAGATTATGCATGTAAAAAAAGTAATATTTAGAAAATGATAACCAGTTAAAATTGAAAAAATGTAATAGTTTCCAGACAGTTTGAATGAGCCCAAATAAGCAGACAACAAAGGTAAAATTAGAGGCACTAGAGCCCAATGACATGGATAATATGAAGAAGTGAATGTGGCTTGCAATGAAAAAGAATCCCAGTGACCATCTACTGTTAACTGCAAGCCACAAAAGGTTGCTGGCAACAATACTTTGGGGAATAATGGCCATTTCCTTCCCATGGTTTTCTACTCCATTTCTCCCCAAATGCTGTCGTTAAACAAAAACCCTTCCACCTAACTAAAAGCCTTGACACCTAACTATGTTCTGAACTATTTCTGCAACTATGTTATCCCTGTTCTAATTTCAGGGGTTAGGGTATCTAGACCAAAATCACTGCTATTTTAATTGGGATACAATGACAGTCTTTTGGTGCACTTCATAGAAACTTATGGAAAATTAATTTCCCTTTCAACACTGCACTCAATCCAAGTGACAATTTCAAGTAATTTCTAAGAACAGGTCTTAAAAAACCTTTCAGGATAGATGATCAAGCAGTCCTGCAGAACCTAACTTGTTTATTGAGGTGTCCCAGTGAGCAATGCAACTGGTAGTGTGTTGTGACCTGAACACTGGTTTTTTATCTATGCCAAGTAGTTTTGTAACTGCTCCTTATAGACAAAGCAAATGACACAGAGTGTCCAGAGGAAAATCCACTGAGTCACAGCTGGACAATACTGGCAGGGAAGGTTGCTTGAAGAAGTTTGTACATTTCCTCTGTTCTTTGCAGAGGGAACTTGAATTTCTAGAGGTGATGCTCTAGATGGTGCCTGCCTCTTGTGCACCATGATATATCCAGAGTTCATCACTCATCAATTCTTAGAGCCTGTTCAAGGCTTCACAAGGGCAAAACCAAATTAAATGCAATAAAAGGTATGAAAATGATGTATGACAAATAAATTAATAAATTAATTTTAGGGCACCAAATTGGGGGAACTGACTATTTCTATTCCTAAGGCAAGCAGCCATTTCTCCACTGCCTAGGGAGTGAGTCTCATTCTATTCCTGGCTGTAAGCAGCCTCCCTGCCAGCCCTGATCACTTGAAACCATGATTTTGTCACTCCTATGCATGTGCCATGCTAAGAACCTGTTGTTTTGCTTACACATGACATTACCTCCAATGCTATCACAAATACATGGCTTGGTTTTGCTTCAAGTTGTGCATCAGGATAAAGAATGGAAATTCAGAAAAAGACAGGTATTTTATCAGTGGTGTGGTTGAAGAAATTTGTCACAGACATTTCCCTCATATGCTGCCATCAATTTGCATGTAGTATAGAAAGATAAAGCACATTAGACTTCAGCACTGTAGATCTTCAGGACTGATTCTAAATACAAGTAGCCCTCAAAAAACCAATAGTGCAAAAGGTAAAGAAAAACAAACAGTGAAAATACCTGTAAGCTAATAATAATTTCTGTAGAATGTAACACACAGAGACATGTAGCAGTGTTTGTTAGCTTCTGGAAGAGTAGCTTTGTAGAGTTAACAGTTCATTAAAATGAGAATAGCGGGGAACCTGAGTTATTTTGCTGATTCATGAACTCTGCAGACACAAATGCTGGTAGAGTAGTTATTCAATGAGCTTCCATTACATTAACAGAACTGTTCTGGGTATTACTACTAGAAAAAACAACCTATAGAATCAAGCACTTAGAATCTGATTTTCAAATTGCTCTCCTTTTTGCATTTGCATCGATGTTTTGCATTTGTTTGAAGCTTGCATCTGCTTCCAAACAATAAGCACTAATTTTAAACCTGTTTAGTACTCATTTAACCCAGATAGTTCTTTTGTGGCCATTTCACATGCATCTGGGATTCAGTGCAAAGAGGTTGCATGGAACAAAATGAGAGGAAAATGCTACTAACCAGCAGCTGCAAGAAAGGGCCAAAAGAAAAAAAAAAAGTGGAAACACTATACAAATATGATACCATTATGACTTGAGAAGCAGGCACATAGATAGTGACCCTGTGATTATGGTAGGTAGAGGCTGCTGTGGATGATGACTGGCTACTGGAAAACCTAAGCTTCATTTGTGTTAGAGAAACTTCCACTGATTCAATGGGTCTTTGATATGCTTTAGGTAATTTGCACTACTTACATGTCAGCTGAGGTCAATGAAGCTTGCCAGAGCTTTATACTCAAAGACATCCTAAGGAATAGAATGTCACCTAATGTCAACTAGCAGAACCAGGATTCTGTTTCCTGCAACAATTAAAGCATCCACTGTAAGGGTGGTGATACTGAAACAAGTTGCCCAGAGAAGCCATGGATGCTCCATCCCTGGAACTGTTCAAGGCCAGTCTGGATGAGGCTTCAAGCAACATGGTCTAGTGAAAGGTGTCCCTGCCCACAGCAGGGAGTTTGAAACTAGGTGATATTTAAGGTCCCTTCCAACCTAGGCCATTCCATGATTCCATGATTCTGTGATGCAATGAAACATCTAGTTCACCACTGACCAAGGCTATAGTCACTTTTGATATTTGTAGTCATAAACCCCAAAGCTAATAAAGATTGAATGGCTGAATACATATCACCTAGATACACCATTGTCCATATGCAGCTCTCATTTAATCAGAATAAATTAACTGGAAGTCACTGACGTGACCCAGTAAAAAATCCACTGGAGTTAAGGATGGGTGTTACCTATACTCTATTAGGCAATAATCATGAGTGAAGGAAGTGCTGTTCCCTCAGTTTAACCACCTGTAACACAAAGGCAGCCTTGCAAAATCCCTGTGATCCAAATCGAAAGTGGTACAAGCATGGACACTCTATCCACTTGTAATCTACTACAGAAGCATTTGTCTTCCTTCATTATGTCAGTGTTAATGGGGCTGTGCTTCTCAGCCTGACACAGTGGCTGTATCCCTGGATCAGCACCTGTTGTAAGGTGAGCTCTTGCAATCTCTCACCTCTGCTCCCACACTGGATTTCTTGTTAAGTTTTTTGTACAGACTCAACACATTACAGTGTGACAGACATCTGAAACAGGTCACAGAGCCAAATGCCACATCATCTGCAGTTCCATTTCAAGGCAATGAGAGGACAATGTTAACTGCTTCTATTTACTGTCAGCCACTTGTGAAATTCATGGGAAAACAGTAATGACAGAAATCTTCCTTCCTGTATATCTGAATATAACTTCCTTTTAACCCGTCTGCAAATGTAGTTCATAAGGTGTCTATTTTGATTCCAGCATATTATGTTAATCTTTACACAATCTTAGCATTATCTTAGCATATTGAGCTGATCTTGCTCTGACTTAGTTAAAAAACAAGGTAAATCTTTAGGAAAGAATACATGCTTCCATATCAAGAAGTCTTTCCTTGCTGCACAGTGGGAAACTGAAATGAGGGATTGTGTTTTCACAGTAGAGAGTGAAGTGTGACTTCAAAGTTTCGTTCTTAAGTAGTTGTTGTTCCTCCAGAGATCAGTGGACATTTACAGGAGTTCAGCACATTTGATGCAGTTTTCTTGTTTTATGCTACTTAGAAATGCACGATTTTCATTAAAAAACTATACCCTTTTGGAAATTTAGTCTTGAATTAATTCCTCATTTTTTAATTATGAAGAAAATATCTATATAAAACAAATCCAACCTTTTGCATCTTAGAGGGTGGATAAAACAAACAGTTCAAATAATAAGTAAAACCCCCTAGATTTTTTAAAAGACTTGAATTTTCTGTCTGTACAATTTAATGCAGAATAAATAGGTCTCAAAATAAAAGCAGACGACCATCAGCTGCCTCTCCTTCACCCAAGGATTGCACTTATTAATGGATCAAAAACATGAAAACCTTTAATGGAACGCTACCCAATACAACACATATAATTGAATAACCTTGAGAGGAAAGATTGGGGATTTAAGGGAGAAGATCAATTTAAAATCACTTAATGGATGGAGGCATTTAAAATTACATAGACTGAAGAAGGTGAAAGGTGCTATGGAATAATTGCTTCCATCCTCTGGAGATAGTGTCTTAAGATGTAAATGAGAGTCCATGTTTCAGTAATTTATTGTATGAGAAATATACCATCACCAAAGGAAAGAAAATTTTGAGATAAAGAAAAAGTAATTTCTGAACCTTGTAAAGACCACCTCACCTAAGGTTTGATTCAGTGTCCACTGCAGTCTATGGGAGATTTTATTCCCATTGAAGGATGACAGTGGACTTCAGTAAGCTTGCATGAGGCCTCTTATGATGGTATAATTTTACAGGAGATAAATAAATTGTTATAAAAGATATATCAGCTCCTGAAGCTCAAATCTGTAGCACTCCTGCAAAGAAGCAGGCTCCTTGAAATGAACACATTTGGTCACATCAAAAGCAAAAATCTTGGAAGTGAACAGCTTTAGAGGGGCCCTTTAAACTTCTTGGTGGACATTGGTACATGGCCTTCTTCATCCATCACATGCTCCCCATCCTGCAATGTGCATCTACATTGTAAAACTTGGAACATCTGTGGGTTCAGTAGATTACAAATCCAATAACACCTTTTTCTATGCAGCAGCATGAATGTATAAATAGGGCCCTCCACCAGCTGCTCTGTCATGGATTTGACATTTTTTTCCCTGGAAGGCAAGTAGAGATCTGAGTAAATGTGGGCAGTCATGTTTAAGTGTGGTTCTTCCAAGCTGCAGATACTTATGGGTGTTTGCGATTGTGTTAAGGATGGCACATGCCCAGCTCTTTATGCCCTGAGTTCATACAAATTATGAACTATGTAAAAGCACCCAACGGACCAAAGCTTGGGAATTATTGGCTTCCATGAAGAACTGAACATACTGTTAAAAAAGAAGTAGGAATCAGTCTTTGGCAAAAATGCTTCTCAAGGACGTGAGCTACTCAAGGACCTCTCATTTGAGGTGCAGCAAATCCAGTCTGGGACAGCTTCTTGCATAGGGTGCATTTCATCTGCTACAGACAAATACAAGATCTCTGTAAATGGCTCTGTGTGACTAGCACATTACTCTTTTCAGCTGATAGAAGCTAAATGACATACCAATCATATTCTAACACATCTAGAAGTATTGCACCAAAAGTCCTAATCCTTCTTTTGCTTTGTGTGTTTACTTCATGAGCCACTTCTCACCTGGTGACTAACGCCTGGTGGAAGAAAAAACAAATCACATAACCCAAGGAAATTTTCTTTATAAAGTAACTTTAGTGTGGAAAATTCTCTTCTTAAATGGTTGTCATCTCATATCTGCTGCCCTTGCCAGACACTGAAGAAACAAGTTTACAGAGTGGAGATCCTCCTAACCGCTATTTAGCTCTCCCTAGCCCTCCATCTCACAGGAAATGATTCTTTCTCTAAACTCTGACACTGCTGAAGAGCTCTTGAGTTCTGAACATGTTATTTTACCATTCACAGGCCTTTGAACTGTTGCTTTTAAATGCGGCTGTTGAATTAATGAATAATTTTGCCAGGTGTTAGAGCACATGAAGGGAATACCAGCCATACGCTTTGGTTGATCTGTGTTCATTTTTACACTACAAGATGTTTATTATGGTCAGATAAAAGGTCTGGCTCATTCCCATACCTTTAACATGAAATTCAAATAATGAAGACAGAGTTAGTAAAAAAGCTTCTGAGAATGAATGAATAATGAGATTTACAAAGCCAAAGAAACCAAATAATTTGTTTATATGCAAAACTCATTAAAAACATTGCTTATTTAATCTGATTTAGATTAAAGGAATAATGCTGTTATATCAGGTTGTCACTTTTTCTGATGAGAAACATGTCAGTGACTATAAAATACATAAAAAATAGAGAGGCTTCAGGTGTTGAGATACCTGAGGTGTTTAATTTTTAGGAGGAAGCTGAAAAGAGATTTAGTTGCCATTCATTAGCTGACAAAAGAATATCCATCTTTACACTTCTGGCTTTCCATGAACAAAAGCCACAGAGGAGTTCTTCTCCCAGGATGGACTGCTTTTCATTAGTGGTGGTAGGGAAGCAGAAAAATTTTCCTACTTTGAAGCTTTGGAGATAGGCTTCACCTAAGCACAAACTCTGAGTGGATGGTGGTGTTGGAGGTGGAATTTGGTTCTGGACTGTGCCTGGACTATTTGTGATGCCATGAATTTATGCCCTGACATGTTTAGCAGTCCCAGTCTCCTGCTTACACAGACTAACACCTTTGTGGGACATTTTTGTTCTATTCACATCCTGGTTGCAGGTCAGTGTTTCCCCTGTGTGGAAATCATGATACAAGTAACAGGGGAACAGTATCCTCCCAAGTCATTCTCCAGGATGAGGTCTGTAAGAAGAACTGGAGGATGCTCACTCTGTGAGCTGGCATAGATTGGGCCATCATAATATTCCATGATGAGCTCTCCATGTTCATCTGTCATGTTTTGCTCACAAGCTGACATTAATGGCACCACTTTTATAGTCCAAAAGCAACATTTTCTCCTAACAGAACTGATAAGGCTTATCAATAATTTTTGTTTTCTCCTGAGGTGTGGGCCACTTCCTGGGATGTCTGGATAACTGACAATATGTAGCATAGGATCTTGACTATCCTGAGATCCTTTCCTTTCTTTTCTAGTGGCAAGGCATGGCTTTTGTGGCTGCTGATCATTTACTCTACAGTTTCTATTTCTGTACAGCCATTAGTCAGCTTTCCTGATGGGCTTTGTCATTGTGACATTGGATTTCAAGAGAGTAGTGAAAGATTCACACTGCCTGCTCTCTGGAGTGTCTTGTCCTTGGCTTTCCTGAAGAGAAACAGCCTCTGCCAGTGCTGCTTAGGCACTGGCACCAAGAATCTAGCTGGGAGGGCCCTGGGTTTTTTGTGATGAGGCAGTGCTTTATGTCCTGTTGAGTGAGGGGCCTGGGGATGTGTTCTAGGTTGAATCTACATTGCTTGTCTTTCAGTAGTGTATAGGGTCTGGCTGCAGAGCCAAATCCTCGTCTGTTTGCAAAGCCAAATCTAGCTCATTCACCATTCTTCCCCTGAAGGGTGGCAGGACAGAGAATGAAATGTGCAACAAAAGTAGTTCTCATCAGAGCTCATCATCTAGAACTACAGAAGCAGCATAAGAAGCTACATAGCAAATAAAACTTACGGGGAAAGACTAAGAAAAGATAATGAAGAAATGTATGACCTGCAATGTTTGCCACATTATAAAGTTTACTATGATGTGCTTAGATCAACTGTTTTGCTGTCCAAGAAATAATGCTTTCCCCTCTGCTGGTCTTAACCAACAATTGCTACTTAACACTGAGAAACAAGCATCTTAAGAAAAAGGACAGAGACAAAGAACCTCTCCTTGAATACACTGATATTAAGATAATGAAAGGTTTCAATGGTAGTATTATTAAAGGTTGACAATACTGGGTTTTATGATTCTCTTTATACAGTTCAGATAAATTAAATAAAACTAGCTCTTATCTGTACAGCTCCTAAAGCCACACTGTAACAATAGTCTCAGGATCATCTTCAGTGAGATACCCAAAGTCAGGGCAGGTCTGTGAGAAAGGAGCTAATGTCAGGTGCTGTCTTTAGACTCCTAAGTGAAGTACCAGCAGGACTGAAGTGATGACCTACAAATTTCCTGTATGTTGCATGTATGTCAAATACAAAGGGAGACTAATCAAAATAACATGGGAAAGATAAAAATGACAAAACATGGTTGGTGTAACAGCACTGATGCCTTAACTGATACTCAGTGTCAAAGATATGATGCATGTGTCACTCACTGTAAAAATGTCAGCATTTGTCAGGTATAACATCTCCCTGGGACTGACTGACACATAGGTCAAATTGAAGACTCTGCTCCTTCAACATAAAGTGATTAAATATAGATTTAAAAAACCTTTCAGATAAATAAACTATGTTTTAAACCATCTCAGCTTCTCATTGGTAAACACTGTTTCTGTCTACTAATATATATTGGCAAAATTAGTGTTTTCATGCAATGTTTTATGGTACATTACCTAAATTCAATGAGCAACTCACACTCTGTTTTTTGTTGCTAACAGTGGTTCACAATGTTTCACTACTAACTATGGGTGTCACAGCAATAATTTGACAAGCAATAAAAAGAGAAAATGTTCTTTGGTGCAGTTTTTACGGTCTATTCTAAACAGTCTCAATCACTGAAGTGAAAAAAATGAAGATAAACAGCTTAACTAGTATGTTTACATGCAGGTATTTTCTTTTAAGATTAATTGAATTTCACATATAAATAAAAATGCTTTGATTATAACTTCATGAATTTGAAGGAGCTTTGAATGAACTGTCAAGTTCAGAAAGGAAAAATGCTCCATTTTTATGACACTGAAACACAGTGAAAAAAGTGCCCTGTCTTTTTGATTTGTCAGTTTCCAGAACACTACATTTAAGGTTCTTCATTAACTATTAAACTAAAGGCAAGATTTTAAATTTCCAAATAAAACTAAAAGAATCCTATCAGATTTACAGGACGAAAATCTGAGGCCATTTTAAGGAAGCCAATATTGTTTCAGCTCAGCAAGGTACGTAGATATACAAAATTCAACAGGATGAATTACTCTGAATATGTGCTGGCAGGATCCTAAGGCAGCACACATCTGGCTGTTTATTTGCTAGAGTTCTGTAAATTATTGTTAAAGTTGCACAGGTAAGAATTAAAACCCAGGGAATCTTGAAGAAATGGGGTGGTCATTTTTATCCCTTGCTTGTTTCAGCACAGTATTTAGTTAGCAATGTTTAGTTTTGTGAGCTATTCCTTTGAGCTACATGATTTAATGCCCAGTGACTGCCCCTATACCTTGGAAGGAGAAGTGTGAAAAGAAAGGAGATGCAGCTAACAGGATAACTATTTAAACATTATCAGAGCCTTTTTGCAACAACCAAGGTGACAGAACCTTTAAAGCAATAGGAAAAAAATCCCTAAAGGTGTGTAGAAACCACTGGTGGAAGGTATTCATGGGATTGATCTAAAGGGATGTTTTATGAAGGCATTGGGAAGACCATGGACTCTGCTAAGCAGCTTATATAAGAAAGGAATACACCTGTTTTTTAATCTCCATGCAACTATTTTTAAAAAAATTATTTTATAAAAAGACCATATATATCTATGACATGAACACAATTCCCAGCAGTAAACCCCAGAGTTCCTAGGACTCTTTGAGGATAGTGATATGAAGCTGACCAGCTCCTAGGCAAAAAGTCATCCTCTAGTACAAATCTCTTTTTCAGGGCACAGTCTTTAATAAGAAGTCATATTTCTTAGCACAAGGCACCCAAAGTTACCAAGTTATTTAATAGAATGTAACTGCCTCTGTACTTTATGTAGCACTTGCTCCAAAAGGTGATTTCAAAGAGCTCTTACTGACTGACATGGACCTCTTAGGAGTCAGCTTCAACAGGAAACGAATTGCCTAGGTGGTAGAATACAAGAGCTTAAGCATTTGGTGCCCATAGTGATGCCCTGCTAGACACACACACACATGCACAGAGAAGACAAATCTAAGACAATTTTCATGCCAAATATTAAGGAGCATTTGCAGTTAGCAGCTTGGTGGTCATGTGAAGAGATTTGGAGCTTAGAAATCTAAACCTTTCCTGGGTCTCACTAAGATTTCAATGTAGCACAATAGAGGTCTTGAGAACTACCAGTCATTTGGGGTAAATTAGCCAAGGTGGGATACCACACTGAGGTGTCTGCCTGACACCTCATGCCTGAACCAACTCACTCAGGGCTAAGCTGAGCATCAGTGTGTGGTATGTTCTGTACCATCTAACATGTTTTTTATGGAGAAGTACCTAAAGTATACTGCACAGCTCTTGTGCTCCAAGGCAAAGTCATCTGTTGCTGATACACAGTTTTACATTTTCCCTGCTGTGATGATTCAACTGTGCTAGCTGGCACACCGAAGCGAAGAAGCCAAATCTCCACTCATTTCCTTGCTCTTCCCACTCACTCTCCGTGAAGAAGAGGCATTAGCAGCTGTGCAGAATCACTGTGATGCTGCTGCCTGCTGCTACATGCAGCCTACACAAAATCTTGCTATGAGTAAATAAAATAAATGCCAAGATAATTTAAAAATTATAAAATAACTCTTAAGCGAACATTTAATACAGCCTGACAAATAGAGGCAAATTACAGTGACAGAGGTATCTACCTCACTTCTTAACTCATTGCTCATAACAAAGGAAATGACTCCATGTTATGATGATGAGAATGTCAGACTGTCTGTTTTTAAGGATTTATAGAAAAAAACCCACCACCAACCTGCACAGGGAAAGAACCTCCCAACTGGAAGAAGAGTTGCTGAAACAAAGAGAGTTTTTTACAGCTTCAGTCTCATGACAGACCCTGGGCAGAAAAGCTCTGTTCCTGATAGCCATGACACAGACTGTCAGGACTGGAAGACGCCTGGAGGGAGCATCCATTTACTTCATGGCCTAAGGCAGAACAACATCCAGTGAAAGACACCACTGTCTCCACAGCACCAGCTACAAGGCTTTGCTACGCTTGTTTTTAGAAGGTCTTCTGCATATTCAGCCTTTGTCTCCAATTCATTTAAGGGCTAAGGAGAACAGATACTCATATTTTTGCTGTGCAGGTATGTTTCATGTACTTGAAGGCTGCTAGCTTCTTCCCCTGTCATTCTTTCTACCAAAGTTTACCAAATTTCAAAGACTTTTTTTTTTGATATTTTTTCACAGGTTTTGCCTCTTCATTGCTGCTATGCTTATCTTGACTTTCTGCTGTTGGTCCAAATCTTTTCTGAACTGTGTTAATGAAAGATCAATTAGTATTACAGAAGGGACCTCATGAATGCTGAGCTGCACGGAAAACCACAGAAATTTTTCTCTTATTGTTGTCACTTTAAGTAACCACTTCTTTAATTTCTTGGTCTATCATGGGAAATGTGTACAAATGAATTGTACCTGACATTAAAGGAGGAACTCACACACATCCAGAGGGATTTAGGAAAAATTATGCCCCCTTGAGTTATTGTTTTGGGTATTTAATTTTCTTTTATAACAGAAGTAATTCCAATGATGCAGCTGAATAATGCTGACACATTAATAATATTCAGTTAAAAAAATAGCGAAGCCAGGTATTTTTTGTTTTTCAAATTGTGCTGTGTGTTGGGTGACATTTTCATAATTAGAAACTCATATACAAGTCTTGAAAAAGACTTGGAGAAGATACCAAAAGAATTGTCTAATTGCAGATACTTAAAGCATATCTTAAAATTTGGGAAGCCCCAAAAGAATGAGACCTGCATGAAATCTGGTTATTTAGAGGAGTCTGATCTGTTTCCTGGGAAAGCAGAGTAAATTCACTTGTTTCATGAAAAGTTAATTTGTGATTCTATGAACACAGACCTAGAGATTAAAAATCTAATTAATGCCAGTCAGTATGGTATCATGAAAAGCAGCTCTTGTCAAAAAACCTGATAGCTTTTTTTGACAAGATTACAGGTCTGCTTGATAAAGGCAACTATGCTGACATAGTTTACATGGATTTCTCCAAGGCATTTGACAGAGTACTGCATGATTAAAAATCTTAGGTTACAGGTGCAAGTTGGGTGGATTAAAAATTGGTTCAGTGACAGGTCTTAAAATGTGATTGCTAGTAGGAAAGCATCAATGAACATTATTGCTAGAGCTTCTTGGGAATGGTCCTTGGTCTCACTGCATCAAAATATTTTAATCATTTACATAGGTAAGTAGCTCCCAAACTTTTCTGCTTGTGGCTTTCTGTTTCACTCAGACTCACAAATACTTCCTGGTACAAAAAAATATAATTGCAGGGCTGGCTCCTCTGCCCTGCATTCTATCTCACATTCCCATGCCCTTGTTTAACTGTGGCAGCACCACTGGAACCCAAATTTGGTTGCTGCCATTTTAGGTAAAGTGAAACAATGTTTTCAGTACATTATCAGAGGGTGGAGTAAAGTGTAATCCGCTGCTGCGTGCTTTATGTGGAATGGGCACATTTAGAAATAAACACAGCGTTTGGAAATCTAGGAATTAATGTTTCTGTATGAACATTACAAGTTCTATCTATAGTGTGGAAACGCATCTTGGAAAATTCTGAGATTAGTGTTGCCTTCAATCCTGAGTTTTATTTGTAATGCTGTGACCAAACTTGTGAACTAAAACCCAAGAGCTGATTTTGTTTTTCCTTTTTTCCTTGATGAGACTTCTATTAAACCCATGTATTCAGCTTTGGTATACATCTTTTAGAAGGGGGGGCAGGGGGGAGGGGGATACTCAAAAGAGCTAAAAAAATGTAAGCACAGAAATATTTCAAAGATGAAAAAAAAATCCATGTACTGTCATTTTTGGGAAAGTCTATCCACTCATGTTTTTTAAGCAAAAGGGTTGATAAGCAACTTGATCACTCTCTTTAGATTATCAGACATGGAAAATATATTCTGCAGGGAGAAGCTATTCAGTGTTTCAGACAAATGCATAACAAAAGCTGGAATACAAAATTAAACTGGAAAAAAAAAGAATCCCCAGAAGTAAAGGTAAGTAAATGATGGAGCTTCTTACCAGGGCAGGTAGCAACCTTGTTAGTCTCTGGAGTCTTTAAAATGGTCTCTTTGTGCAAGACAGGCTGTGTTCCTATTTCTAGGAAAGATATCATGCCCTGTATGAACAGGCAATCCAGCCAAATACTGCAGCATTTCTTTCTGCTCTTGGTCTATGGATTTTTGAATGAGGGAATAAAATTCAGAAATACTTTTTCTTTTCTGGGGGTGGGGAAGGTGTTAAACTTTGAGATAGTCCAGTGTAGGCAGGGCTGACTGTCTCACTGACATCAGCTGCAGACTCATTTGCTTTCCTACCACTTTTTTAAAACCAGGCTTATAAATTTGAGACATCTTCATGATATCTGAGATGGAATGGCACCATCGTCTGCCAGAAATTGCTATTGCCTGTAACCAACTCTTCAGCTATAAGGAAAGTCCATTCTTACAAACACTTCCCATATGGTTGTTAGGTTTTCCTACTCGGGTGTTGACAGACCTTTACACTTGGTAGAAGGAGATGTGTTAGCAGTTAAGCATTTTCATTGTGCCTAGGCCTTAGATTAGGAGTCATCTCCTTAGGCTGAATTACTCACAGAAACTGAGCTACCAATGTAGAAAAAGAAGTCTTCCTGATTGCTTTGTCCTTCTCCAAAGTAAGAACACTCATACCCCTCTTCTGCCTCTCCCACCATGATTAGTGTTTCCCATCCTTTCCCATCCTAGGAATCTAGGATGCTTTTTACTCTCAGCACCAGGGGTTTCCCTTCCTCCTGGAAAAAAGCCATTTGATTTGGTATAGGGTTTGTGGGCTCATCTCAAAGGGCCTGTGAAAAATACCTAAGAAAGAAAACTCTTGTTAACATGCATGACTTTGAGCAAGGACATAATCTAGAAATGGTGGGGAGCGAGAGAGCAAAAAAATATTATTTCTCTCTCATTGTCACTGTCCTTTAAGTGTTGTTGTAGATCATTTACCCTGAACTGACTTTTAAACAGTATACTTGAAAATACATTATGCAGACTCTACTTCTTCCACTTCTAACAGAAGAAAGCAAATACTTGTGGCTCTCCAACCAGGGTAATGCCAGGTCCTTATGCAAAGAAGCAAAGGAAGAACAGCAAACTGAAGACACTGAGGATCAAGAGTAAAAATGTATTTCTGAATACAATTACCAAGAGGACATTACAAGGAGAAATTCAGTACACAGATTAATTTGACTTTGGATAACGCTGAGTAGATACTTCATATGCATCCTGTCATCAAATTATCTTGGATATATATGCTTAGTGAAGAGAGATGACAAACTAGTACATAAACATATACACCAGGAACAATTGTAGTGCCATTAGAAAGTTATGAACACCTTAGTTTGGTTACAGGGATGCAACTAGGAGACATTCTACTAGAATGGTAAAGCTTTGGATACATCAACTCAATTCACATTTTACTGCTCTTTCTTCCTTTTTTCAGTGCTTCTATAATGTTCAACACTCCACTTAGTGAGGAAGTTCAAATACGAAAACCTTTCCTGCTGTGCACAGACCTGCCTTGTGGCTGGGTAGCAAATTTCAACTGGAAATGAAGAAGAGTCTTGAAGAGGTATATGCCATTCCTTTGAAATGTGGGTCAGTTTTGGTTTGGTTCACGTTTACAAACTTGATTCTACTTCTATGAGAAAACCTGACCAAAACCAAAGCATGAAGGCTTATTTTTCATCAAGTTGAACTAGGCATAACTGCTTTATCCAGTTCATGTCACAATATCAAGAAACAGTAAGAGAAACAGCTTGGAGAAAACATTCTCTGCCTCACCCAAGAAGTTCAATTACCTGCAGCAGTTGTGCTACAAGAAAAGCTGGAGACTATTTTTGAAATTCATGAGTAATGTTCAGCTTTACAGTCAAGCACCTACCTGTGGGTGTCTGCAATGCAAAAGTCTACATGGGAGGAAGGTGTTTAAGCTCTTGTAACATAGGATGTACAGTCAAAAGAGCCTAGACAATGCTTTGGGTGAACGATGTACTTGTCATTTTTAGGTGAACCTAGATTCTAGATTGCATCTCATCTACATCTACAATACTCTGAATCTGGAGTTTATTCTATCCTAGGGCCAAACACTGGTGGTGAAAGGACTGATAAGAAGGCAAGAAAACTTGGGTTTTCAGCTCTAGTTTTGAACAGTGAAACTAATAAGTTAAGAAAAATTGTTTTCCTTTTTTTCCATCAACTAGAAAATACATGACCTTCATGTAAACTGGTTAATTATTTATTTACAGCTCATTCATGTATTTCATATTAATAACACTATATTCCTGATGGGGATAGAACTCTATGGTCCTAAACAGGGAACTTTCACTATATGAAGACCTCCTGCAATGAGTGATTCTTATGCTTTTCTGACTATAATCTCTCAGAGCACATTCCATCTGCTATGCTGAGTTCATCACCCCCTTAGGATTCACGTGCCCTCTAGTATCAGTGCTGGAACTTTGACATTTAGTTACACATTGATCCAGCCATATAGATGAGACATGGAAGAAAGCAAAGAAGGAATGGATATTCTGCAAAAAAACCACAGCATGAAGGTGCTTAGGCTGAAGTATGTATTTCATTGTTCTTCTACACAAAAATTAGAAGCAATCATCAGAAAAGATACTGCTCCAAGGTTGTACACTCTGTCTGGGAAGGCCCAGGCTACTCCCATCTCCTTGGTTAGTTCTGCTGGAGTCCTGTAAGCTTGAAATTATTTTGGTTCATGTTAGGAACAAAGATTAAGCTCCAGTTTTGTGCATTGCCTCCCTGCAATGCCCTACAATTTTCCTTGCCAAGAACAAGGAGAGAAACTATCCCATCCTCTGACATTTCCATGTAGACTTTACCTGAGGTCACACTCATTTGGTAAGACCAGCCTAGCAGATAACTATTGGACATTGTGAAGACTACCTTTCCCTTTCCTTCCTCCTCCTCTAATCTCTGCTAACATTTACTATTTCTAAATAACCCTTCAGAACAGGAAGCTGCACCCAGGGTGATAGCAGTGGTCATTGCACTGAACTCCTGGAGGATCACAGGGCACAACAGTCAATGGGAACAACCAGCTGAGCAGGAGATGTTCTGCTGATTTCTCACAGTGATGTACAGTGATGTAACCTTTAGGAAAAATCGATGCCAAAGGCAGGCATTGGTTGAGTCTTCAAATGAGAAAATATCTCATTTGCAGTTTGGTTTAGTTTGTTTGTTTTTGGTTTTTCGTTTGTTTTCGTTTTGTTGTTGGGTTGTGGGCTTTTTTGTGGAAGCAGCTGTGGTGCCTCCTGGGGCCTCCTCTGAAGTTAGTTTTAATGGAATATTAATAATGAAGTATCTGTCTAACTGCAGTCACAGTTTTCCTGTGGATTATTTCACAAGGTATTTTATGTCAAGACAACCTGCGGTTACTGATCTTAGATTTTTTTTAATTGACATTTTCTCTTTTTAACCACAAGAAATGGGAAGAGATTTTTTTGCAGCTGTGTCTAAAACAAATACCACTTGGATAGACTCTACATACTGCCATAGTGTTAAAAAATTAAACCAAACCCAAACCCTAAAATCTGAAATACAGTACACTTTCTTATACTTCTTTGCTTATCATGGAAAGAAAATGGGCCTTATAAGAATGAAAGCAATCACTTGCACATGCATATTTAAGTAGTTTATCCTGCAGAAACAGGATTCCGTTGCTGCATGGTTCAGTTCTGTTCTTGGTCACTACCACCTACTTGCAAGAATGTAAATATTGCTCTGGAAGTACTGCTGCTTGTCTCTGGAGTTTGGACTGAACAGCTGACTTCTGGACGACAAGAACGCAGTTGAAATTAATGTTCCTTACAGTTAAGGTTGATTATAACCTTGTCCACAAAGATATATCTACAGACAACAATTGTTCTAAGCTCTCAGCTCAACCTTGAGCAGTAATCTGGTATGTGGTTAACCAAATCCTTTCTGCCATCTAGTCTTCCTCCTTCTGGCATTTTACCTTTATTTCATTCATATGTTCAGAGTTTGAGTGCAGCAATAATTGCATAATGTCTCTTTTTCCTTAACCATCTTGCCTTTGTTTAGTCGCCCTGTCACAGTCTTCTGTCACTTCAGACTATTAAGTTAGTCTTTGTTCTGCCAGGGAAACTGAAGCAAGTAGTTCATGGACAGGTTCTTAGGAAGGCTCTCTCCTCACACTGTTTGTCTGTGTTATTCCACACACATAGAAACAGTCCTGTTTTACTTCTCTACTCTATTCCTTTGCTCTTCATGAACCACTTCTTAAAGCGATACTTAAAAGAATCAGCCAAAGAAATAATGGTTAAACAGCTCTGTAATGACAGCAATCATTATTTATTGATTTATAAAAGGGATGCTTGAAAATTATTCAGAATGACCAAGCTGTGACATTACTAATCTATGTAATTAATAGGACACCACTATTCTTTCTTTCCTCATTTATGCTCACCCCTGTCTTGGATCAAATTAGAAAGTAAGCTCTTCAAATCAGAGACTGCATCCTCCTATATCTTGGCGACTGGGATAACAATAATCATGAAAAACTGAATTTATGTATAAAAGTTATGATTCATTCGAGACATTCATAAATTGTGAATGATCAAAATTAATTATATACTCTGGGTTAAGAATGATACAGCTTGTGAATGATCAGAATACTAGAACAACCAGAACAAGCTTGTGCCATCCTCCGCAGGAAGAGCTCTCAGCAGTGGCACTGAGGATGGAGGAAGAGAAAACAAATGAGACGTGAAGTAGGAAGAAGAAACTACTACTGCCACTCTGTGTGGCAGCCTGTTCAGTGCATAAAAGTTTTGAAAAAGAATAAGCACCAAATGTGATCTGTCTGTCACAGCTCCAAGAAAGAACACGATTATTTCTCTCACCCTGAATGGAAGGCAGCCAGTGCATCTATGAGCTTGAAAGATGCTTCCCATCTCCCCCAGTGTCAAACTGTGTGTAGGCTGACACACATCTGTTACACTACTGCTGCACCCAAGTGCTCCCAAACACACCAGCAGGCAGTATGGCCAAAAGACCATATGAAAATTTGCACAGCCAATCTGCAGTATTCCCCAGTTTATGTACCCTTTATCTCTCGCAATCAGGCTGGGGCACATTCCTTTCACTGAATTTCCTGAGGTTTAAACAGCAGTTCAGGATCTGACATAATTCCTCATGTTAGGCATTCATACAGTAAGTAAAGAAATGGAGATGCTTTTTCTGGGCAGAATACTGGTTTTCACCATTGAAAAGAAGATCAGGAAATGGGAGTCAATCCCATGTGGTTATGAGAGGAATACCAGGTTAGGTACAGATTATAAACTTGCTTTGTCTGATAAAACATTCCCTGAAGAGAAAAGATGGGCTCTATAGGTGTGGAGGCCATGTGCTGGAAGAGTATGTGGTAGAGTTAGCTTATTAAGGGTCTTGTCACATCTAACACTGACCAAAAAACCTACATACCATTCATACTCTCTAAAATGACACTGGGTCTGGGAACAGCAATAAGTTTTACAGGGTTTCTATTGTGATTAAAGTGTCTGAGAAGGCCTGGGAAAAAAAAAAGGAAAAACTCACTTAGGAGAAATAGATTCTCACAGTAGATGCATACTTTATGAGAGCAAAGTTTAGCTCTATCCACTAAAAGAAATATGCATACGTATATATAAAATATATATCAACTTCTTCCCACTTGTCAAATCCTCAAGGCACATCTGGCTTTCCACTCATAGAGGCAAATTCTGTGTTAAGCAGTAGTATTAGATTTCCTATAAAATTCAGCATGGTGAGGATTTGTTTACAGACTAGAACATACTGTCCTTGATAATACAGTACATAGCATGTATGAAGGAAAAGTGAATTCTGCCTCATTTTGGAAAATACACTATGGTTTCATCTGAAACTGCAGATCTCTCAACTCAAAAATATTGTACATAAATATTTCCCTGACTTTTAATTGAAGTGCAAATAAAATAAGTTTCTGTTAGAAATGTTCACAATTTCTGTCAGCCTACTTGGTAGTCTTCAGGAGAATTTGTTGTATGTATATGTGTATGTATGTATGTATATATATACATATATAAGTGTGTGTGTGTGTATAAATGGTTGGTTTATGTTACAAGAAAGTGATAAAAAATTTTCAACTGGCCAATTATATACCTAAGTAGGATAATGGATATGTATGTGAGATGGTAAAAAAATAAGAGGATTTTTTAAAATCAGTTCTAAAATGACTTACTTTGTTATAAAGAAAAGTGGTTATACTTTGGTGAGTTGCATCAGTCAAGCAGAACTATCTTCACTCAGGTAGCAAGTATTTTGTATATGGAAAATTTTGTAGCCAAATTCTTTTTGCTTGCTGTTGAAATAAAAAGTAATTTTGCTGAATAAAGTGGAGTCTCACAATGGCAAATGGGAGAAGAAGAAATTTGATTCTGGGAAACGTCCAGAAAATTGAAATATGTGATGGCATGCCATTATACTTCTAAAGAAAAAACTTATGCAGTGCACTGTATTTGCTCAGTAAAGCACACCTTTAGTCATTAACTGTGAGGGAGAAATAAGCCACTGTGTCTCAATAACAAAACACAATGCATAGTGTCAGAACTGACATCATAGTTAGTAATTTTGATAAAGATAGTTATTCTGCAGATTTTTTCCTTAACTGTGGTATGGTTTTAATAATTTGATACACCTAATCCTACCAGCTCTTAATATGAACTTCAACTGTCATTTGGAGACTTAGCAGCAAAAGTAAGTTAATGAGTACTACTGATAGTGTGTTTGGTCAAATGACTACACTTTTAATGGGAAAATATTAAAGTTAAAGCCACAGGATAGGTGGTATTTATGCCAGTAATCAGAAACAGGAAGACAGTTGAGCAGGTCTGCGTTTGGTTGGCAACTAATATATTTTATTTTAATAATATGACATTATATGTCCACCTACATGCTGATACCAGTGAATGGATCCATACTGAGCCACTGAATTACCAGACATCCAATTTGAAGGGAATATTTAGAAGTTTGGCTCCTATTCTTTTCATCAAGATATGAATAACAGTAAAAATAAAGGAGTGGATTAAGGCACAATTGGACTTCTTCATCCACTACCAAGAAATATTGGGATTTGCTTGCAAATCTGCAACTGCAGATATCTGTTGGCCTTGCTTCTGACCCCTTGAGCACCTATTGATTTGTGATCATATTTTAGTCACACAGGTTCCTCCTAGACTCAGATCCCAGTCAGAGAGATGAAATCCCCTGACATGTGGAAGAATAAATCCCACTTGCTGAGCACCCCCTTGCCTCTCTTGCCACCACCACAGCCTTGAGAGCCTCATCTCAGATAATTATGCTGCACATGAATAATTTTTTAATGTTTGGCTTAATACACACAGATTCTTTAAACAATAAAAAAAAAATTCAGCAAACACCATCACAATCTGGAAATATCTTTCTTAACTTAGAAAACGGTTTCTTAATGGCACAGGGGGAGAACACGACAGCAAGCTTGACAACATAATTAGAAGATTGTTACAAGGAAAGGGAAAAGCATTCTTTATACAGCTCTTACTACTTTCAATAAGATTATTCTCCCTGAATAGCTAATCAGCTTTTCTAGCTTCCCAAATCCATGTGCTTTAAGCTGCTCTCACAGTTCTTCTTAGTTGCTAAATGGCAAACAGTGACACCTCCAAAAGGGAAATTTAGAGTGTTAACCAAATGTGAGCAAACAGCATGATGGAGACTGCAGATAAAGAGATCTTTGGCAGATTAGAAGCAATTTAAGAAGATCATACTGTTACACCTGGGTTGACAAGAGCTGACAGGGTTTGTTGATCTCTGCTCCTATCTCCAATTTGAGTGTCATGTTTCAACAGAAAGGAGAGGAACACACACACACAAAAATCTTTTTAGTACCGAACACTGGCTCCACTGCAAGTGTTTATGGCAGCTGAAACAAAAAGGAGCTAAAGTAGATGAAAGGATTAAAATAAAACTGTTCATCTCTAAGTGCATAGTACTTCCTCCTGATGCTGTGTCCCATTCTCTCCCTTGACAGAACCTTGTCCCAGCCACTCTCTACCCACTTTGATGTACAGAGGCTTTTTCTGTTGGCAAAATCTTGCAAAATAATAAAGATTGAATTAGAAATAGGAAGCAGGAAGGGAAAAACAAGCAAAAAAAAAATCTCTGTAAGAATAACATCAAGGACTGGTTTTGCATTGCTAATGATACAACTTATTAAAAGCCTGACTTTTTTTTCCTGTAAGTCAATTACCAGGCATTTATTTACTGAGACTTTGGTGCTTTCTGTTTGCTCTCTCTGTCAATAAAGAAGCCCTCTTGAGCTGAACTTTGTCGCCCTCACTTATTTTAGAAATATTTGTTGATGTGAATCCTCAGATTCCCTTCAAAAAAACCCACCAAAACTATGACTCCTCTCTAGTACAGAAAAAGAGACACAAGAGGCTCCCCAAATGCCACTGAACTCAACATGAAATTAAAAATAAAATAAAATAAAATAAAAAATAAAAAAGAAAAAGAGAATGAAGCAAAATGTATCTAGGCATCTATAGAGGAACATAGCTGGGAAATGAGCATATCTGTTTTCTACTGGGCCTCACAAGCACCATTCCAGCAAGCTTAAAATGGCCTTAAGGTGCATAAAGATACAATTTAGCATCTTGGGGGATCAAGTACATCTAAAACTCAAGTAACTGGGCCCATGAACTCTATCCAGCTGCTGAGCAGGTAGTGGAACCTAACATGCCTTAAACTAAAGATGCTACCTTGAAACAAGCAATGCACTGAATTGTGTAGAGGGGGATGTGGTGAACCTCAAAAGCATTTTGAGGTAGATGTCACCCTCTTCAGAAAGAAGTTGAACCCACCTTTGCTTTTCAAGGTTTCTATTCAACTCTGTGCTGATCTGTTTCAAGTGCAGCTACTGCTGACCAGGCCAATTGCAACTTTTTCCCACTCCATGACTCTTCCCAGGGCTGTGCAGCTATGGTGTGGCCCAGCCATGAATGGCTGATTAGTTTTCCAGTAATTTATCAAACTGATCCAGGCCACCACATGGTCATTCAGTGGATCAGGAATCTTGGAAGTGGACAGAAGGGAAATGAGTACAGTACCATCCTTTCTACCATTAGATCATAGTCAGCATGGTATGAAATTGCACTATTAAAGGCTTCATGGTCAGATGAAGCCAGTTTAAATCCAAGCTTCTACTAGAGGAGGTAGCTGCACTTCCTTCCGCATGTAGCTGCATGGTCACGGACCCTCCCTTGTTACCTGCACAGGAGGCTTTTTGTAGCCATGACATGGAGAGGATCACAAAACTTCTGTGACTTTTTTTCCTAAATAATTTCAATGGATATCATGTTTCCTCAGACAGCTGTGTGGTTCCTCACACCAAGAGGAGAACACAGCTGGCATAAGGTACACAGATGTCCAGTCAGGAGCAATGGTAGGAGAACTGCTTCTTCAGTGGAATTATATCCATCGTTCATCATTAAACTTAGGCAACTGTATTCTGTTACTACAAACAAGTGTTAATTAACCTGGGTTCATTACAAGACACTAGCTGAGGAAGCCATTATCTCTCTTAAAACAGACCAAATTCCAGTGTCACGCTCTGCTCTGTTTTTAAAGACCCAAGAGCTTTTTATAACTTGGTCCTTTGGCCACTGCTACTGGCATCAGTGAGCACAAGTGTGATCTTGGGAAAAAAGGTCTTTAATGCAAAAGACTTTTTTTCTGCTTAATATCTCTACAAAGACAGCACATTTCCTCGCTGTGTGAGCAGACAATATGAAATTTAGTCATGCCATCTAAATGGAGAATTAACCAGTGATCACAGGAATGGAGGGACTGATGGAGAGCTGGCACCGTCAGTCATCTGCAGCAGGACTTTAAGGCCTAATTTTCCCAAGAGAGAATGCACTTTCCAAATTGCAGTGCAATTTTCAAAAAGTGGGAGCTGAATATTTAAATGCCTGCTTCCTCCGCACCCAGCTGTGCTTTCACCTAAAGTCAATTTGGAAACAGCAATAAAAAACATTCTGCATGTAGTTTACACATATAATGGCATTCCTAGTAATGCACAAATCCTTCTAACTACAGTAACAGTCCCTTATTTTTGATACACAATGTAGAACCCAATTAATATCACTTATATTAGAAATATTTGTATCCCAGGCCTTGTTCCAATATTGAATCTTTACGATCATATCAGACCAGTAAAGCAATTATGGACAAGGCTCAAAATATCACTATATTTCATTCAACACCATTAAAAAACTTATTTTGTTTATTATTGAGCTTTACTCCAACATGATCTCTTCTCCCTCCTGACATGATGTCCGAAAGACCTGAAAAGTAGGAAGACAAAGATCCTAATTTAAATGGACATCAGCATTTTGGTTAGCTAGAGTCTGGAGAGTGAATCTGAAGATGTGAATCATGACTGGTTGAAGTTGTCTTGGCAGATAATCAGAAAAGGGGCATTTCTGCCCCTCAGCTCACAGTAAACTCGGGCTGCAGGACTTCGCACATTTTCATTTAGAATGAAATACAGCAAACCAAACGAACATCAGCATCAGTGTTTGCCAAAATAGGTGTGAAACGAGGTATTGCAGGTTACCACAAAGTGATATCTAAGAGGTAGACTTGAGGAAAGAAATGCTTTATTCTAAAATTTTGCTAATGCTATTGAAATCCGTTTTAGGTGTCAGATGTAGAACCTAGGGGAACAATGCAAACTGCAGAGCATACATTTGTTGCTCTCCTTTTAGCTGTACTGGTTCCCAGCTACAATGACACAAAAACATTACATTAGGACAATATATATTTTTCAGGGAAAGCATGAGGCTTCTCAGTTCAGAAACCACAGGGTACCTGCTAAATTGTGGGGCAGGAGTGGTGGTGGCTGTGATGCTTTCACACCTTCCCACGACACTGGCTGCTGGCAGGCACATCACAGCGCTGGCAGACAGAGCCAGGGCTGCTCTGTCCCCAACAAAACACCCTAATTGCCAGCCAGTGGATTTGATCCAGCTGTTGGCAGGTGTTTCGGGTGCATTTATGAACAGAGCTTTTGCTCAGAAAAAGTAGAAAGATGGTGTTTCAGGATGGGGAGCAGGTAGAATTATTATGGACCATTCAGAGGCAAGAGATATAAACCACTGGCAGTGCAACATCCCCATGTTCATGGAGGATGTCTAAGGCATTGCTGGAAGCTGTGTGTGGCTTTGCTGAGCTGCAGACCAGAGTTCTACTTATCCTCTTGTTCATTCTCTCACAACCAAATTCTCCCTGGACATCTGTCATGAGTGACAGAGGTTCTGGAGGTAATGCGATTATACGAAGGTTAGGCTGAGGATATTAACTAACTACTCCAATGTTTTTGGCTTCACTGTAACATGCCAAAGCTGTTGCTGTTAGATTACCCTGTCCCCTAGTCAATTATATTAATATTGACAAAAATAATGCCAAGACTGTATCATTTTTGTTCTTGCCAGCTGAAGAGACTGAATAATGAATATTGTATTTATGTGTTTTCCATATCTTCTGAAATAAACTAGTCTATCTTTTTGACAAGAAGCTTTTCTTGGGGGGTTTTGAGTGTTACTTGTTTTAAAAGTATAAAGTATATAACTAAGGAAAGACAGAAATATTTCACAGCTAACACAAAATAGAAAGATGGATAATTTATTTCCACTGTTGGCTTCCAAATAATATTTTTTATAGTTTTAAAGACATTCTTTATTTTGTAATCTGAAGAAACAGTCCAAGGCATAAGCAGAAGATTACCTGAATATTACATTGATAATGAATATATTGCATGACATGAGTTCCTACTCTGAAATTTAAGCAAGTGAAAGATTAGCACAATGAGAAGAGAAAATGAATCAGTCTAATACTAAATACACATTGGTACCAGAATCTGAAAAGAGGGAAACTGACCAAAGATCGTCCAATCTGTTTCCCTGCAACTGTGAGATTATCCACTCTATACTTTTGCCAGTGCTAGAGACTTTTCACTTTTAAGTGTTTTTATGATTTTTTTCACAGCCTAATAAAAGTGAGGGTTTTCCTTGCAATAGCCATTTTAATGTTTTATTTACAATGCTAATTACAAAGTGTATAGTAACCACAAGAAACACTTCTTGGATGTCTATAGCAATATCAATGGGCATGCTAATGTTATCCCATTCCCTGATTTTCCTCCACTCATCTTAGTTGCAGCTTAGTCAAGCAGTATTTTATATATTTATGTTTATACCTCAGTCCAACCAATCTTTTAATCAGTTTTGTTGCTCCTCCAAATTTCCTTCAGATTGGCAATATCTTTCTTGCTATGTGATGGACAGAATTGACTTGAGTTCCTTGACAGAAGGATTCACAGAAGTTCCTTTGGAAAAAGGATGCCTTTAAGTAGACAGTCCAAAGTGGTATTCAGTATTATGCTATCACTGTAGCAACGAAGTGTTCATCACTACACCTTCCATTTTGGGTTTTTTTTCAGTATTACCACTTTCTGTGTTTCTTCTGCATATTGAGTCATATGTCTCAAATTATTATTACTTACAGTGTAGTCACAATTTCCTAAGGCAAATCTCATATAATTTCCATATCATGCCAATGTTTTCAAGGTCTATACGGTTCTTTCATTATTTCTCTGTTTTGGCAGTCTGCATTTCTAAGACTAAGATGAGGAGCTTGTACCGTCTCCAAGAGCTTTGCAGGAGTGCAGGGACTCAGAAAGCAAGGAAATATTCACACCACCCTGGATTATCTGACCAGCTATTTAATAAAATTGCTCTATGGTTATCTGCTTCTGCTTATGGGAATAGGAACTTCTGGAACAAGGTAAACATGCAGGGACTGTGGTTTGTCCTCATGATTTGCAGGGAAATATTCCTGCACTTCTCCCTCCATGTGTTTACAAGCCCCTGTAAGGGGCATTGATGTTCTCCTCTTTACTCCTGTCATTATCCTTGCTAAAGACAAAAACTGGGGACCCATCTCTGAAGCCACTGAAAGCTGAACCATCTGTGTGACAAGGAAAATGCAAACTGGGTAACATTCACCATGACAGATCTTGTGGAAAAATCATGCTTGGGTCTGGGAGCTATCAGCCAGCACATCATATATGCCAGATTCCAAACCAAGTTCCTAAAGATGTCAATCATGCAGAGATGTTTTCTGACAGAAGAACACAGTGACTAGGACAAATTCTACAATTGTCTCAAAAGTGTGATTGACAGAATACCAAAACACAACTTAGACTTTGTGATGGGTGACATTAATGCCAAAGTAGACGCGACAACTGAAGAATGGAATGAGCAGCAGGGAAGCCTGGCAGAGGGACGTATCAACCCAAATCCAAGGGACCTTGATACTGTGTTTTGTCTTACTGTGTCTCATAAGTAACCATTTCCTTCTAATATGGCAAATATAAAATGAACACAAAATTTGCCAGACAGAGAAAAAAATCCAAGGATATTCCAAACCTCTGCTATTTTCATATTTCTAAGAGACCAACCACATTCATATCAATTTAAGATCCATACAAACTGTGCAAGTTGCAGTGACTAATGAAACATTCAAAAGCAAAACAAGTACACTTGAAACCCATTGGTCAAGAATAAAATGCCAGAGAAAGGAAGGGTTTATTTATCTAGGCAACCTGCTACTAATCACAGAAGACCTCAAGAAAGAAGTAAAATCAAATATATAGCACAAAGCTTGCTGGATTTGCCAGTTTACCAGAATAGAGATGTATAGAATAAAACCAGGTCAACATAACATTGCAAGATATAATGATCTACTGTGGCATTAGACAAGAAACTAGGCATCTTTGAAAAGCACTGTCTGTTTTAAATTACTGGTCTTTGAAAAGACAAGAAAGAGAGAAAAAGAGGGCGACAGAAAGAGAGAGAGAAAGAGAGAGAGAAAGAGAGAAAGAGAGAGAGAAAGAGAGAGAGAAAGAGAGAGAGAAAGAGAGAGAGAGAAAGAGAAAGAGAGAGAGAGAGAGAGA